>OZ035834.1:15782788-16160288 GCA_964034765.1 Knipowitschia caucasica
ATGTTACAGATATAGATGTTACTGCTGCAGATTTTACTGACACAGATGTTACTGCTGCAGATTTTACTGACACAGATGTTACTGCTGCAGATGTTACAGCTGTGTTCCTCTGTGTTCCTCAGGTTTGACCACAGAAGGCCTTTACAGAGTGAGTGGCAACAAGACGGACCAGGACAACATCCAGAAGCTGTTTGACCAAGGTGCACCACAAACACACTGTAGAAGGTGTATCATAGACTTCAGAGAGCTCAGGGTTCTGACTCTGAAATACCAGGGACTTTAGTCTGAGGTTGGACTGAGGCCAGGCCGGCTGCTCTCACCTTCACTCCCTCTTTTGGGGGAATTCTCTCCTCGTTCCGCTGAAACTCGAGCTCCGAACTCCAGTCTCCAAAGAGGCGTCCATTCTACTGATTGCTTCCAGATTCTGGGCATTTTTTTTTTTTGAAGAAAAAAAAATATCCCCTGAACATTTGTGGAAGAATAGGAACAGACCAGGACCATAGCAACAGACCTGGACCAGTGGAAAAGGACAGCGTCAAGACAATACTGTTTACTGTATGTGGTGTAGATATGTTTGCATGAAAAGGTAGATGTTTTAGGTATTTTTCACAGAGAGATACCAAGGAGAGCTACCAGTGAGAGAGACCAGTGAGAGACAATTATGGATACTTACTATTGCATTCATTCAGATCAGATTCAATAAACTTCAAAACATGGTATTTCACCCTAAATGAGTCATGTGTGACACATTCTGCGATCTAATTTGATGATCAGTTGGAACTCAAACTCTCATTGTAAAGATACTCGTCTGTGTTTGTGTCTTTGAGAATAAATCAACATTACAAACTGTCAATAAAGGATTAGAGCTGCTCCTCTCTCTGCAGACAGTAGCAGCATTAGAAGCAGTAGCAACAGCAGCCGTACTAACCTCTCTCTCTCTCCACAGACCACAGTATAGACCTTCTGGAGCTGGACGTGGCAGTGAATGCGGCGGCTGGAGCTCTGAAGGCGTTCTTTGCAGATCTGCCAGAGCCTCTGATCCCCTACAGCCTGCACCCTGAGCTGGTGGAGGCCGCAAGTAAGTCACTGCTACTACTGCTACTACTGCTGGTGCTGCAGCTTACAGCTGCAGCTGTATGTAGCTTTACCATCAGAGGATACGAGAGAGAGTGAACCGAGAGAGAGATCAGGGAAAGAGACCAGAGAGAGAGAGAGACCAGAGCGAGAGAGACCAGAGAGAGGGACCAGAGAAAGAGACAATAGAGAGAAACCATTATCATTTGAACATAGAAAACACATTTATTTTTGTAGAAGAATCTGCTTTAGAAACAAACCATGAGAATCCTCAGAAACCATTGTTGCTCATTGTTCAAATGTTTACCGGCTCCTGGAGATAAATCTTTTCCGAAACACAGACGGTTAAGGCCTTTAACCTCTGGCCTGATTTGATGTCCTCATTATAGTGATGGATGATCAGGGGAAGCTCCAGAGAGAGCCCCCACTTGTGTCGTGTCGGAGACACTGAGATCAATGCAGATCCAGGACTACAATGCATTATTATTAGTGTTCACTAGAAAAGTGTATATGAAATCTGGTGTAGAGCTCTGAAAACTGAATGTAAGTGATACTGATTGAGTGATGTCTCCTCAATACGACTCTGAAGGTAGTGCTATAGCGCCCTCTGCTGTCTGTGAGAGACACTGCACACATGCACTGTGTTCAGATTGTGATGTTTCTGTGTCTCTGCATCAGACTGAGTAATGTTTGGAGGTCTCTAATCACTCTGTCTCTGGTCTCTATCTCTCTCTCTCTCTCTCTGGTTTCTTTCTCTCTCTCTCTTGCAGAGATCATGGACTACATGGAGCGTCTGCTTGTTCTGAGGGAAATCGTCAAGAAGTTTCCCCCAGTGAATTTCAACGTGTTTAAATACATCATCTCCCATTTGAACAGGTGAGAACTGAGGTTGAGACTGAGATTGAGACTGAGATTGAGACTGAGGTTGAGACTGAGGTTGAGACTGAGGTTGAGACTGGGGCAGGGACTGGGGCAGAGACTGAGACAGAGACCCTTCATGTCTTCTACGTCCTCTGGCAGGGTGTCCCATCACAGTAAGACCACACTGATGACCGCTGACAACCTGTCCATCTGCTTCTGGCCCACACTGATGCGTCCAGACTTCGAGAACATGGAGACTCTGTCCACCACAAAGCTGAACCAGTCTGTGGTGGAGTGCTTCATCCTCCAGAGCGACTTCTTCTTCTACGGAGGAGAGGTGGCCGAGAGCAGCAGTAGTGAGGGCACTCCCCCCCCACACCAGTGTCACAGTATGGTGGAGGCCCTGCTCCCACTGCAGCTGCCCCCGCCCCTGCAGCCACAGCAGATTCAGCAGGTCCAGCACATACAGACAGAGCCACTGATCTAAGGCTGCACTAAGTCTAAACCAGGTCTGGACCAGGTCTAAAGCAGGACTAACCCAGGACTGAAGCAGGACAAGTGTGCTCTTACTCCTGGGCACTGGACGTCGCTCTACCTGAAATGTACAAAACTAATTTAAAAGCAAATACCTTAGTTTAATAAAGACAGACACCACCTCTGTCCATGACCTCACCATGGTGGATGACGTCACCATAGGGGATGGAGAAAACCTCACCATGGGGGACCTGGTGCGACTCGCACTAAAACTAAATGAGATTAAATAACCACTCAAGAACTAGGACTAAGGAACCCAGTCCCAAACAAACCAGAAAACAGCTCTGCATGGGATATCACAGTGTGACCAGTTTGAAAAGCGAGTTTAGGCAGAAGGGAGGCCTCTCAAATCTATCAGAGCGCTAGCATCCCGTACCATTGACCACCGACTGTTGAGGAATGAGCCAAATTTCGGGTCCATAGTTATTTAGACTTGATAATCGTACCACTATCATTGCTGACTGTTTGACTTGGACTGACTATGATCTTTACAAACGTTTATGCACAAAAACTGATCCACTTCCTGCTTCTTCAGACTGTGATGTCTGACTTTTGGCACATACCTGTGAGAAAGACACAGAGCAGACTGTGATCTGCACGAGCACAACACAACAGGAACCAAAGGGAAGTGTTTGTGGAGTCTTCCCTTCTGTCCCGTACCCTGGATGTGGGTCAAAGCCATGTTTCCTCCACTGTGACTCTGATTCAGACGCTCTGCAGGTGGAAGGACGCGCTGATCTCCAACCTTGTGATTTCAACAGTTTCTTTTGTATGTGTGGGAGGTAAATCATTCAGATGAATTGTAGCCAAGTTTTTAATGCAAAAATGTAAAAAGATGGCCAACTGAAAACCTCAAAGATAAAGACGGGATCCGGCGGTTCACAGTGAGTTCAGAGGGTTCATATCCCAGGCCATTCTGAGTATGCATGTTCTCCCCGTGTCTGTGTAGGATTTCTCCAGGTGCTCCCAGTCCCCTACCACTAAACACATGTACAAGAGGCCAAATCCTCAGCTCTAGTCCTGAACAGCATCAACGTCTGGAGCTGGTCCTGTTACTATAGCGACCACTGCTCTGACAGAGACCCCCCCCTGCAGGACACATAGATAAAGCACAGAACAGTCTGGAAATGATACAGATTATTGTATATTGCATAACACTTTAGAAAATACATTTACTCATCTACACTCTGGAAAAAAAGGGACTGCTTTATCGATCCAAGAGGTAGCAAAAGCGCCTTAGCAACCGTTGTCATGGACAAGACAAAACACACACACAAGAGAATTTCCCACCAGCTGTTTTGTGAGAGAGTAGCAATATATGTTAAACTATTTATGGAAACACATTCATATTTGTCATAAGTGTCTGTTTTTGCGCAAAGTAGAGGTGTAAATGGTGAAGACGAGGATGAAGATATCCTTTGTTCGTCCCACAGTGAACTGTTGCATCAGCAGTTACAGAACAGTAGGAATGAGGATCACACAGCACAATATAAGGGTACAATAACTATACTAAAATAAAATACAATCTACAACTTTAGCGTATTAAAGAAGCAGTGTTAGATACTGTATATTCTATTACAGGTACAAGTATCCAGTGCAATAGGAACTTAAAGTTAGGGTACGTAACTTTCAAACCACAACAATGTAATGAAATTCCTGGCTATAAAACAGTTGTTTCATTCATCTCTGTGACGTCTTTAGATCCAAGAGAGGACCACCCTCACTCAGCCAATCAGCTCTCAGTCCAAAGAGGGAGATAGTGACTCCCAGGGCTCTCTCTCTCTCTCAGGCTGAACTCACTGTGAACTGGCCTCTCCTCCTGAACCTGTGTTACCCCCGTGTGACCACTATGAGGCGCTCTCTTCCTCCTGTTCTGCATGTCTAACGTTTTAGCAAAAGAGAAAAATAATAATAAACTTGTAAAGGATTTTTATCAGGATCTGGTTCTAGAGCCAAATGCTTTTGTTTCCGTCAGAATCATCTTATTTTTGGTTGAATAGATTTGTTTTGTTTCCTATAATAGACAGATATATATATATAAGTAAAGTTCTATAACTCCAGACTTGAGGTGGGGTACCAGCATGTTGTGATGTTTGTGAGAGTGTAGATCCAGGACTGAAGCTGTAGATCCAGGACTGAAGCTGTAGATCCAGGACTGAGGCTGTAGACCCAGGACTGAGGCTGTAGACCCAGGACTGAGAGGCTGTAGACCCAGGACTGAGAGGCTGTAGACCCAGGACTGAGGCTGTAGACCCAGGACTGAGGCTGTAGACCCAGGACTGAGAGGCTGTAGATCCAGGACTGAGGCTGTAGATCCAGGACTGAGGCTGTAGACCCAGGACTGAGGCTGTAGACCCAGGACTGAGAGGCTGTAGATCCAGGACTGAGGCTGTTGATCCAGGACTGAGGCATGTTCCTGTTGTTCGACCTAAAGTTGCCAGAACACAAACCGATGTGTTTGCCTGAACACTGGACAGAGCAATCTGCAACCTCCTCATAATCACAACATCTCTGTCATGTTTCTGTTCGAACCACATCCAGCTTGTTATAAAGTCTTCAACCTCATATAGGTCTGAACAGTGCTCTGCCTCTGTGTGAGTGTGGGTTCAAACGTGTACAAACCCAAAACGAATTATAATTTTTAGATTTTTGGGACGTTTTTTTTTTTTTGTAGAGAAATGTCCCGACGAGAAGGTGGTGGTTTGATCAGCTGCCACATGTCTCATGTGCCATCGATGCTGTACACTCCGGAAAACTCTCCATAACGTTTCAAATAAAGGTTCTCTTTTCCTAAACGCCACTCTCTCTTGTATCTGTCAGTCATGGATCTATTAGGATCACAGTGTATTGTTATTAAGAGGAAAAGAGGCTTGAAAATGTGTCAAATTAAGTGCAGTGTAATTGGTAAAAGAAAAAATATGTACAAATTAGTTTGGCACAAACACGGTATGAAATATGAATCTTGTGTTTGTTTCAGCTTGTGGCAGCAGTAATACTCTGGCTATACAACAGCCCAAGTCTGCACTGAACACATTTTTATATTGACCTCTCCTAGGGTAATAATAATGCTGTGGTTTTTTACAGCACTTTTCTTGGTGCTCAAAAACATTAACTGCATACCCAGTGGTGATAGACTACTACTGTAGCCACAACTGCCCTGGGGCACACTGACAAAAGAGAGGTAACCAGTTTGTGCCATTGCCCCCTCGCACCACCACCAACACACACTGACAGCTCTGCACTTTACCTGTTCCCAGAGGTCTCCCATCACTATATAACCAGGCCCTGAAGCTAAGCAGATCCTGTTATCTGACAGGATCTCGCTTTCACCTGCAGGAAGCACCATCTGCATGAGAAACTGTCAAATTCCCATGACAAGAGCTGGAGCTGCTCTGTCTAAATAAACGTATTTTCACATTATAATGGAACATAGGAGACCAGTGGGGGTCAGTGCAACACCATGTGGGAACAGCAATACTTTACAGGTCATGGTTCTCACATCACATTCACTTGCACCCTCAAGGCACATTCTGGGTGTGTGCCAAAAATAATAAGATGTGTGAAAGAGCAATCCATAAAGTTAGTAAATTATTCAACACAAAACTTAGCAGCTCTGATCCAATCAGAAAACTGACTCTCATTCTATCTAGACAGTTGAGATTAGTGTAAAAGGAAACTAACCAATGCAAATATGGTTTATGATTACTATTTTAACTCCATCCCCCATCAATGGATGTAGTCTCTGGCCCAAGTGAATGTCCCACCAAGTCTAGACCCAAACCTACGGCAATGCTGGATATTGTTTGGTTTACACTTACTGTATATTGCAGTCCTGTTGAATTTGCTTTGTTTGTCTTGTTATAGAAATCTTACCGGGATTATAAATCAATTTAACTTAAGAATGAATCTAATGATGACATGGGATATCTGGGACAAAGTTCAAAGAATGTGAATCTGCTTTAACTAACTAAACTGTTGTTCTGTAGGGACGCGAGGCCAATGACGGGGTGGAGGCAGATACTATAGCTTGATATCAGGGGCAAGAAGAGCGGGCTCACCGGTCAGGCTGACCATTCTTCCTAATATCAGAGTAATATCAGAGTCTATCAGAGTAAGACGTCAGAAGAGAGGGGGGTTTGGGCCATAGCTGCCACTTAATCTCGGACTCAGAGGCGCCATAGATAGACTCTTCTGTGTATTCCATCCTATAAATGTGAGAGAGAATGAGCACTATTCAGCAGATCTACCCGGGACCTGCCACGCGGTATATGTATTTCCTGTATATGTATACATTTACTGAGATAATAAACCACACTTTGATTTTGATTACAGCTCTTGTTGTTTATTTTATATTTAATATTGTGTATTTCACTCCTTAGAAATTCCACAACAGTCTGAAAAGCTGTTCTCTCTGAGTCAAGAGCATAATCACATAATCTGATGAGAGCTTATTGGCTGAGTGAGGGTGGTCCTCTCTTTTTTACTTTTCTGTCTGAAAAATCTTATAAGACCTAAAGATAGATACTTTAAAAGAAATTCAAGTGTCCAGTTACAGCCGAAACACATAGAAATGGCTTACAGTAGTGGGGTGACAGTGGCTCAGTTGGTAGAGCATTGGCCTTTGAGCCTGAAGTTGAGTCCCTGGGCAAGACACTTAACCCCACATTGCCTGAAGCCCCTGCTGAAACACCAAGGCTGTGTCATCATCAGAGAAGCCGTCTTCCTTTGGACTCCCCAGCTGCAGGAGGATCAACGAGGGACTGGTGCCATGAGCATTTGGTGGCAGCTCTGATTGTCACTCCCCCCCCCACCTAGAAATAGTCTAATAAAGGGGTAGAACATGGATGGATGGATGTATTAGTATTATTATAATTATTGTTCAGATGCAACAAAGGCCAGAAATAGTGATATGAATGCGTGTGTGTGTGTATGTGTATGTGTGTATCTATTAGTGTCTTCCAGCTCTCCCCATCCAAACCCTAGTCTCATGGGGCCTGAGACCATGCCCTGTCAGCCAATCACAGCACCCCTCTCTGTCTCCAGGCAACAGCATGGCTTTATTTACATGTCAAAGGCTTTGCTCCTCAGATCAGGACTGTCCATTGTTCTGCCTCTGTCCTATACAGCCAATCACAATCTTTGAATTCATAGTAATTGATACTGTTGCGAATCACCATTACGGCACATACAGTCTGTCTCTTCTTCAGTTGAACTTAAAGCTACTCAATATTTTCTGCACCATTAACACATTTGTGTCTTTGCATCTGTCTCAATCAGTATTTCGGAGATCTACCTCCCAGCTGTGACACATCAACATACTACAGCTACATACTACAGCTACAGTAGTATACTTAAGAAAGTCGCACAAGTGACGACTACTCTGGAAATAGCATAATGTGGTTATTACAAACATAAGTCACTGTGGGCCTCTTGAGGTTTCCCACTTTCTCCCTCTGGATCTGGTGACAGTCATCATGCCTATGAACTGATAGTTCCTCTGTGATGGTTCCTCTGTGATGGTTCCTCTCTGATGCAGAAGGGTCTGTGGACAGTGATGATCCAGGACATGTGTTTGTTATTATTCAATTTGAAAGTATTTGAACTGTTCAATTCTCTGATCTGTTGTTGGTGAATCCACAACTTTGTAAAGTCCTCAGAGACAACTGCTGCAGTGGTATGGATCTTTTATAACACCTTTGAAGAAACTGTTGTTAAAATTGAACCCATCATTCTAACAGTATGCAGGACTCAGTGATTTTCCACTTGCATGTTTTGGTTATCTGAAGGCCGAAACTACTAATGCCCAGAGTCAGGACTAAACATGGGGAGGCTGCAGTTCAGATTCATGGAGCTAAAATCTGGAATAATCTTCCTGAAGATGTGAGACAGGCCTCTTCTCTGACAATGTTTAAAACCAGGTTAAAAATAGTTCTGTTTAGCTGTGCATACAACTGAGGGATTTTATATTTATATTCATTTTTAATGTACTGTGATTATTTATGATTTTAATGCTTTCTTATTTTGTTCAGCACTTTGAGTTGCCTTGTGTATGAAATTGTGCTATACAAATAAACTTGCCTTGCCTACTATTCTTTAAATGGTGGTGGTGAGTTGCCAGCCTTGCTTCCTCACCACCACCATGACCACCACTACCACATCCAGGGTCCTCTTCTCTTGACTGGCTGCTGTTAGGATACAGGCCTGACTGTAAGTCCAAAGTTGCCTGGCCTGCCAAACGATATGCTTTTTCAAAGACATTTTTCAAAGACATTCTTCTTTTGAACAGAAAGGAGGAGTGTCTGGCAGGCCAGGCAAAGTCCAAAGCACGCATCCCATGCTATATGAGTACATGTCTGTTTTGTTTTCAACAAAAGTTTGAGCTTTTATTTTTTTATTTTTTTAAAGTGAGTAATTACTGCAGTTTCTGGTGTGATGTTCCAGGACTGCGTTCCTCTTGCAGAGACTATCATCTGAACAAATGTTGTTCTACGCCTCAGTAAACAAACATAGGCTGGTTGGTGTGAATATATTAGGTTCACATTATACAGAAGTAAATGGACTCAGACCCAGATTCTGTTTAAAATCTTTAAAATCTTAATTTTTAGCTCAACTACATCTACTCTTATCTTGGCACCTTTTCTTGTTTCCTTTATGTCTGATATATGCCCTGTATTCATTCTGTTCCAAATGTGCTCTGCAATAATGATATGTCTCCACTGAAGGAAACAGGTTCACTTATCGTCTCTTAAAGCTCGAGCACCTACATTTTCTGTTTAAGTGCAGAAACAGAAACAGTGTTGTCAAAGTAAAACATGAAGAAATCAAACCCCAACACGCTGCCTTTATTAGAAAAGATATTTCACATACTTAAGAAAGTGCTCTGAGAGTCACTATCTGCCTGAAAGGCTGAAATATGATTGGCTGAGTGAGGGGGTTCTCTCTATGATCTACAGATGCGACAGAGGTTAAAAATACATTAGCGATATTAGCGATAGAAGCAACTGTTTTAGAACACCGGAACAAAAAACACGGGTCCATAATTGCGTTTGAAAGTTACGTACCCCAGCTTTAAGCAAGACATACAATAAATACATAATTAAAATAGAAAAACTAAAACACTAGAGTCTTAATGTGGTGTGTTCCGCATATTGTGTTAAAAAATAAAACTAAAATAAAACTTCGAAGTGACACGTCATTTACGGTATAGTCCACGTAAAGCTGCCGCATCATCCTCTCCTCATCCCAAACACTTTCTCCATTAAAACACACATTTCTTCCTTTTTTTCGTCACTTTTCACACTTATTATTCAGACTCAATACACACACCACTCTTGCAACAGTTTATAACACGTATTTAACCCGGTTTATCTCGTATTTGTATTTTTTTCTGTTTTTTATCGTAAATTCCGTGCATCATGCACTGTCCTCGCGCTCATTGGACGGTTAGCTGGCGTTAGCGTTAGCATTAGCATTAGCATCCTCCGGCTTCCTCCAGCGCAGTGTGACCGCGTCTCCTCCGCCCTCAGAGCCTCCGCCTCCCATCATCCATCCCCGGGAAGAGACACATCCACAGCCCCGCGCCACCTATAGCCGATGGATTAAGCAGCATAGCCGGTGAGAAGAGCTTAAATGTGGTATAGTGTGTCCTAAACCTGGGCTGTGTGGAAGATGGCAGTGATTAGCGTCGTCAGGAGGAGAGGATGTTGTGATCTGAGTCGGGGCGTTCTGGTCACATCCAGAGCTCTGCATTTAAACTAAAATCTGCATTATTTTCATAGACTTTAGAGTGATATTCTCTGGGGATATATAGAATGTTTTGTGCAGGGATTTGTATAGATTAAGTGGGCAAATAAAGCAGTACAAGGTGCAGGGAGCGAGCACCTGCTGACTGACAGGTGTAAACTGTTGGTAAAGAAATATATTAAAACTGAACAAACAGAACGTTTCAGATGTGAAGAGATGAGATATTGAATTTGTCTGTTTAGAAGCAGGTGTAACCCTTTAACATCCACTCCTTGAAGCAAGCCATGTATTTTTTTATTTTTTTTATTTTCTAAGATGTAGGACACTAACAAAACTAATTAATTTGTTTTAACGTCTTTATTATTTTTATTTTAGGCCTTTACCAAAGGCTTTAGATGCAGGTTCATAGTAAAAGTGCCTAAAACCAAATGAGAAATAGTTGAGGAAACAATTAAAAGGTTAATGGGAAACATGTTTATATTTCAGTGGTTTTATGATGTGTATGTGTAACGTCTTTCTTTCAAATATCTAGTAACTATTTAAACACTGTTAAGGATTTAAAGTATGCATTTGTTGCAGGGGTGTGGTCCATTGTGGATCATGCAGTCTGACGTCTGACTTTAATCTTTTTAAGAGAGTAATTGGGCTTTTCTTCAATAATGCTAGATAAAAACTGTTGAAAAAATCAGTTATTGAAGCTTTGGCTGTGGAATTCTTTCCCATTCCTCCATTCTAGACAACTTCAGATGCTTCAAGTCCAGGAGTCTTTGGTGTTCTGTTAGATTGGGTTTGTGTTGTGCTCTATACAGAGGAAGATGACTTATAACAGCTGTTGCTAACACTGACTTTAGACCTAATCTAGAAGCACTCCAGGCTGCAGCTGTGATCTACGGGCTGTAATCTTTCTCCAGGATTATTGTCAGTGTGTTAGGGTTTAACATCTCACTCTTCTAAACTCACATCTGCACGGTTTTTCTATCCCACCTTCTCCTCACAGTCACCTGCAGATGTGACCATGGTCCTGTAGTCCAGATTATACAGGCTTCCTTTTGGACTTTCCTCTTGTCTCTTTTGTCCTGGGTGTAGTCCTTGTCCAGACCCGGTCCCCTGAAGGTCCTTGTCTCTTGTTTCAGTTTATTACAGATCGATAAGAAGCCGATCTGCTTTGATAAGATTTCTTGTGCCCTGTCCTCTGATCCTGACCACACTCTGAGCTCTCTCGGCTCTGACAGAGATTTAAAGGGGACTTTACGTGACGTCAGTTTCTGTGCACGTACTCCCTGGTCATTTACACACTTGTGTTGAAGGTTTTATTTAAAAAACAAGGATCCAAAGATCTCTCAGATTATCTCCATAGCAGTCAAACACATACTCTTTGACTTTAGTCATGTTGTATACTTAAACAAATGTAAAAGAAAATATATTTTTCTTTAAACATTTGATTAAGTATAAAACCTTGTAATGAAGTTATTTTAACAATCAATTTAAGAGAACGTATCAGCTTTTTTATCATTATTATGCATCTAAATCATGTATGAGCTCAGCAAATGCATTTCTCTTGCTCATTTTGAGATTTACAAAGACCGTATAAAATCCCAGAATCATAGAGCCCTAAACCATAGATCTAAGACAAAAATGGTCAACAGTGTGAGCCAATCTTATTCGCCCTGACCACTTCCCTGTTGGGCTTCATTGAGCTAGCGGGTTAGCATTATGCATCTGTATACAGTCAGCATTGTCTATCTGTTCACAGACTGTGTTACCATTGTCCCCTGTATACAATATGTGTTAGCATTATCCTTCTGCATACAGTCTATGTTTGCATTGCCCTTCTGTATACAGTTGGTTAGCATTGTCATTCTGTATTCAGAATGATTGTAACTTGGTGAATTGAGTCCTTTCCGACAGTGTTAAATGTTTGTGGATGATTGCCCAACCGTGTCGTCGCACATGTGTCATAAAGTCTGTAATAAAGCTGCTGGCCTCTCTGTAATCCCCTGTAATCTAATCTTCTGTTAATCTCACCTGTCATATCTGGGGAGCAGCTGAAGAAGCCTCCATTATCACAGGGAGAGAGCAGAGGCACGTGCACACAACATGCTGTGTCATGAGGCTTTCCAAACTCTGCAGACACCTACATGTACTGCTTTAAAGCTGGGGGACGTAAATTTTGGGTGGCAAAACTATATCTGAATTCTGAACAAACCGCGACCTTGGTCTGTAAAAACATGCCATATGAATAAACATGACTTACTCACTTTCATACCACAACATTATAGCTATGTAATAAACCCATGTCTCTAGTGCTGGCTCAGTTTGATTGATTTTATCGTCCGTTTCATGTGTCTGGCCTCTGTCACATCTTTCGAACAAAGAGATGACCCTCCTCACTCAGCCAATCAGCCCAAAGAGTCAGATAGTGACTCATAGGGCTCTTTCTCACACAAATTATAACATGTTTTCTAAAGAGATGAATGTAGCATATCAGACAAACATAATTAATGTATTGAGGAAAGGAGGAAATTTGAGGCATTATTGACAGATGATAAAAATCCTTTAATGAACAGTCCATTTAGGCTACTCATTTCGCCCACAACATTATGTATTTTTTATGGAAACAAATAGTGTCTGAAGGTAGCACAGTTCATTTATAAATATGTTCCAGCTCTGTATAGATTTTCCTCTCTGCAGCTCAGATGACTGAGATTAACAAGAGGGAGAGCCTGAACGCCTCACTACATTATTCACAATGAGAGCGCCCCCTGGTGTGAGACAGAGGGGCTGTTTCCGACTGGAGCCTGCTTCAGAGGCCTCTCAGTGTATTCAAGCACACTGATACAGAACTTTTCAGTGAAGGGTAGTAGTGCTGTAGTGATTATTTTAGCACCCCCACTGATGTTAGCTGCTCCTCGTTAGCATTACTGTGCTAATGGTCCTCTCTGTTAATTACTGGTGCATTCTCTTCAAGTGCTTTTGTGGTCGTAAATTTAATTTAATCTGGAGAAAAGTACTTTGTTCTACTCTACTATCATCATGTAGTTTACTATACAATATAATCAATTCCATTAATTTGTGTCTCGCCCTAAATCACAGCAGCAGTCATCTTGGAGGATTTTAAATAGTTGGATTCCCCAACAACAGATCAGAAAATCAAACACAGGATAATAACAAACACATAGGACATTGGTCCATAGAGGACCTCTGTCTGTGTCTGCTGAGTCACAGATTAAAGACGTAACAGCATCAGATGTTCAGCCTCTGGGACTTTCACTTTGTCACTAAAGATTATGTCACACTTCAGCAGAGTCTGAGGCAGAGACCATAGACTGTATATATTAACGGACAGAGTCACGCCTATCTCCGCCGTTGTAACTAATGGGCCAAAATATGTGCTCTACTGGAGCAGTCCAAAATGGCCGCAAGTGGTCCCGCCCACAAGAAAATTGTGAAAAAACGCATCTGCGCATGCGTCAGCCGGCGCAACTCCATTCATTTGAACGAGAGACTTAAAAAATTCACAGCAAGTAAACTAGAGTAGACCAAAAAAATCCACCCCCCTCAGCATTGACACACATGTGGAACGGAGCTTTGGGCCAAGAGCCAACTTTTGGTCCATATTGTAAAGACGTTTTTGAGAGGTCTGCCAATGCTATATGTTAGCATTGGCTAATTCTACTTCTGGGTCCAAGTAGAATTTCTACTTTTGGCCACTACTTTTGGCCACTTTTGAGCTGGGACCCTCCCCCACTGGCAGAGACTAACGCAGAGACTGAGGCAGAGACTAATGGTGCTTTCAGACCGGATCATGCGTTGCGTCGGCTTTCAATGCAAAGTCTATGGTGACGAGCGCTCGACCGTCACAATCGTACGCATAATCGGAACGCACGCACGGACTGTTCAGTAGAGACGCACGGACTTGGCGGGAAAGTCAAAGGGGAGGAGCAGGAGCGAAAAATTGACGCCCACAGGAGATGGATTCTGCTCATCCTTTCCTTGGGACGTTCGTGCAGCGACCAATCAGAGAGCCGCAAAGTGGTCACGGGGACATTAGCGGACTGAGCGAGCAGACTGAAAATACTCGTAAACAGCCAAAACAGGACCCACACCAGGCTTCACCAGAACTCAAACCAGGGTTGTCAATGGGGGACTCTGTGCTTGTGAAAATATGGGTTTTCATGCTCCCGTGACCTTATGCAACTGCTTCGAGTGTGTTCGCTGATGCGGAAATATGGAGGACCGTGGCTGCCAAAACAATAAATATATACAGAAATAAATAAATACATTTAAAAAAGATAACATTTGCAAAGAAATGCATGCAATTATGAGAATAAGTGCATTTATTTCTGTATTTATTTATTTATATATTTATTTATATATTTATTTTTTTTCGCTCCTGCTCCTCCCCTTTGACTTTCCCGCCAAGTCCGTGCGTCTCTACTGAACAGTCCGTGCGTGCGTGCCAATTATGCGTACGATTGTGACGGTCGAGCGCTCGTCACCATAGACTTTGCATTGAAAGCCGACGCAACGCATGATCCGGTCTGAAAGCACCATTCGTCTCTGCCTCAGTCTCTGCGTTAGTCTCTGCCAGTGGGGGAGGGTCCCAGCTCAAAAGTGGCCAAAAGTAGTGGCCAAAAGTAGAAATTCTACTTGGACCCAGAAGTAGAATTAGCCAATGCTAACATATAGCATTGGCAGACCTCTCAAAAACGTCTTTACAATATGGACCAAAAGTTGGCTCTTGGCCCAAAGCTCCGTTCCACATGTGTGTCAATGCTGAGGGGGGTGGATTTTTTTGGTCTACTCTAGTTTACTTGCTGTGAATTTTTTAAGTCTCTCGTTCAAATGAACGAGAAAACCGAAGGATTTAAGAAGAAAACCGAAGGAAACCGAAGGATTTAAGAAGAAAAAAAGTTCAGGATGACAAAGGACACTAAAATCCCCACAAAATCCGACCTTTATTAAAGCTGTAGGTTCTCTGTCAACTGAGGTCGCGCTGTTTTAATTTACATTGAGTTCTATGCGGAAAATTTCTGGGTAGCCCATGTGAATTTAGTCTGGTCTAGTCTGCAGTACCGCGAGAATCCCCCGAGCACATGGGTTATTCAGCTCCAAGCTAGTAATACCCTATCCAGTTAATATAATAGATCCATGACATGAACACATGAGCACATGAACATTAAATAGATATTATTGATCCCCCGTAGAAAAAAAGCAGAAAACACATCCATACAAACACAGTACATCAAATATAAACATTTATGACTAACTATCTAACTATAGTACATATTTTTTAACTTTAACTTTTAAAACGTTTTATTCGGCAGCGCAGTGATATAAGCCTGATATAAGCCTCAGAGGAGCAGCCATAGTGTCATTTAGAGGGGAGTTACCCCTGGAGTGGTGCCCTCATCATTTGCTCCAGCACAGCTCCCACAGAGTCCACACTTCTCCCCATCACACAGACACATTTCCTGATCAGCTTGTCGAGCAGGTCACTGTCTCTCGAGGTCAGACTGCCACCCCAACACACGACCCCAAAGAACACGGCATTAGCTACAACAGACTGGTGAGATTACATTACTTCTTGCATTGCCCAAAATCACAACAGGAGTCATCTCAGAGGACTTACATTCGTAGAATGTGTGTCTTGGATCATCACCACATTCCTTCTTGTTAGACCCACTAACAAAAACACCTTCCTGCACATAGATGTATGAATGTATGTATGCATCCATATATATGTATATACTGTATATATACACAGTATATACAATGGAATGTGCCCCAGTGTTGGCTCCTACTGTGTGGTACCAGGCCACGACAGCCTCAGATCAGATGGAAACAGAATAAAACAAAACCAGAAGAGACAGAACCAGTGGAGGAGACAGAATCAGAGGAGGAGACAACCAGAGGAGGAGACAACCAGAGGAGGAGAGGCCGAGGATAAAGGCTTTTTATGTGAAGCTGGAAGCTCAGAGGGAGGCATGAAATCACACAGACTGTTGGCGCTCACTGCATCACCTCCAGGGATCTCAATATGCAGCTTTAAATACACACACACACGCACACACACAAGTACAAACACACACAAGCACACACACACACACACACACATACACACACACAAATACAAACACAAACACACACACATTTCTGATCCAGGTTCTAACCAGGAGCGAGACTACTGCTGTAATGAAGTGATAATATGAATCTCTGAATTACATGCTTCTATAAGATCTAACTTCTCTGTGGATCATTGAACTTTATGTTCACAATATTGATTCATTCTCCTTGTGTCCTCAGCTTCTGTTTTTCCAGATGAGTGCACTGAGGTCTGAGCCCACGTCGCCCATGGCCACATCAACCACTCCCTTGCGTTACCCCTGTGAGATGATGGGACCAGGTCTGGACCAGGACTGTGGATCATCAGGTCGACCGGGGGCCAGTCGAGGGACCACCACTGACTCCAGGAGGTAACAAGCCTGAGGAGGATTTACTGTATGTACAGATTGTGTAAAAACTACAAGTCAATCTTTGCTGTTGTTTGAAAGTTAGCTACTATAGCTTTAAGGGAGGTTCATTCATTTATATCTTTTCAAAACAGTTTTACATTTCACATTCAGAACACATTTGCGTTGAAGGCTTAAAGGACAAGCTTAAGGGGAGAATTGAAAAGTCCTTTTAAAGTAGAATGACCTTTGAACCCCCTAGCCTTGTACTGTATATAAGCCCAGATTCTATACATTCTGCCAATTTCAACCATTGTTTCTTAACACTAAAGGGACACGAGTTACTCTGGAATTTCATCTCTTAGAATGTGGAAGTAGTGGAAGAAGCTGGAGCTGGTTTCCTTGTTCTGACAGTGTTAACTTTGCACCATAACAGGGGCAGAAGTTTTTCTAAGACGGTTGCTAAGGCAAGCCCTTCATATGAAGGCCTCTGTTTGGTCAATCCTTAGAAGCTGGATTTACAATGACAATATTACAATATAAACAGCAGGATCAGAGAGAGCAATAAACCATGGGTTTAAGCCCAAAAGAGTAAGTGTGACTTAGCTTGGGGAGTTTACTTTAATATAAGTCAATAGAAGCCAGAGAGAGGAGCCAAACTTCACCATGAGCACTTCCCTGTGTCCCTCTGTATACAGTCTATGGAAAGAGCGTATTTTCCAATTTAGATGCTTTTGTTGTAAAAGGAAGAAAACAGCTCTGAACATAAGGTACTGTCAGTCTTCATCATACCGTACAAAGTTTGAAACAGTAGCTTTTAAACAGAAGTGAGGGGGAGCTGCAGGTCTGATCCTTATGAGGAACAATGTTGGAACATGGAGAAAGCCTTAACAAAGACACGTTTAGAAAAAATCAATTGTTTAGAGACGTTAGATCTATGTTTTCCTGCTTCTAAAGTGTCCTACTTCCTACAAACTCCAACAGAGACGTCCAGTCTGGTCTCACAGAGGTCTTGGTCTCACAGAGGTCTTGGTCTCACAGAGGTCTGTGTGTCACAGAGGTCTTGGTCTCACAGAGGTCTTGGTCTCAGAGAGGTCTTGGTTTCCCAGAAGTCTTGGTCTCACAGAAGTTTTGGTCTTCCAGAGGTCTTGGTCTTCCAGAGGTCTTGGTCTCACAGAGGTCTTCTTTGTCTGTTGCAGGTGTCAGAAGCCTCCTCCTCTTCACACCGGAGCCGACTGGAAGGTGGTTCTACATTTACCAGAGATCGAGAAGTGGCTGAGAGCTGCAGGGGACCGGGTCAACCAGCTGTCCCACTCTGTGTCCCAGGACAGGGATGGGAGACATGTGGACACACATCTACTTCAGCTCAAGGTACAGGAGCACAGGGACCACCGGTAGCACAGTAGCCTGGTCGTACCACACCATAGTACAAATTACATTTCGTACTGAGGTCTGGCTTTGCTCCATCGAGCTCTGTTAACAGGTGGGAGGGGTCAACTGCTTTTGTAGATTGAATTGATTGGATCTGAGTTTACCATGACGTATGTAATGCGCCCGAGTGAGTCGCTAGCATTTAGCTTAACCATCTCATTTGCCACTAACGGAGCCCGTGGGGAGTAGCGCCACAATCTTTGCCAACAATTACATTTGCCAACAATTACATTTGCCAACAATTACATTTGCTAAACATTCCTCTTGCTCCGGCTTCAATTTCTTGATAGAACAAGAACGGATTAAAGCAAAGGAAGGTTTCTCACCCATCATCTGTACTTCTTAGCAGGTTTTCCTGACGTTTCGTCCTTAAAGCTGCACTAACTGACTTTATTTTTGTAATCATTACGAAAATGCTATCCATGTCCATGTAGTGCATTGGGATATACATCCTTTTGAAGAAAAAGTAGCACAGGGTTGTGCTGGCGTGACATTATATTTTAGATCGAGTTTTGATGAAACAAGGAAGAGAATGTGTTTCGGGTCGCAAATTGTGACCAATCACAGCGGACCACTAGCCCCCACTTTCATGAGAAATGTATAGGTCCGTTAGCATAGACAGCTGAGTTAGCACAACAAGCGGTAGAACTAACCTGAAGCTTCCTCGTCTTCGTCACCGGTTACTGCTTACACAGCGAAAAAGCCATCCAAAAGAAAGTCTCGTTCCTCCGCGCTTCCCGGTTCTATCGTTCTATGGTCACGCCATCCACGTGAAAATCCATATCCATGTATTATCCATATTGGGAGACGCTAGCTCCGGGGGTGTGTGTGGGGGGCGATAGCTTTGTGGGTGCGGGGAGGAGAGCAGAAAGAGCGAGGCCAGCGAGTCTGCGGCTTCAAAATCCCAAAGTCAGTTAGTGCAGCTTTAATCCAAAGAACTTTTTCAAGGGAATTAAATCTCAGACCGCGCATTGGAGATTTATAACCTATAATCCTGAGGCTAACTCATTAACAATCTGAGGTAGAATGTAGAAGGGAGCAGGTCTAACAACCCTGCTAGGGATAACAATCCTTACTCATTAGCATGTCCCTGACCTTATCTATAGTTAGGGCGTTGTTTTTAGCACGTCGTCATAGATGCAAGGCGTGAATGACACGGAGGTTAAAATTCTGGCTTGAGACAAAAATTGTTTTGAGAGAGGGGGGAAAGAAGCCATTTTTGTGAGGAAACACAAACCTTCTCTTAACAGAGGAGGCGGGTTAAGATTTGTCTATGACAACGTCCTAAAAACAACGTCCTAACAATAAATAAGGTCAGTGACGTGCTAATGAGTTAGGAGTCGGTAGACCTGCACTCCACTCAAGCTATCTCTGCAGACTCCTCATGAGTTAGGATTGTTAGCCCTAGCAGGGTCGTTAGACCTGCTCCCTTCCACATCCAACAGACCTCAGATTATTAATGAGTTAGCCTCAGGATTAGGGTGTGGCTAACCACACCCATAAATTTTAAATCTCCAAAATCTGAGATTTCCTTCCCTTGAAAAAGTTCTTTGGATTAAAGGACAACTCACCCTCAAATCCACTTTTTTTTGCTGATAAACGGTATAAATGAGTGTCCAATAGTGTTGTCTACATATCCTGGTCATAATTTTGTCACTTTAGTGCAAATTAGTTGAAAGTTAAACTTTCTGCCTAAAACCGTCTGTGAGGCGCCATCTGCTGGCGACCTGTATTACTACATTTGAATTTTGAATCTGGCGCCAACACTGGCGCGGCAGCAAGACCTGACGTCTGAAGCAAGACCTGACGTCAGCAGCCCCCCGCCCAGAGCTATATAAACGGCCCAGTCTCGTTCACGCCCCCTTTAGTCCTCCAGGCTACGCCCATTTAGAGGAAGATTTGAACAGGAAATGTCAGGGACTTAAGCTCCGAGGAGTGGGGGTGAGAACCACTTTAAGGACGATACGCCGGGAAAACCTGCTAAGAAGTACAGATGATGGGTGAGGAACCTTCCTTTGCTTTGACTAATCCCTGTACGACTAAGAGCGTGCACAAACAAGAACGGATTACTTTACTATCGAGTTCTTCGCCATTGACAAACTACAACCAGCTATTTCGGCGCAAACATTTGACATCACCCACATCTACCTACAACACCTGCCTCTCATGCTCGCTGATTGGTTGGATGAGATTCAACCAATGGAATTGCAGACACCAGGACTTGACCCAGACGGTACATGCAGGGAAATCATAATTGACCAGAGTTTACAGATGGCTAAGGACAGGCTGGGACCACAGGGACCACAGGGACCTGGACGAAGGCAGAACCACAGATACCTTGACTAAGACAGAACCACAGGGACCTGGACTGAGGAGGAACAGGAATCTTAAGTGAGGTTAAAATCAACATCTTAATTTGCCACGAAAAAATACATTGGTGAAAAGTTTGCATGGCACATCCGGTGTTCTGGCGGGTTGTGTGCTCAGTCATTTGGCCTGCGCAGGCACAAATGAATTCTGTTTTCTCTTCACTGAAGTTGGAATCTTTTGTTGCTATGTCTCTCCGTTACTATTGATGTATTTTTATTAGTTCAACGTTCTGTCAGTTAAAGTTATACTTTGCTTCGAAGTGGACTAGATACATCTTAACTCCAAATGAAAACATAGGGGTGTTGGTATACTGTATAGAGTAGCCCTGTATATGCACGGGATTAGAATTACCTGTGTACCTCTGGTAAACCGCCCCACCTCTGTGATACTTGCAGCGCATTTACACGGGATAAGCAATGTCTGTAAATGATTTTATTTTCACTGACACAGTCTCTCCGCTTCACGCACCTCAAAGGATGCTCGCAGTGATGTGGCTCCCAGTGAAAACACATGGAAACCTGTTTGTGCTGATGGTCCTTGGCGTTAGATTAGCTCCACACCCACATCACTTGTATTTAAACTTTAGATCTAAACAAGCGCCTATCTAAAAATAGGCGCTTGTCACTTGCTGCTTTTACGATGTGTACGAGCAGTCTTTAAGTTTGCTGCCAAAAAACTTCAAAACTGCAAATCAGCATTTCTACCACAGCCTCCATGTTTTGAGTTGGGAAGAGATATGAAAAGGCGCAAGATATAGACAAAAAACAACGTGGAAAGGCGATGTCATGTCATGTCATGGAGATTCGCCCTGGATCAGTATTATCACAGGACGTCTGTGTTTGGACAAATACAGGAGATAATTTGCAGTGGAATTATCCATCCATCCATTTTCTACCCTTTAATCCATTTCTGGGTCAGGGGGGTGGCAGTCAGAGATGCCACCCAAGTCTCATAGCACCAGCCCCTCACTGACCCTCTGCAGGTGGTGAGTCCACAGGAGGGCAGTGGAATTATTACTTTACAAATTACAGACATGGTGCATTCGCAAAGGACTAAGATCTCAGACGTCCTCTGCGATGTTCGTAAATTACCACAGGTAATGCTAATCCCGTACGAATAGGGCTTTAGAATATTTACGTTACCATTACAGAGAGAGAGAAAGAAGTTTTGCTTTGTTTACAGAGGTGTGAATGAGTGAGCAGAGCAGAGCTGAAGAAATAAGGAGCCATGCAGTTTTCATGCCATTGTTACTTTATTTCAGAGACAACTCATTAAATACCAATTTTTGCACAAGAGTTCAAGCTGTGGAATAAATGTTTTTTTGTCACTGGCAACAGTGGAAACGGCAAGAGTACACAGGGAAACTAATGCTGCACCTGATAGACCGAAATGCTGTGTAAACGCTACTAACAATGATACTGTCCTTTGTTGCTATAAATGTTCAACATGTGATGGTTTTCCTGTACAAAAACAAACACACAGAGCCTAAATAGATAAACAGGAATACACAGCAATAAGGATCTGCAACAAGCACTTTTTGAAGAAAAGATGCTAGCAGATGTTACTTCATATTTTTAAAAGAAAACTCAAATATCAAATGTGCAATGCATCATTATAATGCATAGCTTCATGCCTTGATGCCTTGTGTTGTTTACGGATGCTGACTTGGCATTTGATCTATTTGATCTATGCTTTTAACATTATGGTAGTGAATTAACGTATTGTATTGACTAATGTACTGTAGTAATGAATGTTTTTTTTTTTTTTTTTTTTTTTTATACACTCGTTTTAACTGGGACCCAGGGAAGATCAGCAACCACTTTGGTGGAAGCTAATGGGGATCCCCACTTTCACCCAAATCGTTAAAAAGACTAACTCATCAAATGAATACGGTATAATCTTGTTATTCTGTATGGATACATTACAGTTAATTCATTAGATATCCCATATCAATCTGCTAGATTCTTGTTATCAACCCGATAAAGTGACAGGGCAAAGGAAGGAAACCTGCCTTTGCTTTGACTAATCCCTGTACGACTTAGAGCTTACACAAATTTACCGATAAAGTGACGCATGCGCAGACCAACTGACTGAGCACACAACTGGTCAGAACATTGGATGTGTCATGCAAGTTTTTCAAATTTTTATTTTTTCGCGGCTGTTGATTTTATGCTCTTGAAAATATATGTATCCATTTTTTTATTTTGAAATGAACAACATGAACTTGATAATCAGTGACAGAAATTCAAGATGTAAAAAAAAATTCAAATAAATGAATTCAGGTAAATTTAATGTTTAATTTCTGATGGAACAAATAATCCGTCTTTTTTTAATTTCACAGTGCATTAAATTTGAGGGCTCAGAAATATAAATTGTTGTTATATAACAATATTTTTAAAGCGAATACGTCATTTTTAAATGTTAATCACATCAAAATGCGTAAACTGAGTTTAAAGTGACTGAAATAAAATATCAAGCTCATTTAGAATTCAAAATCACAAAAAAATCCTCCATAGGAAGACTGAGGCAGAACCACGGTATTTAAAGAAGTGAGGACTCATTCCTTTTGTAGGAAATACATAACTGTTTTTCTTTGAGTCTTGGTTCAGTCTGTGCCTCTGTCTGACAATCAGAGTACAAACAACAGCAGACACACACACTCGTCTCACTACGATTTCAGAATCCTGGATCTAAAAATAATAATATTGTTATCATCATTCTCCAGATGTCACTTCTATGTTGAGAAAACTGCAGTAAAATCCTTTAGAGCAGCGGGATGTGATTCACACAGCGAGGAGCACTGCCCTCTGCTGGAGACATTGTAGCACTTACAACACAGCGGTGTAATAACAGGACTTGTCTTGGCCTCAGAGTCAAGTTATATTTGGGGCCCCCCAGTGGACACCGCAGACACTGCAGCTCATACTTTCAGCTGTCGTTTATTTCTGTGTCTGATTTCACCTCAGCTGTGACACAGGAATCCTTAGAATGAACCAGGACAGGGTTAGGACTGAGGACAGGAGACGAGGAGACGAGGAGTGGTGAGTGGAGAGAGGAGAGAGCGGAAGAGAGGAGAAGAGGGGAGGAGATGAGAGGGGAAAGAGAGGAGTGAGGAGAGAGGAGAGAGGATAAAGACTAGAGAGGAGACAAAAAGTTATGAGAGCAGACGAAGAGTATGTTTGGCCTCTGTCACATCTCACACTTTAGATGAGCTTTTTCAGTGAGAAAGAGCCCTGTGAGTCAAATAGTGACTCACAGGGATCTTTCTTATGCAGAAGAACATGTTTTCTAATAAAGTGAAGAGCATGTTGTGGACTCTTTCTGATGAGACAAACTTGGATCATTAAAAAATAAAAACCACAGAGAAATCTTTGTTTTATACTTGAAACATTTTTTCACTTTTGCATAGGAATTGTAGAGATGATAAATATTGAGCAAATATATATATATAAATATATTATTTTATGTTTTAGAAAATGTTATACTTTAGAATTATAATCATTATGCTTTATTCTATTCTCTACTTTGGACTTGTTTGCACTGAGAGCCAAAGAAATTTCCTTGTCTGTGACTTCCTGTTATTTTCATGGCAATAAAAATAATAATGCATCGGTTTTATATAGTGCTTTTTTGGACACTCAAAGACGCTTTACATGTCATTATTCATTCACTCCATACATGGTGGTGATAAACTACTACTGTAGCCACAGCTGCCCTGGGGCACACTGACAGAAGCGAGGCAACCAGTATGTGCCATCGACCCCTCCGACCACCACCAACCATTCACACACACACCAGACTCATTCTAGGCAATGGGGGTGAAGTGTCTTGCCTAAGGACACAACGGCAGTAGCCGCAGCCGCCCCACTGTGGCATCTGATGTTCCCAGAGGTTAAGTGTCTTGCCAAGGACACAATGACAGCAGGAGTCGATGGTGAAAGTCTTGATGTGGGCTCGAACCCACGACCTTCTGGCTCGAAGGCCAATGCTCTACCAACTGAGCTACTGTAGCCCATATGTAAATGATTTCTGATTCTAAAGGAACATGAGACTGTATACAGCTGGACAATGCTAACCTGGTGGCTGTGGCTGTAAAGTGCCAAATTGTTGTTGTGTCCTTTGGCAAAACATTAGAATGAGTCTGGTGCTGATGTCAAATTCTGTCAGTCCTATTCTCATTCACAGTGTGTGGATTAGATCTGGTTCAGGGTGAAGTGAAATGTGTCGTGTCCAGACAGAAGCAGAAAGATGAAAGTGAAAGGTCAACAAGTTTGAGCTTTGAGAGAATGATTACATGGAATACAGGGAAGAGTGAGATAAATAGATAGACACAGAATAGATGAATAGATTGATACTTCATTGATCCCTAAAGGAGGATCAGGTCCAGCAGTTGAAACACATCCTCCATGCAAACATCAATAAGAGATAGAGAGACAACGTTATTGGTCCCTCAGTGGGAAGTACATAACCCACAGTCTGAGGTCAGAGTGTTTCTGTGCTACAAGTTCCTGATACCATTTTGTGATTGAGCTAAAAACAATCCCAGGTCTGTGACTGATGAGGAACAATGTTGGAACGTGAACGTTTTTGAATAAAGACAGCTCTGCTGGAAATATGTTGTGGAGGAATGAGACACATTTACTACAAAAGTCTGTGTTCATGTGTTCATCAGCACGTTTCAAAGAGCGATAGTTTCACAAGCAATGTTCTCCCTCCAGTCTCTCTCTCTGGTCTCTGGTCTCTCGCATGGCCTCTCTCTTCTCTCTCTGGTCTCTCTCTGGTCTTTCTCCGGTCTCCCTCTCTCTGGTCTCTCTTTGCTGTCTTTATCTGCTCTCTCAGGTATCTCTCTGGTCGCTCTTTAATCACTGTCTAATAATGATCTGTGAATACAACAGACACGTCCTTTTTCTACATTTCTTTCTTCACAAACATGAACCTAAAACTTTGAATTAGTATCATAAACTGTGCCTTGTTCCCTGGCAGTAGTCAGAAGTGGTGTGTGGCTCTGGCTCCACAGTTGTCCCTATGCTGTCGCTCTCCGGACTCTAAAAGGTCCAAAAATACCCCTGTGTTTGGTCCCTCCCCCACAGTCTCAGAACAGGGTCAGACTGAAGTGGCTCCTTCTCACTGTCTCTTACTGCAGACCAGAGAATGGACCTAAACGGTGTCACAGAGAAGTAACACAGAGAGGTAGGATTGGACGCATGTCTCTGTTGAAGCCAAACCTCAAACTTCTGTCCGGTTTGCTCTGCTTTCTTTCCAAACATCGAACCAGTACCAGAAAAAGTTCACATATACTAACTGCATACAAGATGTAATTTTAAGTGAGCTGGCACTTTCTTATCTTCCTTTTTTGCTCTGGTCTCTCCCTCTGGTCTCTCTCCCAGGTCTCTCTCCCAGGTCTCTCTCTGGTCTCTTTCTCTGGTCTCTCTCTGGTCTCTCTCTGGTCTCACTCTGGTCTCTATCTTGTCTCTCACTCTGGTCTCATTCTGGAGAGAGTCTCTGGTCTCTTTTGAGTTTCTCTCTCTGGTCTCTCTCTGATCCATCTCTAGTCTCTCTGTAGTCTCTCTGGTCTCTCTCTGGTCTCTCTGGTCTCTGGCCTCTCTGTCGCCAGTTGTGATGTTTTCTGTTATATTGATGTGGTTCAGTGGCAATGGTCTGCACAGCTCTGTCTATGATGTAACAGATCAAGTTCAACACAGTGCATTCTGGTAATGTCCTTCTTCAGACCTGCCTTAGACCTACTTTAGCCCTGCTTTAGTCCTGGTCCAGTCCTGGTCCAGTCCTGGTCCGGCCTCAGCCCTCTCTTTGATCTGTGTCAGATGAAGGTTATTACGGCGTAGACTGCGTTAGTCTCTGGACTCGAACCTTCTGAAGTTTGACATGATGAAAATGGCGTGTGATGGAGCTTCATTGATTTGAACCAATTAGTGTCAGAGTTGGTTCAGCGATGGACACGTCGGCAGCAGGAACACCACTTTCTCTGATCAATTATTAACCGCCATCGCCAACGTTTAACGTCAGCATCACGGACCACGTTTACAACTGCACGAAATAAACCAGAGATATTGCTAATGTTTGAGCTGCTCACAACAGACCAGACCCTTTGATGCTCCGAAAGCTAATATATTTTTTATATATTTATACGTTTGACTGACGGTGATACATGTAAAGCTGTCCTAATCTTAACAGAAATCATGTGATCTTCTGTGTAAGAAAGAGCCTTGTGAGTCACTATCTGCCTCTTTGGGTTGAGAGCTGATGCATGAAAGAAGGAACTGATCAGTTCCTGAGCCAGTTCTATTGTTGTGGGCTGAAAGTTAGGTACCCCAGCTTTAATCAGGTCGAGACCAGTGGGGGCGGGTCCCGGCTCAAAAATGTTCAAAATGACGTGCGCTGACATGTTTGCAATACCATCCGGGCCAGTGGGGCTGGACCCGGAATAAGAATTAGCCAATTCTAATGTATAGCATCTTCTTCCCTCTCTAAACAGCTTTACTGGATGGTCCAAAAGTTGGCTCTTGGCCCAAAGCTACATTCCAGATGTGTGTCAATGCTGAGGGGAGTGTATTTTTTTGGACCAATCTAGTTTAGTCGCTGTAGAATTTTGAAATTTTGTCAAATAAATGGTGCTCGTGCCGGCTGACGCATGTGCAAATGCGATTTTTCACATTATCCATTTTTAAACTGCCCATAGACGGCGACAGTGGTGGCACATTTGTTTCAACGGCGGAGATAGGCATGACTACGTCTGTTAATATTTACAGTCTATGGTTGAGACTAAAGGCCTGAAGTAAAGAAACTTTTCAGTTTCAGTAAAACAGAAAACAAAGGAGCCGGCAGGTAGTATTTCCCAAGCTTGATCCTTTATCATTTGTTTAGAGACAGGAGCGACTTGGATGTTTTTACTGGGGATCGTTGTTGGGATTTGAAAGCTACACACCCCGACTTTAATGAAAGGCAAGAAACAGCTATTACAGGTTTGGTCATGGTCCTATGAAGGGTGTGGACTCTCTGATGATAGTTAATAGTCCTGTGAGACCATGAACAATGTGACCATAGTAGCTGGTGCTGTGTGATGGACTCTCTCTGTAACACCAGCAGACAGGTTCATACAGCAGGTCTCTGCGGACTCTGATACTTCACTCACAGATGTTTCTTTGATGTTTTTAACATAGACCGAGACAAAGTATTAATCCCCCAACCCACTGAGCTCAGTGAGACATGTTAGACATGACGAACAAGAAGAAAGAGGAGAGAGATGCTTCAAGATCAACACAAGGACAGAGCAAACAGGCCTGTAGTCTGTTATAACAGACTACATTCTGTTATAACAGTCCTACAGTCTGTTATTACAGTCCTACAGTCTAAACAAAGGAAGTTTGGTCGCCCATCATCTGTACTTCAGTTAACAGGTTTTCCGACATTGCGTTCTTCATCCAAAGAACTTTGTCAAGGAAATGAAAGCCAATCTCCAACTCGCGGCTGAGCTTTAATTTCCTTGACAAAGTTCTTTGTATGAAGAACGAAATATTGGAAAACTTGCTAAATGAAGTACAGATGATGGGTGACCAACCTCCCTTTGTTTTGAATAATCCCTGTACGACTGAGAGACGACACAAACGTAGTCCTACAGTCGGGGAGTTGAAGAAGCTGATGTGATAGGCTGAGGGAGAAAGGGACCAGCCTGGTGCGATGACGTATGTGGGTTAGTCTACCAGTCTGAACTTCAAATGCATTTCTGATAGAAACCCATTCGAATAAGCTGCATTTCTAATAGGAACTCATCTTTCCTTTAAAGCTAATGTAAAGATGTCACAGAGGCTTCAAATCCTTATATCTTGCTTATCTTGGATTTCTGTGAGATTGTAATAGTCTCATGTTGCTGCTGGGCCCTCTGCTGTTGTGTGTCTGTTCTTGTAGTCATGGGTGGTGGTTTTGGCTGGCCTCCTCGGTCAGTGTGTGAGCCAGAGCAGAAGTGTGTGACCCACATATGAGTCCAGTTACAGTCTCTGAAGGTGAAGGTAAAATTAGACTAGAGGATTACACACACACACACACATATACACGCGCACACACACACACACACACACACACACACACACAGGGGACAGACAGGAACCAGTGACGAGGACTTTATTATAGTATTCAATAAATCACAACAGGAGCCAGCAACATATCAGACTGAGGCTGTAGACCCAGGACTGAGGGTGTAGATTCATGACTGAGGCTGTGGATCCAGGACTGAGGTTGAGATGTTGCCTGCTTCCTCCTGGTTCAGCCTCATGCCTCCTCTGTTGCAGGACATCTGTGAGGACATCTCGGACCATGTGGAGCAAATCCACGCTCTCCTGGAGACGGAGTTCTCCCTGAAGCTGCTGTCCTACTCCGTGAACATCATTGTGGACATCAGGTCTGCTCTTCAGGACTAGATCCTTCTGTGGACCATGTGTGTAATCTCTCTTGTGTCAACAGGAGTGTGCAGCTGCTGTGGCACCAGCTCAGAGTCTCAGTCCTGGTTTTGAAGGAAAGACTTCTCCAGGGTCTTCAGGACTCCAACGGCAACTTCACCAGACAGACAGACATCCTGCAGGCCTTCAACCAGCACACAGAGGTAGGACTACTACTGTGTTTATTTAGATCGTTGTAAATCTTACATTGATGAAAACAATGCGATGAGACAAGGCGCCCGCCACATCGCTCTTCTCTCTGCTCCTTCATGTGATGTCATTGTAAACATAGTCCCATTAAAAGCCTGTGTTTCAGTTCATTTTTTTTTCACTGGGATCTGCCTCTGAAATCCGCGTCAAATCTGTTCTACTGCGACCCTTCACTAGTTACCATGAAACTGGACTTACTCAAAAGCTGATCTTAAAACCAGTGTTATTTCTACGATAAAATACGCTAACAAGAAGCATACAGTACAGTGCTGCTAACTTGCTGTATACAGAAGTAAACTTTAGTATAAACAAAATAATTAGGGTCTGATTCTGGGTCGAGGACATAGGGCTCAATGTGTCGGATTGTCATTGTTGGAAAAAATGTATTCTCAGGTCTGACATGACTACAGTATGTACCGGCAATTCTAAAGAGTTTTCTTTGGAGAAATACAACTCAGCGTGAGACTACAACACTGCGCGGGCAGGGGGAAGGCGGGCTCTAATCTCACTAGTGTTGACTGCTGTATGGTGTATTACTCAAATTGTTATCACACATGTGCATAGGATGGACTGTGTCACATGAAGAAGAGCGCAATATGGCACCTTTAAGTACTTCAGTACTTAAAGGTAGTTTCCCTTTACTAGAGAGAGAAACTACCTTAGAGAGTTTCTCTTTACTTTTACTTTATACTTCTAAGACAAAATATCTGTACTTACGATGATGTATCATGTATTAACAAGGTGCAGAGTGTGAGACGTGTGAGAATAGCCATGACCCTGTGGTGTTTCGTTGCAGACTCGTTTGGAGGAGCTGACGGAGGAGGACGACTGTGGAGCCCTCACCATCCGCTGTAGTCGTGATTACTTCTCTCTAGACTGTGGCATCACTGCTTTCGAACTCAGCGACTACAGCCCCAGCGAAGAGAACCAGCCCACACACCAGTCCAACCGGCCCAAACACTCTGACTCCGAATGTTCAGACAGAAGTGACCTCTCCGACCCTGAGGAGGGAGAGACGGATCAATGCAGCGGAGAAAGCACCAAGAGGAGCCACAGTGTTGGAGGTTCTCCCACACATCAGTCCAAAAGAGCAGCGCTGGTGTTAGAAGGAACCAGGCCAGAACAGGCAACACTACAGTCTGAGAGAGCAGAGAGAACCTGGACAGAGCAGGAGGAGGACAGGGGAGCAGAAATACCCAGGACAGAGCAGGAGGAGGACAGAGGAGTAGAAAGACCTAGGACAGAGCAGGAGGAGGACAGAGGGGGAGAGAGAATCAGGACAGAGCAGGGGGAGGACAGAGGAGCAGAGAGAACCAGGATAGAACAGGAGGAGGACAGAGAAGCAAGGAGAAAAAGTATAGAGCAGGGGGAGAACAGAGGAACAGAGAGAACCAGGACAGAGCAGGAGGAGGACAGATTAGCAGAGAAAACCACGACAGAACAGGAGGAGGACAGAGGACCAGAGAGAGCCAGGCCAGAGCAGGAGGAGGACAGAGGAGTAGAGAGAACCAGGACAGAGCAGGAGGAGGACAGAGGAGCAGAGAGAACCAGGCCAGAGCAGGAGGAGGACAGAGGAGCAGAGAGAACCAGGCCAGAGCAGGAGGAGGACAGAGGAGTAGAGAGAACCAGGACAGAGCAGGAGGAGGACAGAGGAGTAGAGAGAATCAGGCCAAAGCAGGAGGGGGATAAAGGGGCAGAAAGAACCAGGCCAGAGCAGGAGGAGGACAGAGGAGCAGTGAGTACCAGGATAGAGCAGGAGGAAGACAGAGGAGCAGAGCCGAGGCACCAAAAGCAGGACGAGACCAAACACAGCTGCCTTTCCAACATGGAGACTCCGGAGAAACTGGAGATCTGGTTGGAGCTGAACCAGGGCCGTCCACGCAACAAGGTGAGTGACTCAGGACTGGATAGATTATTCACTTTATGTATGTTAGGTGAAGTGTCTACATCTGCTCTGGTTTCCCCTACCACTAAAAACATGTACACTATGTCCGAGGACCCAGGCCACGTGGAGACTAGACCTGACCCTGGTCCTCTGGTCTTTTCATATTGAAAATGTGGTGATTCACACTGAACCAGAGACTGTTCACTTAGTAACATAAACCTGTAAGAAAGAAAGTGAAAGAAACCAAAACCAAACCAGCTTCTAAAACTAAAGGCACGTTCAGACCAAAAGCTTCAAAAAGCTTTTGATGCAAGTTGTTTGACGCTGGGCCCGGTGTGAACGCCTTGTTGCTTGAAGCGAGTGACGCGAGTGACGCGCCTGACGTCGGTGGGAGGAGCTTCTCTGTTGCCGGTAGACCAGACACAACGGTGGATTTTCCAGAGAGCAGCGAGACTTTATTCGTCATATAAATCCAAATAACTTTGTCGTAGGGCTTCTACAAAACATGTTCTGGGTTCACCACAGACTTGAGAGGCTGCAGTGTTTGCTTAGTTTCGTCTTTTACTCCAGGAGCTGCGTACGGAGGAGTTTCGCTTTCAGCGGTACTTCCGCAAGTCACTCTCCCAGTTTGAGTTCCCACACCCCGGAGCTCACCTCTCCCCGCCTCTCGCTCCCCTCTGCCCGCCTGGAGCTGCCTCGCTCCCGCTCTGAGCCAGACTCATCGTCAGCTTCTTGTTATATTAAATAAATTACTTTTACTTCACAGCATGTGTATAATGATTTTGTTACGTACTTATTAAGAACGTTACTACTCATACAAATAACATTACTATTAACAATACTGACAATAAAACAACAGCAGCAGCAGCTACATGACTTCTCTCCATGTCAGAGACAGACCCGCAGCTGCTGCTCCTCGTCTCCTGATTGGTTGAAGCCCAGCGTCAAAGTTTCAAAAGCTCAGCTTTGCTCAACTTCGGCTTCAAGGGATTTTTTGACGCCGAAAGAGACGCGAGCGTTACGCGCGTCAAAAGCTTCAAGTGACGCGCGTATTACACACTACTTTTGAAGCTTTTGACGCGCGGCAAGTGACGCCGGGACTCTCGTCGTCACCTGACACGTTTCACCATTCACTTTCAATGCAAACCTGACGCTTTTGAAGTCAAAGTTAAGTCCGGTCTGAACGCACCTTAACACATCTAGATCCAAATCTAGATATGTAATCGTGTCAAATCAAACTTAATTAAGACGTTTCCCTGATCGGGGCCCACTTAAACCTCCTTGTGTTATTTTTGCAGTGTATATTTCACCCATTGGTTTCATTTATGGTTGAATTGAGTGTTTGTGTGCTCTGCTCACGATCCAGCACTTCAAGAGTCCCTCCATCACCACGGGGGAGAGTGTGCAGACTCTACCCCATGACAGGAGCTCGTCTGTGGACAGTGGGAGCTCCTGCAGCCCCCTGTGTGGAGGGGATGAGGCCGAGGTGAGGCCGGCTCACGCACACAGCGGGTCCTCAGACATGGAGGCTTCAGCCGAGGAGTCCAGACCGTCCAGCTCTGAGACCAGAAGCCAGGAGGACCAGGTAAGCAGCCCTGTGGTTACACAAGGTGGGTGGTTACACAGAGGGATGTAGCTGAGCAGGATGACCCCCTAGGAAGATAGTCTTCTCCACCTGCACTTTGACAAGTCATGTGACTAAATCTTCCACGCAAACTCAATTAACATCCTTCTAATGCACTTGTGTCTGTCCTCTCTGCTCTTCAGATCTTCTACAGCTCCTCCCCACAGCACTGGTTTGGCTCAGAGGAGTTCCTGGCTCTCCCGGCTCAGCTCCGCAAAACCGAGATGCTCACGATGGACCTGGAGTCTCTGGCCAAGTCCATGTCTTTAGTCAGTGCCACAGACCACACGACTGTAGATGTTGTAATCCAGTGATTCCCAAACTGGGGGCCCCAATTGCAGGAAGGGCGCAGGACAAATCAATGTACGAAAATACAGCAGGCTAAATGACACTGCTAGCATAAAAAATGCAAAAAAATCTTATGTATCAAAAGGGGGACCAGCAGAAAAACAGAAAAAGTTTGGGAATCACTGCTCTAATCAAACCATCTGGACGATACTCACTGAATGGATGAATCCTTATCCTGTGTGTGCTCTTTGCTTCAGGGTCTGGGCAGGTGCGATCCTTCCCATGATGCTGTGCAGGACGTGGATGACTGGGACTTGACGGAGCTGAACTCAGACTGGGAGACACTGGAGACTGGAGTAGAGACTGGGAGCAGCGTGGAGGAGAGTGAAGACCCTTCTCCTCTGCCCAGAACACAGGTAACACCAGAGATTCATAAGAAATGGTTTTGGCAAGGGACAGGGACAGGACAGAAGGACTAAAGCGGGTCTAAAGCTGGTCTAAAGCCAGTCTAAATTACGTCTAAAGCAGAACTAAAGCAGGACTAAAGCAAGTCTAAAACAGGTCTAAAGTAGGGTGGGTTAGCTCAGCCAGCAAAAAGTGGAAGGAACTATTTTTATTTCAAACCTTTTTTGGTGCGTGAGTCAAACACATGAGGTTCACGGGAGTGTGAGTGTGGAGGTTCTTCAGACGAAGATCTCACTCGTGTTAGAGCTCTTATAACTCACTGACCTCAGTTGCTGCTATGAAACTGAAATACAGACATCGCTTTAACCCCCAGCAAATCCATTGGTGTGTCTGTGTCTGTGTGAGTCAGCTCTAATCCTCATGTGTTTGTAAAGTCAGCGCTAACCAAGCCCCGGCGATCAAAGATGGCAGTGTATTCAAATTATTGGCTTGTGCTCACTTGAGCATGGGTTTGTGGCTCTCCTGCACGTCCACAGAGGGACACGGGAGTGTTCTGACCAATCAGAGTTTGTTACATTAAAGTGCGGATTTAAAGAAAACCGAAGGATTTAACAAGAAAAGAAGTTCAGAATGACAAGGGACACTCAAATCCCCACAAAATCCATCGTTATGAAAGCTGTAGGTTCTCTGTCACCTAAGATTGAGCTGTTTTAGTTTAAATTGAGTTCTATGGGGAACATTTCTGGTCTAGTGAATCTTAGTTAGTCTGCAGTACGGGAATCCCAAAGTGGGCTCTTACCACTTACTTTGTTTCAGTTCCCGTTCAGACGCCAGCCCCTCCCCAGCCGCTTCAGTCCCTCCTCCTCCAGTGATGTTGCACCCTCATTGGACGAGAGCCTGGAGTCTGGGAGAATCAGTGAGCTGCATTCAGAGGAGGAGGCGGGGCCAGTGCATCGAGGCATCACAGCGCCACCTGCAGATGCTGCTGGGAAATACACCCTGCAAAAACTGCTGCAACAGATACACCTCAGTGACCAGGAGCCACAAGTGTGGATCCGAGTCGAGGTAATACACACACAAACTCATAGACACAAACACGCACACACACACACACACACCCACACACACACACACACACACACACACACACACACATACACACACAGAGACACACACATACACACACAGAGACACACACTTACAGACACACATGTAGAGCTCTCAAGGGAAACATCTCTTTACAGCCCAAGTTTTCAATTCAGTTCTATGGATTTGTTTATGGTCTGTGTATTTTTTGTTCAATGTTTTTTCCAAATGAAAATCAAAAAGGAAATTAAAATGACTTGAATGTCCATTTTTCATTTTGATGAGGAAAAGGAAAAACAAAAAATTGGCTTGATATTTGATGTTTCGTTTCAATGCAGAAAATGAAAAAACAAAATATTGAAATGAATGGAAAAATTGAAAGGATCCATATTCTTCTTCATATTGGGTTGCAACAACAAAAACGATTCCAATAATCCTTAAAGGAGCAATATGTAATATTTGCATGTCAAGTCATCATTAAATGACCCAAATATTTCAAAAGGCGTTATTAAATCATACTCTTTTCGAATTCATCTTTAACTGATAACAGTAGTTCAGCCGAGATATTTGATCATCAAAATTAGTTTTACGACCCGTAAAAGTTGTTATTGTTTTGATTTTGATGTCCTACCCTCTGCCGTTTCGCCAATCAGGAAGTGTCATGTAAGTCCGTGATCGGGTTGCCACAACTCCGTGCGGCTCATTAATCTCAGTGGTAAAATAACATGTGGCGTAGAACTAAAAAAGGTCTTGTTATGACTCTCAAATAATTAATGACAAAACAAAGACTAAAACGAGGATTTATATCGGGACGCCTTTGAACAATTGAGACAGCTGATAAAAGTTTACGTGTGATGCAGAGTTTTCTAGTTTCAGTCCGTTCTTCACGGTGCCTCCGTTCGTGTGAACCGGTGGCCTAGCGGTCTAAGCTACGCTTACGATGCAGGAACCCGGGTTCGATCCCGTGCTATGTCTTTTTGTATTTATTGCATGTGATCACATTCTATGACAGATTGCTCTAAAAACGGTAAAAGATGAAGGTCAAGACGTTTTTTTGCAGATTATAGCTTAATTGTAAAAATAATCATTTAAGACCACATGTACCCCAATTAAAATAATGTTAGTCTCTTTTTGATGTGGGACTTTTACATGTTTGTCTAAAAAATAGGGAATAAATAAAATTGAAAGGTGATATCCTCTTGAGCAAACCCTGATGTTGATACGCTGAAGAAATACGTTCCAACATCCATTCTTCCCACTCCTATTTTGGACATCAATTTCTTATTTATTTTGCATAAACTATGTATAATTATGGGGCGACAGTAGCTCAGTTGGTAGAGCATTGGCCTTTAGGCCAGAAGGTCGTGGGTTCAATTCCCACCTCTACACCTTCTCCACCGACTCCCACTGATGACTGCTGTCGTTGTGTCCTTGGGCAAGACACTTAACCCCACTTTGCCCAAAAGCCCCCACTGAAAGATCAAGGCTATGCTCACACTCAGAGAGCAGCCGTCCTCCTGTGGACTCACCACCTGCAGAGGGTCAGTGAGGGGCTGGTGTAGGCCTGTCGCGATAGTCAATAAATCAATTAATCGCACGATAAATAAAATTTGCTCAATAACTTTTCTGGCCGCGATAAATCCCATTTGCATGCTTGTTTGTTTCCCCCGTCTCTCTCTCCCCCTCTCTCTCGGGTCAGAGAGCCGCAAAGTGGTCACGGCAACATTAGCGGTCTAGCAAGCAGACGGAAATTACTCAAAAATACAAAATACAGCCAAAACAGGACCTAAACCAGGACTTAACCAGGATTGACAATGGGGGACACAGTAGTTGTGAACATATGCCGGCAGCTGAGTTCTCATTCAGGCTTGATTAGTGACTATACTAGCGCAGCTAGCGTTAGCGTGTTCGCCGATGCAGAAGTACCGTACCATACCAATAAAATAAACTTATGGCGCACCTCCGTGAACACATACTGCTGTTATATAAAGTCTCTAGAAGGACTCTGAACACAGAGATGCTGCAGACTTGCATTCTTGGAGTAGAACTTTACACAAAAAACCCGCTAGCTTAGCTGTTAGCATCAAAGCCCGCCCCGCTACTTTCGGTGGGCGCTACCGCAGCAGGACTTCTGTACGCCCCATTGGTGAACCCACATGTCAGTCACTTGTCATTCGCCTGGTGTGTGGGGAGGTGGGACTACTCCTGAGAGATCCTGTCTTAAGCCACACAAAGTCAACATGTTGGTATTTCTTTCTCGTAATCTGCCATAAAGTCTGAGAAATTATTGACATTTGAGGCATCTGTTTCATATTTTCTTTACAAAGGTCCTGGCAGTTTTATTCCTGGTCATTTTTTGTTAAGAGACTGAGTATTTTATTTATTGTTTTTGGTTGTTTGTTAATTTATTGTGTTCTAGCGTTAAATATTTGTTAAAAATAAAAGTTTATTTCTCTTTGAAAAGGTGTACCTGCATTATCGTTGTAATCGATGCAAATGATCTCAGAACGACAATATAATCGCTTATCGCAATAATTTCTGAGACAATTAATCGTCCAGCAAAATTTGTTATCGTGACAGGCCTAGGCTGGTGCTATGAGACTTGGGTGGCATCTCTGACTGCCACCCCCCTGACCCAGAAATGAATTAAGGGGAAGAAAATGGATGGATGGATATGTATAATTATATTGCTTTTATTTTGTTTTTGTTTTTTATCTCAAATGTCCAAATTATAATAATAAAAAAACATGAATCAAAACATTCATTCAGCATTAGCACGGCTGTCATGGCAATGTGAATGGAGACGGACAAACAACTGATAAAATAATTCCCTGTGTTTGCTGCTGGATTTGGTGTGAATCTGGCAACCTGAGTCAGGGAGAGTGGGAGAGGACTACAAAATATTGACTGTGACTGCAGTACCACTTTTGGCCAGATTTTTACATATTGCTCCTTTAAAATAAGTAAAATGTCCATTTCCGTTGCTTTGGCTTTGCATGAAAAACTCAATGCGCCTGCCTGCTTTCTCTGCTGATCACCTTTTGACGCGACTGGAAAGGTTAACGTGTAGTATTGCCTCTGTAAACCACCCGATGTCGCCACTGGCCCATTTCTTTATGTGCCGCCGACACTAGCGCCTACCTCTGTTTCCAACCCGACAAAAATATGGGTGCCCAGCCAACTTCCGGTTGTGCCAAATCGAAAAAACAAAATAAAATTGGCCTGAAACCATTATTCTGCATCAAAACAAAACATCAAATATCAAGCCAATTTTTCGTTTTTCCTTTTCCTCATCAAAATGGAAAAAATTTGAAGATAATTCATTTTTGATTTTAATTTGAAAAAAACCATAGAACAAAAAATACACGGGCCGTTTATCACAGTAAATCACAGCTGCAATCGTCTCTGTGGACTCCACAAAGTTGTGGGTTAACCAACAACAGATCAGAGAATAAAACAGTGAAAAACACAGGAAATGCAAGAAAAACAAAGATATTGGAGCCATTGGTTCATGAGAGCAGGATGACTGAGGCTGTAGATCCAGTCCTGGCTGTAGATCCAGTCCTGGCTGTAGATCCAGTCCTGGCTGTAGATCCAGGACTGAGGAGGGAGTGGGATAATCATTATCCTTAGAGTGTCCATGTAAATGCAGCCAAAGTGCATTAATGTCCTGTATGGAGGATCTTCATCAGCTTCAGACAGAGGACCAGTGTGACCTCTGAGGTCACTGAGGTCTTTGTTCTCACTTCCACACAAGACATTTGGGTGCTGGCTTTACTGAAGTACTCAATATTACAGTTGTGTGCGAAAGTCAGGGCACCCCTTTAAAAACAGCGTATTTTATATATTTAAAAATGTATATTCATATTTACTGTCTCTCTGGTACATGGGAAAAAAAGACAATATTGTCAGGAAACATTAATGCATAGTTACATTTTATTTTATAAATTGAACAAAATTACAAAAATTAAGAACATAATTTTGGCATGTGCAAAAGTCGGGGCACTCTACAGCATCAGTACCTTCAGTACTTAGTAACACCCCCTCTGGCAGATATCACAGCTTGTAAACGCTTTTGCTAGCCAACAACAAGTTTCTGGATTCTATTATTTGGGATTTTTCCCCATTCTTCCTTGCAAAAGGCTTCCAGTTCTGCAATATTCTTAGGACGTCTTGCATGCACAGCTCTTTTAAGATCTACCCACAGATTTTCGATGATGTTTAAGTCGGGAGACTGTGAAGGCCATTCCAAAACCTTCAGCTTGCGTTCCTTGAGGAAGTCCATGGTGGATTTGGAGGTATGTTTAGGATCATTATCCTGTTGTAGAAGCCATCCTCTTTTCAGCTTTAGCTTTTTTACAGATGCTATGATATTTGCCTCCAGAATTCGCTGGTAGTTAATTGAATCCATTCTTCCCTCCACCCGAGCAATGTTTCCTGTCCCACTGGCTGCAACACAGCCCCAAAGCATGATGGATCCACCCCCATATTTAACAGTTGGCAAGGTGTTCTTTTCATGAAATGCTGCTCCTTTTTTTCTCCAAACATACCTTTGCTTATTGTGGCCAAAGAGTTCTATTTTAACTTCATCAGTCCACAGCACTTGTTTCCAAAAGTCATCAGGCTTCTGTAGATGTTCTGTTGCATATTTTTGACGTTGTATTTTATGATGAGGTCGTAGATAAGGTTTTTTTCTGCAGACTCTTCCATGAAGGTCTTGTTTGTGCAAGTATCGGCGCACAGTGGAAGGGTGCACCACCACTCCTGAGTCTGCTAAATCTTCCTGGAGGTCTTTTGAAGTCAAATGTGGGTTTTGGTTTACCTTTCTGACCAGACTACGAGCTGTTCTCTCCGAGAGTTTCCTTGGTCTTCCAGATCTCTTCTTGACCTCCACAGTTCCCCTCACCTGCCATCTCTTAATTATGCCTCGCACTGTGGAAACTGCAAGCTGAAAACGCTTTGCTATCTTCTTGTAGCCCTCCCCGGCATTGTGGGCATCAATTACTTTCATTTTTTCTGTCTTACACAGCTTCTTAGTGGAACCCATGGAGTGTTTGTACAAGGTTTGTCGAGTCGCCGTATTTAAGAAACCCTCAAATTGGCACCAGCTGGCACTCCCTAATGACAATTGTTGACACATGCTTCAGGACCAATGAGCTGGTATAGGTCTGAGCTTGTAAAAAGAATCTGACACTTTGAAACTCTCAGGGTGCCCCGACTTTTGCACATGCCAAAATTATGTTTTTTATTTTTGTAATTTTATTCAATTTATAAAATAAAATGTAACTATGCATTAATGTTTCCTGACAATATTGTCTTTTTCCCATATACCAGAGAGACAGTAAATATGAATATAATTTTTTTAATATATAAAATATGCTGTTTTTAAAGGGGTGCCCTGACTTTCGCACACAACTGTATGTCTGAAGGACCGTCCATAAATAAGAAATAAAAAAATAAGGAATCCTGCTTGATCCTCGTCTACTATTTAATAAAAGTGACTCTCCAGGACAAAGACCAAAGTGGTTTAAAAGCTGTGAATAATGGATTGCGGAGGCCTGCAGCGGAGGCCTGTGATAGGCCGTTTTTCTGCATTGTCTTTCTGCTCTCGTCCTGGTGATGAATGGCTCGCCTCGCTCCTCCTCATCTATCACCTCTGCTCACAAAGGTCACGTTTGATCGACACACTTTTTATTGATCAGTCGCCGCGTTCCACTAATCACTCATATCTGTCATATTCAATACAGCCAAATGCCAAAGCAGAGGCCTCCGTAATGGTCACATTAGAGCCCTTGTCTTGGTCCTGGTGCGCTTGGGTCTGGGAGCATTCGCTGCCCCAGAGATGAGGTCAACATTACAGATTATTACAAATGCAGACCAGTCTATTTGAGCTAAATGAGAGTGAAGGGCCCTGATGGATGAGAGGACTGGGAACGGACTGAAGCAGAGACTGAAGCAGAGACTGAGGCAGAGACTGAGGCAGATATCATCTCTGTCACATCTGGAGATCAGCTTTTTCATCCAATGAGCTCTCAGCTCAAGAGTAAAATAGTGACTCACATGGCTCTTTCTGTTGGGGAAAAAAATCATTTATGAAACGAAGTCAGCCACCTTAGCTTTAAGGACATATGAAATAATCATGTCTGCCTCAGTCTCTGCCTCAGTCTCAGCTGTTGCATGACGCTGGAAATATGGCGCTGTGGCAAGAGCTCTGGTGTGTACTATCCTGGTGCACACTGGTGCACTCTATCAATCTGAAATAATAACTGTTATTATAACCAAAGTCTCAATACTTAGTTATACACTCTTTGTTGGCAATGGCAGAATTCAAACATTTTCTGTAAGTCTTCAAAAGGTTTTCACACACTGTTGCTGGTATTTTAGCCCGTTGCTCCATGTAGATCTCCAGAGTGGTGATGTTTTGGGGCTGTTGCTGGGGAACACAGATTTTCAACTCTCTCTAAAGTTTCTGTGGGGTTGAGATCTGGAGACAGACTAGGCCATTTCTTACGAAGTATGAACTCCTTTGTTGCCCGGGCAGTGTGTTTAGGGTTAATGTCATGCTGAAAGGCCCTGCCATATTTCATATTCAATACCCTTTTGGTCATTGAAGATGAAACATGGCCCCATTAATTCTTTCCTTTACACAGTCAGTTGTCCTGGTCCCTTTGCAGAAAAACAGCTCCAAAGCATGATGTTTCCACCCCCATGCTTCACAGTAGTAATTGTGTTGTTTTGATGCAACTGAGTTATTCTTTCTTCTCCAGCCTCTCAAAGAAGGAGTTTCAGGTCTATGAAAGCTAGGAATCTTGTTAAACAAGCAAGATTAGGTGACCAAATACTTGTTTTCCACTATAAATGGCAAATAAATTCTTTCAAATGTGATTTTCTGGATTTTCTTCCCTCATTCTGTCTCTCATAGTTGAGAGACAGATTTTACAGAATTGGTGGCTGATTGAATACTTTTTTGCCCCACTGTAAAGGCAATCACACAAGGGATTAAAATAAATAAACACAGTACATTATAAAGAATAACGATAAAAAACCTTCAGATGTATGCCCAGCTGTTCCAAGACTAAGGAAGACTGTTCTAGATTATAGCGGCATGAATCTGAAGCGCTGCATGTTTATTTCTTACTCAAGGCACCAACAGGAGGCCTGTCCCTGTGCTCCTCAGAGTCCCAGCAGGAGGCTAGACCCTGTGCTCCTCAGAGTCCAAACAAAAATAAGTCAACATGAAATTAAAATACCAGCATAATATAAACTAAAGAAAAGTTACTAAAGAGGAGTAAGAATCTTTCCTTAAAGAAAGCCCTGGAGACCGTGGAAAAGTAGATTTTAACCCTGGGACTCTCTCAGTGCTCTCTCAGTGACTGTAGGAGTAAACATTAAGGCAAGGCAAGGTGAGGCAAGTTTATTTGTATAGCACATTTCATACACAAGGCAACTCAAAGTGCTGAACAAAAATAAGAAAGCATTAAAATCATAAATAATCACAGTACATTAAAAAGAAAGATAAAAATATAAAATATACAATCCCTCAGTTGTAATAGAAAGAGTTCTGTGATCCATAACTCCTCTGAGCCTGAAGCCGCCGACTGAGGCTCCGTAAACACATTAGTAAACGCCAAAACACTGAATGCATCTGTTTGGAATGAAGATGCGCCGCGCTCAATCTGCACCTTTTGTAAATGACACGCCGTGCGCCTGTAATTAGCGATTAGCTGCTTAATTAGCCAGAGTCGTCATGGCGATAGACGAGCTGCTTACAGGATGAGGAAGTGGAGACGCACTGTGCACCGTAGCGGAAAGGACCATGTCTCTCCTCTCTTCTCTGTCCTCTCTCCTCTTCTCTCTCCTCTCCTCTCTTCTCTCTCCTAATCTCTTCTCTCCTTTCTCCTATCTTCTCTCTTTTCTCCTCTCTCACCTCTATTTCCTCTTTTCTTTTCTCCCCTCTCCTCTTTTCACTTCTCCCCTCTCTCCTCTTTTCTCCTCTTCTCGCCTCTTCTCCCCGCTCTCCTCTCTTCTATCCATCTCTCTTCCCCCTCTCTCCTCTCTTCTCTCTCCTTTCGCCTCTCTTCTTTCTCTCCCTACCCTCCCCTCTTCCCTCCCTTCTCTCCTCATGTAGATGTCTTGTTTGGAGCTGGTTGTAGTCCTCTCTGCTGGGTGCTGGGACCTCAGACCTCTGATCTCTGATGCGGTGCTGTCTCTGTGGAGGTCCAGAGCCTGCAGCGCTTCACCTCCAAACAAACAACTTCCACAACCTAATCACCTGCTGCTCCATGAGGTGCAGCCGCGATTCAAGGAGGCTGCAGACAGAGACGCAGCAAAGAAGTTAACAAGCCAGAGATACATCTGGCTTTCAAATAATAGAAATCTGACTATAGAGCAACTAAAGCGAGAACTCAGACCGGGAGACCAGACCTCAGTGTCCACACCAACCCCCTCTTGTACACACTTGCGCCCTTACACTGTATACAGAAGGACAATGCTAACCCGCCACCTCAATAAAGCCCAACAGGAAAGTGCTCATGCTGAAGTTTGGCTCCTCTCCTGGCTCCAATTTACTTCCATGTAAAAGTAAACTCCTCTAGCTTAGTAACAGTTTGTGTCACCATGTTTGGCTTAAATCTGTGGTGTTTATATTGTGATGTTGTCTTTGTAAATTCAGATATAAGCCATATTAGGATCGACCAATCAGAGGCTTTCATTCAGAAGGAAACTCCAGCTTCCTTACCTGTTAGACACAAAACTGTCAGAACTAATTCCCAAGGAAACTGGCTCCAGCTTCTGTTCAAATCAGGCTTGTTTTGCATTAAGGCAGAGGTGTCCAAACCGGTCCAGAAAGGGCTGCTTTGGCTGCAGGTTTGGACCAGTGGGGCCGGTCCCGGCTCAAAAGTGGCCAAAATGACGTGCGCTGACATGCTTGCAATACCACCCCGGACCAATGGAGGTGGACCCGGAATAAGAATTAGCCAATGCCCACGTATAGCATCTTCTTACCTCTTGAAAACGTCTTTACTGGATGGTCCAAAAGTTGTGACATGTGTCAATGCTGAGGGGAGGGAATTTTTTTTAACCACTCTGGTTTAGTCTCTGTGAATTTTTGAAGTTTAACTCGTTTAAATGAATGGAGCTCGCGCCGGCTGACGCATGCGCAGATGCGTTTTTTCACAATTTTCTTGTGAGTGGGACCACTCGCGGCCATTTTGGATTGCTCCAGTAGCGCACAATTTTTGGCCCATTAAGTTTGAACGCCGAAGATAGGCGTGACTACGTCCGTTAATATTTACAGTCTATGGTTTGGAGACCTCTGCATTAAGGCTAGCTGTGGTGATGTCACACTCCTTATATCTGCTCTATGCGTCTGAGCCATAGAGTGTAAATATTAACGAACGTAGTCACGCCTATTTCCGCCTTTCAAACATATGGACCAAATAATGTGCTCTACTGGAGCAATCCAAAATGGCCGCGAGTGGTCCCGGACACTAGAAAATTGTGAAAAAACGCATCTGCGCTTGCGCCAGCCGGCGCAAGCTCCATTCATTTAAACGAGTGACTTCAAAAATTCACAGCGAGTAAACTAGAGTGGTCCAAAAAAATTCACCCCCCTCAGCATTGACACACATGTGGAACGGAGCTTTGGGCCAAGAGCCAACTTTTGGACCATCCTGTAAAGACGTTTTCGAGAGGTCTGCCAATGATATATGGAATAAGAATTAGCCAATGCTAAATTGGCTAATTCTTATTCCGGGTCCACCCCTATCGGGCGGGGTGGTATTACAAGCATATCAGCGGACGTCATTTTGGCCACTTTTGAGCCGGGACCCGCCCCCACTGGTCTGAGCTCATCACAAACAGCGTCATTTCACAGCTGCATTCAAGCCGAGCCTCCTCCTCCTCATTATTGTCTGTTCAGTGGAGGAATCACTCATGGGTTCAGGCATGAGGGGTTTAGGCATGGGGGGTTTAGGCCAGGGGGGTTTAGGTCTGGAAGGTTTTAACCTGGGGAATTTATTGTATGGGGGGTTTGGGCCTCGAGGGTTTAGGTCTGGGGAGTTAAGGCCGAGGGCGTTCAGGTCTGGGTTTAGGTCTGGGGGTAAGGCCTGGGGGGTTTAGGCCTGAGGGGTTTAGACCTGAGGGATTCAGGCCTGGGGGTTCTAGGCTTGGGGGGTTATTTCTGCTGGGGTTGAATCACCACACAACTTTATAGGGCGTCAAAAATGGTCATCTTTTAATTTAAAATGCAGTGGACCACATCATCCGTCTTTCAGGCTTTAATTGCAGCTACATTGTATTCATTCTAACCATCATGATGCATCTTTCTCTTGTCCTTGCAGCTTTAAATTTAACTTAAAGCAGAGGTACCTAACTTTCAAGCCACAATCACTTAAAATTCATAACATCCATGTCTAGTTCTGTCTCTGAAACAGTTGCTTCTGTCAATAGTTTAATGTATTTCTAGCCTCTGTCACATCTTCAGACAGAAAGTTTCAGACAGAAAAGTGACAAAGAGAGGACCACCCTCACTCAGCCAATCAGATCTCAGCCCAAAGACTCAAAATTTGTACTCAGAGGGCACTTTCTTACTCAAAGGATAATATGTAAAATGCTTCTCAACATTTATTTCTCAGTAACGTTTTGTCCTGCTGATAACAGGACATTGTAAAGACTGTCGGTACTTTACTCTCATGTTGTTTCCTTGTTTTTGCCAGAGAACATAGATAGCTTTCTCTGCTCCAACACCAGATGGCAGTGTTCCCCCAGTCACAGCTGTGTCTTCTAACTGTCCTTTTCCGTCCTCATATCTAAACATTTATTCACATTCCCTCCATGCCTATTTGCTCACGGCTTTTTATTTTTAATTTTCTTTTAATGTATTTACCCGAGACGACCACTGTTACAAGAATGCTTTTATTTATCTGCAGCGGGATCGTCAAGTGGGAAAAGGATTTATGAATATTGGATGGAACCATTCAAATTCCACCAATTAAATCTGAACATTGGTTTCTAAAGGAAGAGTGAGTTTGTCTGTGTGTGCATTAAAGTTATATTACAATATTTAAAGAACAAAGGATTATTATTATTGATATAATGTAATTAATTGATGTAATTGATGTAATGTAATTAATTGATATACACTGCCATTTTGTTAGAGTTCTCTGGTCCCTGCGGCTTATATAGCAATGCATCTGATATGTGTATTTGTATCGTGGTAGAGTTGTCAGTTTTAGAGTTGTCAAAAAACCACACCTCAGTATAAGCTGCACCATTCAAAGTGTTGGAATGGTGCGGCTTATACTAAGGTGTGGCTAAGGTTTTTTCTTTTCTGTGGCACCAAAAAAATTGCCGGGGCGACAGTGGCTCAGATGGTAGAGCATTGGCCTTTGAGCCTGAAGGGTGTGGGTTCGAACCCACCAAAATACTTTCTCCACGAGTCCTTCTGATGTCTGCTGTTGTTGTGTCCTTGGCAAAACACGTAAGCTCTGGAAACACCAGGTGCCTCAATGTGGCAGTTGTGGCTGTAAAGTGTCAAACTGCTGTTGTGTCCTTAGGCAAGACTCTTCACCCCTGTTGCTTAGAATGAGTCTAGTGTGTGTGAGTGGTTGGTGGCACTAACTGGTTGCCTCGCTTCTGTCAGTGTGCCCCAGGGCAGCCGTGGCTAAAATAGTAGTTTATCACCACCGTGTATGGAGTGAATGAATAATGACATGTAAAGCATCTTTGAGTGTCCAAAAAAAGCGCTATATAAAACCGATGCATTATTATTATTATTATTATTGCCAATTAAGAGTAGACCAACAGAATTGATGAGATCACAGAGGTCCAATTACATTTTATGATATGTCAATAAGTCATTTGCACTCACCTTCAACATGGAAAATACTAGAAGAAAAGCATTATAATGATAATTATTATACTTTGATTACTATTACAAACTACACATTTGTGGTAAGTATTTGCTTATTACCAAGCAGATTGAATTAAGTTGGAAAATTATCACTTTTGGTCTCCATCCATCCATTTTCTTCCCCTTAATCCCTTTCTGGGTCGGGGGAGTGGCTGTCAGAGCTGCACCCAGTACACATAGCACCAGCCCCTCACTGATCCTCCAGCGGGGCTTCAGGCAAAGTGGGGTTAAGTGTCTTGCCCAAGGACACAATGACAGCAGTCATCAGTGGGAGTTGTGAAGTAGGTCTCGTGGTGGGCTTGAACTCACGACCTTTAGGCCCTTCAATAAATACTTTTTTGCCATTCACATTCATTTAAACAGCATAAAATACATACATATAAATACATGTCAAAATTACAACTCAGTTGACTCAAAGAGTGTGAAATGATATGTTAAGAAGTAAAGTGGGGCTAGGCTAGGGAGTAAGCCATCACTGTAAAAACATGTATAAAGCTTATACCATGTTCTCTTTAATCTGTTGATGAAAACAGTTTCTCAGATTACCCTGATGTCAATAAACGTTTGTACATTTTCTTTTGTTCTGTTTTAGTCGCTGGTGCAGAAGTTGGACGGTTTTATCTCATGGCTCCAGGATTCACTGGACAGCACCGAAAACTGGACCCAGCCCAGACAAGATCCAGAGAGCCTCAAGGCCTATCTCTCCACACACCTGGTAAAGAAGTGACTAAAACTGGACTGAAGCAGAGACTGAGGCAGAGACTGAAGCAGAGACTGAGGCAGAGACTGAGGCAGAGACTGAAGCAGAGACTGAGGCAGAGACTGAGGCAGAGACTGAGGCAGAGACTGAGGCAGAGACTGAAGCAGAGACTGAAGCAGAGACTGAGGCAGAGACTGAAGCAGACTATATAATAATTTTTTGTGGTCCCTGATTTGCATTCGTTATTAATAAAAACATGGATTATATGAAATTATTTTATTATTTCATAAAAATCAACCAGTAACAAACGTCAAACTTAAACCTAGATAACAAGCAGCAGCCCTCACCACGTCATAGGTCTGACTCAAGCAGTGAATCTTGGAATGCATTTGAATAATAAAGAATAGAATCTATGTTTTTCCAAATGTAACTGTGTTTACCTCACTTTATAACTGGGAATAATGGAGAGACGAGAGGGAGAGCAGGAGGAGAGAAGGGGGAGAGCAGGAGGAGACGAAGGGGAGATGAGGGGAGAGCAGGAGACAATGGGGGGATGAGCAGGACTGAAGGGGGGGAGAGCAGGGGGAGGCAAGCGGAAAGCGAGTAGAAAATGGGGAGACGAGGGGGAGAGACAGACGTTTATTTACATAGAAAATGCAAACAAATGCAACAGCGATCGGCCCACACTGTTTTACATATATTTACATGTTTCTAGAGACGAAAGCATATTAGCAATTCTGCCCCGATATCAAGCCCCCACCACCCTCTGTCAGAGCAAGACTGAAGCAGGACTGAAGCAGGACTGAAGCAGTTCTACAGTAAATTAGGTCTAAAGCAGGACTAAAGCAGGACTGAACAGGACTAGAAACCACAGAGCTGTCTTTGCGATGTTCTTGTTTCAACACCTGTTCCTCCTTCCTCCTAAAACTTGTCCGGTAGTCAGACCTAACCCGCCCCTCCCCTCTGTGTTTGTTTATCTGCTCCTGCGTTGTTTACACATGTCTCTCCTCTTTGGTGCTCCTGCCAGCCGCCGACACTGGCGTTAGCCGCGGTTAGCTTCAATTAGACTGTGCTAATTGGCTCGTCTCGTTAAATAAAGAGGCATTGCGGGCATGGGATGAAAAGGCATCGCCGATCTGGACTTTGAAGCCGACGGGGCGAGCGAGAGAATGCGTTTGAGGAGGCGAGAGATAGTCACAGTGAGTGAGCGAGCATGTGTTTGAGGAGGGGAGAGATAGTCACAGTGGCATTTGCAGACGCAGCGTGGAGAATGGAGCGAATGTACAGTTTGAGTGAAGAGCAGTAGTAACAGTAGGAGTCATAGCATCAGCAATGTATCAAAAGAAAAGCAATCAAATCTGGTCACTCTGTGGTCTCTCTCTGGTAATTTTCTGATCTCTCTCTGGTCTCTCTCTGGTCTCTCTCACTCTGGTCTCTCTCTGGCCTCTCTCTGGCCTCCCTGGTCTCTCTCTCTGGCCTCTCTCTGGCATCTCTCTGGTCTCTCTCTGGTCCCTGTCACTGTGTCTATGTCTGTCTGTGTGAAGAGCAGGTTACCAACAAGGAAAATTAATTTAATGGCAGAGGTTTGTGGAAGACTGAGGCACCCTCAGTGTAGGAAGGAGCGCTACCGCAGGGCCTTTATCCCCACCGCTGTCAGACTGTACAATAAGTCACTTTAAATGATCACTGTGTGAAAACCTGCACTACTATTGACACTGTTTCCAATTGACACTTGCCACTTTTGTTGTACATAATTATTGTCACTTTATTGTACATATATCCTGCATGTAACATATTTGCACATTTCCTCCCTTTGCACAATCTGAGTGTCTCTATCCATGCCAAATGTGACATGTAAATTTCTCCTCTGTGAGATAAATAAAGCAATCTTATCTTATCTTATCTTATCTTAAATATCTGGTTTTGATGAAGTGTCACTGTGCTTTCTGCTGATCCATCGAGCGTAAGGTTCAGAAAGACTGTGGACTGTGTTGTCTAACATTCAACACTTCCTCAGTCTCTTTTGGACACAGGAGTCCAAAAGAGACAGATAGTCTGGAATATCAGTGGTGTGTGTGTGTCAAAATCACAGTGTTTTTGACACACACACACACCCACACACACACACACGCACACACACATTTATCTGTAGACTTAATAAAAAAATGTCATTGTAACAAATGCAACAAATGCACACATAAACGTTTATGTAGACAGAGTGCTTGAGAATGTGTTTCCTCTCTCTGTGTTTGGCTCAGCCTCTCCCCACAGTCCGCCTCAGGCCACATAGTCCAGCTGGCTCCACCAGTCTGAGGGAATCAAGACCAGGACTGAACCACGACCAGGACTAAACCAGGAGTGGACCAAATCTGAACCAGGACTGGGCAAAAATTTCAACTAAAAGTTGTGAGGACTAAAGCAGGAACTGAAGCAGAGACTGAAGTAAAGACTGAAGCTGAGACTGAGGCAGGGACTGACGCAAAGACTGAGGCAGAGACTAAACCAGAGACTAAACCAGTACTAGAGCAATAACAATGGAAAACCACTATAAATGGACAGAAGCTGTGAAAATGCATCTTATCTGTTCATTAATTATCAAACAAACTGAATGTATTGAAGCACGACTAAACCAGGCTTAAATTACAATCTAAACAGGGACTAACTGAATCTGAATCCGGTCTAAAGCAGCACTAATTCAGGGTCTGAAGCAGGACTAAAGCGTGTGTTGTTGTGTGTAAATGGTTTTCCCGCGGGACTGTGTTGGAGAGGCTGTAAAGAGCAGAGACGGAGCCCAGTCAAAGTGTTTATCGATCGGGCAGTGATAGGGGGGAGAGAGGCCTTTGAATCCTATTACCCACAGCTAACACGCTAACAGTGACAACATGCTAATGCGCTAACAGTGACAATATGCTAACAGTGACAATATGCTAACATGCTACAGTGACAACAGGATTATTTTCCCAAGACCCAGGTCTCCAAGATGTCTACTCATTCAGATCAGTGTCCTGCTCTCATTGGTTCATGCTTGCACCATGGATGTACCAAACATTAGCAGAAGTGACGTGTTCTGGCTGCTCTGGTCTCTTTCTTGTCTCTCTCTGGTTTCTCAGTCTGGTCTGTGAATCTAACACGACATGAAGGCTCAGTGGATAGCACTCTTGCTTCTCAGCCAGAAGGTCCTGGGTTCAAATCCCGGTCAGAACAGGACCTTTCTGAGTGGAGTTTGCATGTTCTCTCCAGCCAGATTCCCTCTGTGAATGTGTCTGATCCAGTGAGAGACGACGAAAAGTTAGTTTGTGGAAATGAGTCGATCAAAGCCGATTTCTCACTCCTAAAAAAAGGTATCTTTCATGAGAGGCCTTGTTTGTCCTCCCTCGTCCTTACTTTTCTTCTGTCCTTCCCCTTCCTCCCTCTGCCTCTGTTCTCTCCCTTCCACCCTCTCCCTCTGTCCTCCCCCGTCCTGCCTCTTCCTCTGTCCTTCCCCTTACTCCTTCAATCAATCAATCAATCAACTTTATTTGTATGGCGCCTTTCCAACACAAGGCCACTCAAAGCGCCTCACAACCCACATAATATCACACAAATCAGAGACATCAATAAATACATTAAAAACAGAATAAAATCACAAGTAATGAAAAAAAAAAAAATAATAAAAAAATATTTTTTTTTTTTTTTTTTTTATGTCCTCCCTCTTCCTCCCTCTGCCTCTGTCCTCTCCCTTCCTCCCTCATCCCCTGTCCTCCCACTCTTCTCTCTACCTCTGTCATTCCCCTCGCTCCTTCTGTCCTCCCTTTTCCTCCCTCTTCCTCCCTCTGTCCTCCTCCTTCCTCCCTCTCTCTCTGTCCTCCCCCTTCCTGCCTCTGTCTAATAAATGCATCCTGTTTCTTGTCGGCGCGTCTCGTACATTCACAGATAACCAATAAAAATCACTTTGAGAAGTGCATTATGTTGTCCGTATCGCTTCTTTACGACGCCCACAAACGCATCATTCATCAACATTATCCAAATCCAGCCGCTCCCGCCTTTTCCGGAATGATTACCGCTTTGCCGACTTCATAAATTACCAGAAATCTCTGCGTGATTGAGTAATTTTTACAGGGCCAGATAAGCTCTGGGAGCGCAGTCCCGGCTAATAAACATAAAATGCATCTATCAAAAACACGGAGGAGAATTAGAGGCAGCAGATCAGACGATATCCTCCAAACGCTGTGTTTCAAAACCGCTTTGCTCCACAGGAAAATATGGACACAGCAGATCGATAAGAGAAGGATCCAGGCATCAATCACTGCAAGATAATGGGGTATGCAGAGGTGGGGGGAGGGGGGGGGGGGAGGGTTCCATTACACTGTCATTACACACACAGCCCACAGTGTGTAGAGCAGAGGATCAACTTGAGGCCCATGGACCAGGTCTGGGACTGAAAGTGCTGTGATCCTGTCCACTCTGTGTGTTTGCTGAGGAGTGTGGCTTCTTTAGAGAGGAGAGTGGCAGGTCGTTATGTGTAGTGATGCTTCTGGCACCCCCTCCACTAATTCACTCCTCTTTGTTAGCGTTACTGTGATACTAATACATATCCATCACACCTGATTTCCCATTAAGATGAATGACCAGAGCCAGAGACTGTAACACCAGAAAGTGACGTATAAATCTGTTTATAGAACTGGGCTATTTAGTAGTAGCACTAGCAGTAGTAGCAGCAATCACTGTAGCAGAGTTGGGGCTGTAAGATCTTACTGGTCCCAGTCCTGGTCCCAGTCTTGGTCCTCGTCCCAGTCCTGGTCCTGAAGTTGAACAGAAAAAGGAGATAGCAGGATTTCCATTGGCTGATCACTGTGTTGTTCATTCGTCTTGATAAAACCTAAATTACAGTTTTGCTCATAATTGAATCGTGGCTTAATTTTCTTTTCTAATTGCTTCTCTTTAGATATGATTTCAATTTCCAGACTTGCCGTCAGTCAGTCTGCGTGCGGCCTGGCTAACACTGACAGAGGAATCATTAAAACTTACAAAGTTTTAATCAAATTCTGAAGAGGTGTTTGGTTTGTATGTTAAGTTTTTTGAATTAAAGAAGACGTCTGAGGCGTACAGTGTGTGTGTTGGGGGGTCTAGGTTGTATAGTGTGTGTGTGTGTGTGTGTGTTGGGAGGAGTCTCAGTCTGAGGCTCCTCTCTGGTCTGGTCCTCTCTGGTCTGGTCCTTGCTGGTCTGGTCCTCGCTGGTCTGGATCTCTCTGGTGCGGTCCTCTCTGGTCTGCTGTGGTCCTCTCTGGTCTGCTCTGGTCTGCTCTGGTCTGCTCTGGTCCTCTCTAGTATGCTCTGGTCCTCTCTGGTATGCTCTGGTCCTCTCTGGTCTGGTCTGGTCCTTTCTGGTCCTCTCTGGTCTGGTCTGGTCCTTTCTGGTCTTGTCTGGGCCTCTCTGGTCTGGTCCTGCACTGATCTGGTCTCTCTCAGGCCAGGTCTGGCCCTGCTACGGTCTGGTCTCTCTCTGGGCGGATCTCTTTCTGATCCTCTCTGGTCTGCTCCGGTCTGGTCTCTCTCCTCAGTCCAGCAGGTCACTCAGAGCCGCTTGCAGCCTCAGGCCTGGACTCACCTCCTCCTCCTCCATGTTTTATTGAGCCTCTTTTATCATACATGTATTTATTTGGCCTCAGGGACGATTCTAACTCTCCATTAGCTCGTTCTGGTCTCACGCAGGCTCTTTCTGGTCAAACTCTCACAGCGTAACAGTAGTTTTGAGGTATTAGTATCACGTCTGTGTTCGTATTTGTAGACTTTCTCTGCTTTTGTTCTTGTGTCATTCTCCCTGAGATTCGAGCGGTTCATGCATGTTTCAACACCCGTGGCTCCATTTCTGCTTGAAGAAAAAAAAAACCTGTTGATCGCTAACTTTATCTGAGTGGAGGCTGATTGTTTACAGTGACTTGTCGGGGCAGAGAGTAGAGCGATGCGGCAGGACTGATTGCATAAAAGTGACGCTAAAAATTTACAATATTTGAAATATGATGTTCTGAGATACAGGGGGCGCTGTAAGCACACAGAAACACATTCTCTCTAATGTATAATTACACCTAAATAATGTGCCGATGAAGGAGCAGTGTCATGTTAATTTAAAGAGGTTATACATTATAGTTACTGATTACTTCTCCCCAAAGTAAGTAATCTCAGAAACTCAGAAAGGTTAATTTGGCCTTTTTGGCTTTCAAAGTCACTCAAAGTCTCTTTACAATATTTCGGCATTATTTTTTCACTCCAAACTACCACTGGAGCCAAAGCTGCCGTGGGGCACATTGACAGAAGTGAGGCAACCAGTCTAGGTCATTAGCCCCTCCCTCCACCACCAACCATTTACACACACTCCAGACTCATTCTAATGTGGGGGAAGTGTCTGGCCAACAAGGACACAACCACAGTTTGGTCCCACTGTGGCACCTAGTGTTCCTAGAGATCTCCCATCACAGAACTAACCAGGCCCTGCCCCGCTTAGCTTCAGAGGTCTAACAGGATCTGGCTTTCAGAGCGGGCTGAGATGTGATATGATGTTTCTGACAACAATAAAACAATAGTAACATTTTTATAAACAGTTTGTCGTGTGTGTGTGTTTGTGTGAATGTCTGTTTGTGTTGCAGAGTTTTAAGCTGGACGTGGACTTGCACAGTTCCCTCAGAGACCAGATTCTGGAGGAGGGACGCCTTCTGCTCAGCTGCATTTCCTCCCATCACTCAGGTACAACCATAGAGCTGCATTAAAGCTACACCAGTCACATGACACAGAGCTGTGTTCAAGAGAGTGAGTCTTTTGTTACTTGGTCGGAGTGGAGTCGTGTGGAGTGTGAGAAACAGCAGCAGGAGACAGACACAGACTGAAACATGTATTTTTAATGTGTGGATTAGCGTGACCGTCAGAGAGAACCCAGATAGAGAGAAAGAGACCAAAATGAGAGACCAGAGAAAGACCAGAGAAATACCAGAGAGAAACCGGGGAGAGAGCAGAAAAAAGCCTGTGGCCACATTCATCTGTGAAATACACCTTATCATGAGACATTACAGCAGCTATTCTCTCCTTGCTCTCAGGCTTCTGGACAAGGATGTCGATGAGTGAGGTCTGAGTCCAGAGGAGGTTTACTCCAGTTTTAGTCATTCACCAGGAGGTTATCATCAACCCACAGGTCACAGAGGAAAACAAAATAGATACACAACTGTTTTAACACGACACAAAAGGATTTAATGAAGACAACCAGCAAAATTGCCCATAGCCTTGTTTCCACCAGCCCTATACTCTTCTCTTCTCTACACTAGTCTGCTCTACTCTACTCTTCCCAACCGTACCCAACCCTACTCTACTCTACTCTACTCTGCCCCATCCTACCCTCCTCTACTCTACTCTACTCTACCCTACCCTACTATACTCTTCTCTACTCTACCCAACCCTACTCTACTCAACTCTACTCTACTCTGCTCCACCCTACCCTCCTCTACTCTACTCTACTCTACCCTACCCTACTGTACTGTACTCTAATCTACCCAACCCCACTCTACTCTACTCTGCCCCACCCTACCCTCCTCTACTCTTCTCTACCCTACCCTACTGTACTCTACTCTACCCTACCCTACTCTTCTCTACTCTACTGAAGTCTGAAATACAATTGTCCAACATGAATGCAGCCTATACTAATACATCATACAAACTATGATTTCATAATTGTAATCGATCATTGAGGTACCAGTCTTTGCTCTTATAGTTCATGTTTCCTGGTGCATTTCTCTCAGCTCTGCGAGACATCCTCCACATGGTATCATCTCAGTGGGACCAGCTGCAGAGACAGATCCGCAGGCAGCATGGCTGGATGCTACGAGCTCTGCGCTGTGTCCAGGCCCGCCTCTTCTACCAGTTCGACCAATCACATCAGCCCCTGTCCTCTCCAGCCACCAATCACAAGACAGCTCAGCTCAGCGAGGGCCCCAAGGTGAGTGTCAGGCTGTTTGAACTCTGTATTCAACTCCATCACCATTTGGTCTTTGGGGAAATCTATATATCTTTATGTTTCCAATGGAAATTCTCTCAAATCACAGCTTTTTGAGAGGATTGTGTTATTAAAGCTGAGCTACCAAAGTTTCCAACCACATCACTCACATCTGTAGATCAGCCTTTTCAGACAGAAGAATGAAATAGAGAGGGCCGTCATCAGCCGATCAGCTCTCAGCCCAAAGAGTCAGATAGTTTGTGTAGTTTTTCAACCCTTTAATGTTCACTCAAGACAGCACTAATAACAAACATATTTTTGGGGTTTTGAGTCTCTTATTTCTCCTTCTGTTCTGCTGTAATCTGCAACTATGGCACTGAAATGTATTGGTTTATCGGTAACACTTTACATTACGGGCCGGTAAGTCCATGGTACTTACAGTGGTACTTCTAGGTACTTACAGTGGTACTTCTAGGTACTTACAGTGGTACTTACGGTGGTACTTACGGTGGTACTTACGGTGGTACTTACGGTGGTACTTACGTTGGTACTTACGGTGGTACTTACGGTGGTACTTACGGTGGTACTTACGGTGGTACTTACGGTGGTACTTACGGTGGTACTTACGGTGGTACTTACAGGGGTACTTACGGTGGTACTTACGGTGGTACTTACAGTGGTACTTACAGTGGTACTTACAGTGGTACTTCTAGGTACTTACAGTGGTACTTCTAGGTACTTACAGTGGTACTTACGGTGGTACTTACGGTGGTACTTACGGTGGTACTTACGGTGGTACTTACGGTGGTACTTACGGTGGTACTTACGGTGGTACTTACAGGGGTACTTACGGTGGTACTTACGGTGGTACTTACGGTGGTACTTACAGTGGTACTTACAGTGGTACTTACAGTGGTACTTACAGTGGTACTTCTAGGTACTTACAGTGGTACTTCTAGGTACTTACAGTGGTACTTACGGTGGTACTTACGGTGGTACTTACGGTGGTACTTACGGTGGTACTTACGGTGGTACTTACGGTGGTACTTACGGTGGTACTTACAGGGGTACTTACGGTGGTACTTACGGTGGTACTTACGGTGGTACTTACGGTGGTACTTACAGTGGTACTTACAGTGGTACTTACAGTGGTACTTACAGTGGTACTTCTAGGTACTTACAGTGGTACTTCTAGGTACTTACAGTGGTACTTACAGTGGTACTTACGGTGGTACTTACGGTGGTACTTACGGTGGTACTTACGGTGGTACTTACGGTGGTACTTACGGTGGTACTTACAGGGGTACTTACGGTGGTACTTACGGTGGTACTTACAGTGGTACTTACAGTGGTACTTACAGTGGTATTTCTAGGTACTTCTAGGTACTTACAGTGGTACTTCTAGTGGTACTTCTAGGTACTTATTGTGGTACTTACAGTGGAACTTCTAGGTACTTACAGTGGTACTTAGAGGTACTTATTGTGGTACTTACAGTGGTACTTCTAGGTACTTATTGTGATAATTCTAGATACAGCTGTAACTTAGTAATTCAAGGACACTACAGTATTATTCCTATGTAGTAAATGTGGTACTTCTACATACATACATACAGAGGTCATTTGTAGGATTGTTTGACTATAAAACATAAAACAACATTATGTAAAACAAACGTCTTTATTAATATGGAATAAGTAGCACAGAAAGGACAGTATAAATACATGTAATGCATATTTCAAAACAAGTTTCAAGGACAAGGGAAACACTGCAAGAACTAGGTACCCAACCCAAGTAACAAGAATTACACATTACCAGGTACTTACCAGCCAAGTACCAGGTACTTACCAGCCAAGTACCAGGTACTTACCAGCAAGTACCAGGTACTTACCAGCAAGTACCAGGTACTTAACAGCAAGTACCAGGTACTTACCATAGGGACTGGCCCATAATAAGACAAAGGACTTTAACATAAGTACCAGTGATAACACCAGTAATTATACAGTAAGTACCAGGTACTTACCATAGGGACTGGCCCATAATAAGACAAAGGACTTTAACATAAGTACCAGTGATAACACCAGTAATTATATAGTAAGTACCAGGTACTTACCATAGGAACTGGCCCATAATAAGACAAAGGACTTACCCATAAGTACTAGTGATACCAGTAATTATATAGTATACCATGTACTTACCAGCAAGTACCAGGTACTTACCATAGGGACTGGCCCATAATAAGACAAAGGACTTTAACATAAGTACCAGTGATAACACCAGTAATTATATAGTAAGTACCAGGTACTTACCATAGGAACTGGCCCATAATAAGACAAAGGACTTACCCATAAGTACTAGTGATACCAGTAATTATATAGTATACCATGTACTTACCAGCAAGTACCTGGTACTTGCTGTTACGTACCTGGTACTTGCTGGTAAGTACCTGGTACTTGCTGGTAAGTACCTGGTACTTGCTGGTAAGTACCTGGTACTTGCTGGTAAGTACCTGGTACTTGCTGGTAAGTACATGGTATACTATATAATTACTGGTATCACTAGTACTTATGGGTAAGTCCTTTGTCTTATTATGGGCCAGTTCCTATGGTAAGTACCTGGTACTTACTATATAATTACTGGTGTTATCACTGGTACTTATGTTAAAGTCCTTTGTCTTATTATGGGCCAGTCCCTATGGTAAGTACCTGGTACTTACTGTATAATTACTGGTGTTATCACTGGTACTTATGTTAAAGTCCTTTGTCTTATTATGGGCCAGTCCCTATGGTAAGTACCTGGTACTTGCTGTTAAGTACCTGGTACTTGCTGGTAAGTACCTGGTACTTGCTGGTAAGTACCTGGTACTTGGCTGGTAAGTACCTGGTAATGTGTAATTCTTGTTACTTGGGTTGGGTACCTAGTTCTTGCAGTGTTTCCCTTGTCCTTGAAACTTGTTTTGAAATATGCATTACATGTATTTATACTGTCCTTTCTGTGCTACTTATTCCATATTAATAAAGACGTTTGTTTTACATAATGTTGTTTTATGTTTTATAGTCAAACAATCCTACAAATGACCTCTGTATGTATGTATGTAGAAGTACCACATTTACTACATAGGAATAATACTGTAGTGTCCTTGAATTACTAAGTTACAGCTGTATCTAGAATTTTCACAATAAGTACCTAGAAGTACCACTGTAAGTACCACAATAAGTACCTCTAAGTACCACTGTAAGTACCTAGAAGTTCCACTGTAAGTACCACAATAAGTACCTAGAAGTACCACTAGAAGTACCACTGTAAGTACCTAGAAGTACCTAGAAATACCACTGTAAGTACCACTGTAAGTACCACTGTAAGTACCCCCGTAAGTACCACCGTAAGTACCACCGTAAGTACCCCTGTAAGTACCACCGTAAGTACCACCGTAAGTACCACCGTAAGTACCACCGTAAGTACCACCGTAAGTACCACCGTAAGTACCACCGTAAGTACCACTGTAAGTACCTAGAAGTACCACTGTAAGTACCTAGAAGTACCACTGTAAGTACCACTGTAAGTACCACTGTAAGTACCACTGTAAGTACCACCGTAAGTACCACCGTAAGTACCACCGTAAGTACCCCTGTAAGTACCACCGTAAGTACCACCGTAAGTACCACCGTAAGTACCACCGTAAGTACCACCGTAAGTACCACCGTAAGTACCACCGTAAGTACCACTGTAAGTACCTAGAAGTACCACTGTAAGTACCTAGAAGTACCACTGTAAGTACCATGGACTTACCGGCCCGTAATGTAAAGTGTTACCGGTTTATCTTCTCTCTTCGTACTCTACTACATGTGTAATTCATGAAAAGTCGGGTACCTCAGCTTTAAACAAACCTATAGACAAGTCCAGGACATGTGTAGAATAATTAGATTTTTTATTGGTTGAGTCTGCTGCTGTTTTTCTGATGATTTATGGAAAATATCTGTGATGTCGGGGCCTAAACGCATCACTTCACAAAATGCACTGTGTTCTTGGTACTGACTTTGTCGTATCTATTTACTTTGATGCACAAACCACAGATAATACAATCTGCTTCTGGACAATAGAGGACTGTGGTTCATCAGTTCAAGTGTCTCTTTTCTCTTTCTGTATTCTGCCCAGTATGCGTCTCACAGCTGTTTCAATAGACAACAGAGAGAGAGAAGGGAGAGCAGAGAAAGAGAGAGCGTAGAGAAAGCAGAGAGATAGCAGAGAGAGGAGAGAGAGAGTAGAGTGAGCAGAGAGAGAGCGGAGAGAGCAAAGAAAAATCAGGGAGAAACCAGAGAGAGAGCGAAATGATACCATGTGCTTCTGTACATTAGAGGACTGTGGTTCATCAGTTCAAGTTCAGGTTTTCCCTGCATCACAGCTGTTTCTATTGAAAACACATTGGTGGAATCTACTGCTTGTGGTCTTTTTTGAATAAACATATGTGATTTTTGGTTAATATTGGACCAATGTATCTTTCCTGGTGTCTCACGGAGATAGTTTTGTCTCTTGTCATAAACACAGTCATATGTTGGAGGCTCCTGTGCTGTGACTCTTTGACCCTCATCTGGTTTCATTCAGATATTTCCTCTGCCTCCATTTCCTGATGCTCATCCTCAGATTTTCAAATAAAGACCAGTTTTAGGCTCTATTTCCTTCACATGCACAGATATGGTTTTAATCAGCTCAGGAGGCTGCTACTTCTGCTGTTTCTGATGCTGTTACTGCTTCTGTTACTGCTGCTGCTACTACTACTGGGACTGCAACTGCTACTGTGCAGGGAGAGACCAGGTAGATACCAGAGAGACACCAGAGAGACACCAGAGAGAGACCAGAGAGAGACCAGAGAGGGAGACCAGAGAGAGGCCAGAGACCAGAGAGAGGCCAGAGACCAGCAAGAGGCCAGAGACCAGCAAGAGGCCAGAGACCAGAGAGAGGCCAGAGACCGAGAGAGGCCAGAGACCAGCAAGAGGCCAGAGACCAGCGAGAGGCCAGAGACCGAGAGAGGCCAGAGACCGAGAGAGGCCAGAGACCGAGAGAGGCCAGAGACCGAGAGAGGCCAGAGACCGAGAGAGGCCAGAGACCGAGAGAGGCCAGAGACCGAGAGAGGCCAGAGACCGAGAGAGGCCAGAGACCAGAGAAAGAGACCTGAGAGATCAGAGACAGAGATGCTTTCTAATTTTTGCCACAAGAGAGATTTATGAATATAATTTTAATTTTACTTTTGATAATTTTTCCATTTGAATCCATTCTGATTGTTGTAATTTCCTTACAACAAACATTTATATAGATTGTAGTTTTCCGTGTTCTCGTCTTCTCCAGTTATTTCAAATACTAACATTGAAATAAAGTTAATCTTCCCAACACTGAGGTTGATACAAAAGACGTTTTGGATCAATGTTTGGAATCAATCTCCGACAACAGCAGATCTGTCGTCTTTATATTTCACTGATAATTTAACATCGACTGAAGCTTTGACATTCAGTAATCAAAAACTAAGTCTATATACCTGTTTCCACCAGTCCTGCTCTATTCTGCTCTACTCTACTCTACTCTACATTGCTCTGATCTGCTCTGCTCTACTCTACTCTACACTGCTCTGCTCTACTCTACTCTACTCTATGCACTCTACTCTACTCTATGCTACTCTACTCTACTCTACACTGCACTACTCTACCCGACTCTTCTCTACACTGCTCTACTCTACTCTACTCTAAAGTTGTAAAGTAAAGCAGAGCAGAGCAGGTGGAATCAGGGCTGTATTTCTCATATATTCTGTCACCAATGTGATATCTCTGTCGCCTCCTAAAGCTCCTGTGTCCCGTTTCCACCGCGGCCTCCATTAGCGCATCGGGCATTAGCGCATCGTTCATTACCGGCGCGCTCCCAGCTTTGATCCCAGACAAAACTACTCAAAAAAAAATACTCCACAAAACAACAAACATCTGATGCATTATTGCGGCCCATGCATTTTTCACATTCTACCACAATGGTCTTTCTTTCTGCGGTTAAATTATTCACCGGAAAGTTGTTTTTGAAGCAGAACAAAAGCCGCAGCAGGTGGAGCTAATGGAGGAGTGGACGCAGAGAGAGGAGTTTGGAGCCAGAGTGAGGTCATCGGGTGAAGGTGCATGAGGAGGGAAACAGCCCAAATATGTGTCAATTATTGAAATCTAGCGCTCCGTCCCTGAGACTACCATAAAGAATTTACAAAGCCTTTAATAATTCTAATAGTTTACCTTTTCAGTTGTATTCAGAGTGATTCATACAGGTTTGAGGCATCTCTGTACTCCGCAAACAAGCGCCATTGCTCACATGATTTTAAAGTTTTGAAGCTGTGGTATGTACCTTTATTCTCACTGATATCACTATGACGTTACTTTGAGGTTGTGTTTACATGGTACTGAGGCTGTGTTTACATGGTCCAAAGGCTGTGGAGGCATGGTTCAGAGGAGGTAGTCATATGGTCCAGAGGCTGTGGTCACATGGTCCAGAGGCTGTAGTCACATGGTCCAGAGGCTGTATCTGGTGTCATTAAAGAACAGTAGCTGATAATGCCCTGTTTAAAAAGGTACTGGGGGAGTTTTTATGGCTCACATTAGGTTTTATCTCCTGCACCAGATGTCAAAGCTACTCTGCTCCAGATTTACGAACAAAACATTGCGTCGATCTGGGAGAGACCAGGAGAGACCAGGGAGAGAGACCAGCGAGGGAGACCAGAGAGAGACTAGACTAGAGAGAGACCAAAGATAAAGACCAGGGAGAAAACAGGGAGAGTACAGAGAGAGAGACAAGATAGAGACCAGAGAGAGACCAGAGATAGACCAGAGAAAGAACCGAGAGTGAACGGAAAGAGACCAGAGAGAGACCTGGATTCTTTATGAGAAAACTGTTTGGTTCCCCAGCTTTAAAGGATATTTTAGACAGGGAGAGGAACTCGGAGTAGAGCAGTTGAGGAAAGACAAGTCCAGTGTGTTTGTGGCGAGGAGCTGTGTTGTATTGTTTTTGAAAGAGAAAGTGTGGTTTTACAGAGACACAGGTTTTCTCTGCGTTTGCTTCGTGTTGCATCATGCTCATCGCAGTTTAATATGCAACGATTCTAATGTTACGACTCTCAGTAACAGCTGCATCAACTAAATACGCTCTGACCTTCACCAGACTGAAACATCACATATACCAACATCCAGGACACAGACTGAAACATCACCTATGTTACATACAGAACACAGAAGTGCTACAGCAGTTTCTTGTCCCATTCAGACAGTCAGAGAGAGACCAGACTGGGCTAATTAAAGGAACAATATGTAAAAATCTGGCCAAAAGTGGTACTGCAGTCACAGTCAATATTTTGTAGTCCTCTCCCACTCTCCCTGACTCAGGTTGCCAGATTCACACCAAATCCAGCAGCAAACACAGGGAATTATTTTATCAGTTGTTTGTCCGTCTCCATTCACATTGCCATGACAGCCGTGCTAATGCTGAATGAATGTTTTGATTCATGTTTTTTTATTATTATTATTTGGACATTTGAGATAGAAAACAAAAACAAAATAAAAGCAATGTAATTATACATAGTTTATGCAAAATACATAAGCAATTGATGTCCAAAATAGGAGTGGGAAGAATGGATGTTGGAACGTATTTCTTCAGCGTATCAACATCAGGGTTTGCTCAAGAGGATATGTTAGGATTTAACAGACAGAGACGGATCGTGGTGTGCCAAACTCTGGAAGTTTATTTAAGTTTCTCTCAAGTTCCACTGGTTTCCTCTGTTTCTTTCTCTCAGACAGAATAAAGGCAGTACACAGTTTATATAGTCATTGTCACGTCACACATCGAAAGACATACGTGTCACAAAGAGACAGTCACATCATAGTCATAACATGGAGTCCTTGTAGAGTCCTTGTACAGTCCTGCACGTAGGCCATATTGCTATCTAATACTAATAGATATCACCTTTCAATTTTATTTATTCCCTATTTTTTAGACAAACATGTAAAAGTCCCACATCAAAAAGAGACTAACATTATTTTAATTGGGGTACATGTGGTCTTAAATGATTATTTTTACAATTAAGCTATAATCTGCAAAAAAACGTCTTGACCTTCGTCTTTTACCGTTTTTAGAGCAATCTGTCATAGAATGTGATCACATGCAATAAATACAAAAAGGCATAGCCCGGAATCGAACCCGGGTTCCTGCATCGTAAGCACACAGTTTTGACCACTAGATCACCGATTCACACAGTTAGAGTCACTGTGAAGAACGGACTCAAACTAGCAAATTCTGCATCACACGTAAACTTTTATCAGCTGTCTCAATTGTTCAAAGGCGTCCCGATATAAATCCTCGTTTTAGTCTTTGTTTTGTCATTAATGATTTGAGAGTCAAAACAAGACCTTTTTTAGTTCTGCGCCACATGTTATTTTACCTCTGAGATTAGTGAGCCGCACGGAGTTCTGGCAACCCGATCACGGACTTGCATGACACTTCCTGATTGGCGAAACGGCGGAGGGTAGGACATCAAAATCAAAACAATAACAACTTTTACGGGTCGTAAAACTAATTTTGATATTCAAATATCTCGGATGAACTACTGTTATCAGTTAAAGATGTGTTTAAAAATAACATGATTTATTAATGCCTTTTGAAATATTCGGGTCATTTAATGATGACTTGACATGCAAATATTACATATTGCTCCTTTAACTAATCACAGCAGTGCAAGCAATCCACAAATGTTTACTTGTGAATGTGAATCTAAATAAAGGTAAGTGTCTTTTATACAAGTGTTATGCCCTGTTTAGACAGAGAAGCTGCGGAGGCGCTGCAAAGCAATGAGCAATAATGACAAGGCTCCTTATTTGAAGTTCTAAGCGTCTACACGACGATGGAAAACAATGTAGTTCCTGCACTCAGCCAGTTGTGGGCAGTGGAACTTTACAACGCGAGACACCGGACCCCAAAAGTATTACCACTATCTTAACAACATCCTCCTCAGGCCACTGCAAAGACGTGAAAGAATGCACCAACATCATTCTGCATTTCTCCTCCATGAAACGCTCGAAGCACACGTAGCATTAGTTGATCCGCCACCATTGTTGTGTACGTTTGTTCTTGTCTACTTTGCATGCCCAAATGTACGTGTCATAACAGAAAAATCACACATTTTTCTTCACACTGCTGTGAAACAGCCCCCCGCTGCGCAGCGTATCCTTTCTGTTCCACTCTGGAGGCTGTTTCTCAACGCTTCCGTTTTCACCCCCCTGAAACCCCGTCTTCATGTAACTCCTAAGGCTCTTTTTTACACCAAAGATAATATGTTTTCTTCTTTGGGACAAACTTAAAAAAAAGCCTAAAAAGTTAGGTGCCACAGTTTGTCAAGAAGGTGTTTAAATATGGTATTTGTTCTTTAATCCACACACCTCCAACTTTGAACAAACACCTCCAATGAGTCCAGATTACCTCCTCATTTCCATATTCTCATTAGTAACACTTTGCTAAAGCAGCATCACAAAAAACAATAAATAATGGAATTCTGCCTGCAGCCGTTTGGACAAAAAACCAACGGTTCTGGATTCAGTTCACAAAACATCTGTCCCCGAGACATCTGTCCACAAGACATCTGTCCATGAGGAGACATCTGTCCACGAGACATCTGTCCATTAGGAGACATCTGTCCATGAGGAGACATCTGTCCATAAGGAGACATCTGTCCATGAGGAGATATCTGTCCACAAGACATCTGTTCATTAGACATCTGTCCATGAGACATCTGTTCATTAGACATCTGTCCACAAGGAGACTTCTGTCCAGGAGACATCTGTCCTCGAGACATCTGTTCATTAGACATCTGTCCACAAGGAAACTTCTGTCCAGGAGACATCTGTCCTCGAGTCATCTGTTCATTAGAGATCTGTCCTCGAGACATCTGTTCACATTGAGACATCTGTCTATGAGAGATCTGTCCACAAGACATCTGTCCTTGAGACATCTGTCCACAAGACATCTGTCTATGAGACATCTGTCCACAAGACATCTGTCTATGAGAGATCTGTCCACAAGACATTTGTCCTTGAGATATCTGTCCACAAGACATCTATCCACAAGGAGACATCTGTCCACAAGACATCTATCCACAAGGAGACATCTGTCCACGAGACATCTCTCCACGAGGAGACATCTGTCCATGAGGAGACATCTTTTCATTAGACATCTGTCCAGAAGACATCTGTCCTCGAGACATCTGTCCATGAGATATGTCTGCAAGAGATCTGCTCATTAGACATCTGCCCACGAGACATCTGCCCACGAGACATCTGCCCACAAGACGTCTGTCCACGAGACATCTGCCCACGAGACATCTGCCCACGAGACGTCTGTCCACGAGACATCTGCCCACGAGACATCTGCCCACGAGACATCTGCCCACGAGACATCTGCCCACGAGACGTCTGTCCACGAGACATCTGTTCACAAATCATGTGTCCACAAGACATGTGTCCCAGAGACATGTGTCCATGAGACATGTGTCTACAAGAAATCTGTCATGAGATGCTGTGTAGGAGGTGCTGTGCAGGAGGTGCTGTGCAGGAGGTGCTGTGCAGGAGGTGCTGTGTAGGAGGTGCTGTGCAGGAGGTGCTGGAGGTGCAGAGCTGTCCATGTTAATTGCGGTGCAAATGAAGCAAATGAAGATTAAGCCTCTGAATTATTGATCGGTCGGTGTTTAATCTGAGGTAATGAAGACGGCGTCGGTTCGTTATAAATATTGTACGAAGCTCCGTAATGTGATAAATTTATTCCAATCCGCCCTCTACTCTGGCCTTTAGTCAAGGTTATGCTAATTTCAGTTTTTGCACAAACCAGCCCCAGTTCCACCGGAGTTTCTGACCAAACAAAGGCTTCCCGCTCTTTACATAATTTATTCCGTGTTTGGAACACAGCTATCAATTATCATGTTTAAGTGTTGATGGTTGGAGGCACGTTGGATCCATGTTCATCACTAATACTGCATTTCAATGGGAGTTTTTGAAAGACATAGACTCTGCTTACAACCTGTGTGAGTTTGAACTCAAGATGTTACAAGTTTATGGATTATTGGAATAGACAAGGGTTAGAATGTAGATATGAATGAATGGTCTTCTGAAGCTTAAGAAATAAATATGTTAGAGGTTTAGGACTCACATACCACCACCAACCATTCACCCACACCAGACTTATTCTAATGTGGGGAAGTGTCTTACCTGAAGAGACAACCACAGTTTGGCACTTTCCAGCTTTATAGTCTCATTTCCCAATTTTTTATAGTACATACCTGGTTCCCTCTGGTCCAGTCCCTCTCTCCTTTTATACAAGTTTTATAGGACTTGCTTGAAATTGATAAATTATACATATGTCAGTCAAACAACATAAACATTCCATAGAAAGATTGTATACTCCAAATTATACAGTCCTTGGAAATCCATGTTTAAACATTTTGTAAAAAATCGGTTTGAATATAATAGTAGGTGATGCTTTGACAGTTAACAGACTGTTCATAGTGATATTATATATGTCGAATAGCGTATGGAAAAGCATGTAGAAACAAATTAGAAGAAAGTTTTTTTAAAAAACATTTTATAACATTTGAGAGAAAACACAAGTCAAAATCAACAGTTACATTTTTTCATTTTAAGCCTATACTCTGTATAAAGATGGAAACAAGCGTGACAGTGGCTCAGTTGGTAGAGCATTGGCCTTTATGTCTGAAAGTTGTGGGTTTGAGCCCACTGATGTCTGCTGTCATTGTGTCCACGAGCAAGACACTTAACGCCACTTTGCCTGAAGTCCCTAATGAAAGATCAAGGCTCTGCTGTGTACTGTAGACTCTCCACCTGCAGGAGGATCCGTGAGGTGCTGATGCTATGTAAATTGGGTGCAACTCTGACTACCCTCCAACCCTGATATAAAAGTGAACTCTTACTCTTTTATGGTACGATACATAGAAAATACACACATTTTCTGCATATGTATGAGATACAGATATTATATCGACAAAAATTATAAAATTTGCATAAAACATAAAAACTTTTTTTGGTGAAGAAATAGCGTCCTTTATATGAAAAATGTGCAAAAGGTGCCACTTTCAGGAGATAATCATACAAACATCTTTCGAAAGTCATGTCAAATGTGACATTGTGACATTTTTATATATTTTCCATATGGGTCTGCTCCTCTCTTCTCCACTCTCCTCTCCTCTCCTCCTCTCCTCCTCTCTCTTCTTTCCTCTGTCTCCTCTCTCCTCTGCTCATCTCCCCACTTTCCTTTGCGCCTTTCTCCATTCTCCTCATCTCTCCTCCTCTTTCTCTCTCTCCCATCTCCTCTCCTCTTTCCTCTATCTCCTTTCTCTTCTCTTCTCTCTTCTCTGCTCCACTTTCTTCTGTCTCCTCTCTCCTCTCTCTCTCTTCTCTGCTCCTTTATCCTTTTTCCTTTCCTCTGTCCTCTCTCTCCTCTGTCCTCTCCGTCCTCTCTCATCTCTGCTCTTTTCTCTCCTCTCTCTCTCCACCTCTTTCTGTCTCCTCTCTCTCCCCTCCCCTCTTCTTCTCTCTCCTGTCTCTCCTTTCTCTTCTCTCCTCTCTTCTCTCTCCTCTCCTCTCTTCCCTCTCCTCTCTTTTCTCTTATCTCTTCTCTCTCCTCTCCCTGTCCCCTCTCTATTCTCTGTCCTCTCTCCCTTTCCTCTTTCCTCTCCCCTCTGTCCTCTCTCCTCTCTCCTCTCCTCTGTGTGTGAAGTAGATCCATGTAAATGTCAGGAAATATCACAGTCTGAGCTGGGATTACAGAAGCGTAGTCTGTACAAAGAGGAACGAGAGGGGATTAGGGCGATCCAAAGACCACCGCCACTTCATACGCACTTGCGCGATTACGAGGAGCGAGAGGAGCGTGAGGAGGCGCCTTCTGTCGTTTAACATCATACTTATTCTCAGTGGCTTCACTGAACATAGGAGAGATGGATAATCTGAAACATTGAAGGTTCTGAGTGTGAAGGACTGAGGCCGGAATAAAGCCTACTCCAGATATTCTTCATTTCATCTCAATTATTCCATCACCTGACTCATTCTAATGTGGGGGAAGTGTCTTGCTTAAGAACACAACCACTTTGGCAGTTTACAGCTGCTTGATTTCACCTGCAAGTGGCGAAATTATTGTTTATTACAGTCTCAGCCTAAATTTTTTTCTGGTCTGGTCCTGGTTTCTCACAGCAGCAGATACCTGGTGGTATCTCTCTCCTCTCCCCACCTCTCTCCTCCTCTCTTCTCCTCTCTTCCCTCCTCTCTCCTCTTCTATATCATCTCCTCTCCTCTTCCCTCCTTCATCTCTGGTCTCATTTCCTAATTTCTCACAGTACATACCTTGTTCCCACTGGTCCACTCCCTGTCTCTCCTCTGCTCCTCCTCGCTCCTCTCTCCTCCTCTCTGTGCTCCCAGGATGCACTTGGACACCTAGGTCTATTATATCACACTCTAAAACATGACTTTAAAGTAAATGGAGCCATGATCATGTATAAGGTGCATCTGTGCATCTGTAGGGTTTATGGTGTGAGATGGTCCTCATTGTAACAGAATATGTTGTGTATTATTGGATCAGCTCTGAGATCTGCTCTGAAGTTCACTCTGATATTAAAGCTTAGAAAGATAACGACAGAGGAGTTTCAGCACACGCCTGTACTGGTGTCTGTACTAGTGTCTGTGCTGGTATATGTACTAGTGTCTGTGCTGGTGTATGTACTAGTGTCTGTACTGGTGTATGTACTAGTGTCTGTGCTGGTGTATGTACTAGTGTCTGTACTGGTGTATGTACTAGTGTCTGTGCTGGTGTATGTACTAGTGTCTGTACTGGTGTCACATGCACTGGTGTCACACATGTACTGTACTCGTGTCACATGTACTAGTGTGACTAGTGTGTACCTGTATGAGCTAAATAATATGCAATATTAGGTAGTTAGTTAGAAATGTTAGTTTGTTAGATAAATAGATAGATAGAATGATCAATACATCAATTATACACATTTCTATCTATCTATTGTCCCTGTGGTCATCCCTGTGGTTGTCCCTGTGGTCATCCCTGAGATGAAGCTGCAGCAGAGGACAGAGGAGCAGTGACTGTGGTCGTTAGTATCCAGTGTTTGTCCTGTTTTACATTTAAATAAATATCCCACGGCTCTCATCTGGTCGGATTTAAATGTACACACTGTGTGTATGTGTGACTGTGTGTGTGTGTGCGTGTGTGTGTGTTTGCGTCTCTGTGAATGTGCATGTGTGTGTGTCTCTCTGTCTCTGTGTGTGTGTCGGTCTGCGTGTGTGACTGTGACTGTGACTTTTTGTGTGCGTGTGTGTCCGTGTGTGTGTGTGGCCCCGGTGAGACTCTTATCACTGAGAGACTAGACACATGTGGCCCCAGGCTTTAACACATGTACACACACAAACACACACACGGAGGGGGAGGAGGAGAGACTAGAACATGTGTGTGCAAACCATAGACTGTAAATATTAACGGACGTAGTCACGGCTATCTTTGCCGTTGAAACTAATGTGCCACCACTTTTGCCTCCTCTGGGGCAAGGAATTGTGAAACAAAACCGCATTTGCGCATGCGTTAACCAGCACTAGCGCCATTCATTTGGCAAGTGCCTAATGCGCAAGAGGGGTGTGGTGGGCGGGCTTTGATGCTGACAGTGCCACTCTTTATTATTTATCATTTATGTATTGTTCTGACTGCGTGGGTCCTTTTTAAACAAAGAAAATACCTCTTTTTGTGCACTTTACTTAGAAAAAAAGCCAATATTTGGCCGATACTGCATTGTATACATTTGTATGTTTTTTGTGTTGGCCACGTTTTTGAATAAAGGGATGGAAATTAGAGATGTTTATTTTATTTTTTTATCCGATTAATGGATTAACCCATTGAGGCTGGGAACACATTCCCGTATTTCTGCCTTTCGAGCTGGGAGCGCTGTTGCGCTTTTCTGCCTTTAAGGCCGGGTAAACTGACACGTCTTTTTTTCTTTTTTTTGCACATGCAGGTTTTGCCTGTCGTCCCCGTCTCTCCCCCATATTCCTCCCATGTCTCATCCTGAAGCGCAGCCAAAACTCACTGAATTAAAGCTCGGGTATACCTACATTTTTGCTTGCATTGATAATACATGTTATTTGTGCACAAAAGTAAAATGTTGTGACCAAATCAAACAGAGCAAACCAAAGCAGTCTGAGAGGATTTTCAAGAAAAAGATTTCCACACAGTTGTGCCAAATTCTTGTTAACTTGCTGTGTTGATAAATGTTTGTTTGTCTCACATAATCTTTTGTTGTTTTATTATGTTTAATGTGTGGAAGTTGTATTTTTTTTGTATTATTCTAGTAAAGGTTTATAATAATACTCTTCATTCTTATTGAAAGCCACAAGTGTCATCTCTCAAATTCTTTTGGAATTATGTTTATATCTGCTAGAGAGGCCGATATATCAATCATTTAGTAGACTTTGAATTTCAGGAAAACTTCAGGTTTTGGAGGGTGGTTCTAAAGACGGCCATAGGTTTTAGAGGTATGTTTTACCAGGTGTGTCCGGCCTTAGTGGGTGAATCGAAGAAATAATCGACAGATTCATCGATTATTATAATAATCGTTAGTTGCGGCCCTAGACTGGTCCAAAAAAATAAAATAAAACTCCCCTCAGGGTTGTTACACATCTGTATAATCTCTATCTTTAAAATATGAATAAAAGAGTTGTAAAAGTTTTACATTTGGCAAAGTAAGAGGCAAGTATAAAGTACTGTGTATTCTAGTGCAAGCAAAGTGTATCTATATGTTAGCAGCAGTATGTTTACATCTGTACATTAGCAGCAGTATGTTTACATCTGTACATTAGCAGCAGTATGTTTACATCTGTACATTAGCAGCAGTATGTTTACATCTGTACATTAGCAGCAGTATGTTACATCTGTACATTAGCAGCAGTATGTTACATCTGTTACATCTATTAGTCAGTGACTCAGTAAAGTGACAGTGACATGTGGTTATTGCACATTCTGATATAAGTTAAGGATATTGCAACGATGCATGACACGTGGGATCAAGTTGGCAGTGTTCATTAGTCCTTATTGTTTGTTGTACAGTCTGACAGCAGCAGGAAGGAAAGACCTGCGGAACCTGTCCTTCACACAGCGAGGGTGAGTGAGTCTGTCACTGAAGCTGCTCTCCAGAGCAGAGAGAGTGTCCTGCAGGGGGTGACAGTCATGGTCCAGCATAGATGTTAGTTTGTCCAGGACCCTCCTGTCCCCCACCTGCTGCACTGTGTTCAGGGAACAGCCCAGGACAGAGAGCTGGAGTTCCTGATGACCTTGTCCAGCTTGATGGTTCCATGGTGTGATATGTGGGTTTTAAGAGTCAAAGTTTTGTGTAAAGTTTGGTTTAAGTAGTCAACTGCTGTCGAACCACACTGCTACTGTATGATAGCTGTCCCTTTCTTGTCGAGAACTGCTGCATACGTCATTTTACTGACGAAGGCCGATGACGTGTCCTGTGGCTAACTCGTATGTTGTAGTATTGTATTCCATTTGGAACCAATAAAACTCAATGAGTTTGGCCTCTCTCTGGTCTCTGTCTGGTCTCTGTCTGATCTCTCTCTGGTCTTTCTCTTGAAACAGGACAATAACTCTTTCACAAACTGCTTCTGTCCCTCAGAGTCTAATACATGAACAAAACTCAACCTCTTGAGCTTATTTGCTCTGCCGACGGGGGAACGCCAACTTTGACGCAAGCAGACGCAGGGAGTGAGTTTTTATAAAACATTTGTTTTTGTTTTTTTATGAAAAAAATGCATTTTCATGACCGAAGATGTAACAGCATAACATTTTTCAATGTCATTGAGACTCACCTCATTTTACTTTTTTTGTGCCAATTGGATTTTTATTTTTTTGGTATCTAGACATAAACTTTGCTCCAAGGTGTCAGTAAAAGGTTGAAGTTGCATTTGATTATGTTTATTTGCTTCTTTACAAGTAATTATGTCATATATACATCATTTTTATGTGTTTTTTTAGGCAAACCAATATTTTTTGATAATGTAGTAGCCTAATGCACTCTTGCAGACTATTATAGACATGAAAATGTTCACAGCCACAGAATCCCCAAAGACTAACTTACAATTTGTGTAAAATTTCTTGCATTTTCAACAATGTTCAGGCTGTGAAAAGTCCTGTATAGTACTTATATGGGAATAGGCCTGAGAGTTTATGAGGATAAACCACTTTTACAGTTTGTACAGTATCCCGCCACTCACCAAAGAACCACCAAACTCACGTTGACATAAGCGCAGAGAAAGTGAATAATTCATGTTACATCGTCTTTAACTTTCCACAAACTTCAATAAACCTCAAAATTCACACTTTTTCCATTTGCTCCCAAACTTTCCCACTCTTTAGCTCTGTTCAGAATCAAACCAGGTCTGGAGCAGGTCTTACCTCGCGGTGCTTTTCCAACAGATGTGATCCTGTCATTTACATACGCGCCCTGGAGTTAGCGTCTGTAAATGGATCACCGTCGCGTCCCTGGCCTCCTGCCTGACTCTTGATGCACCGCGATGCTTTACATAAATTATGGTGGTGCGTTCGCGGCGTTCGTGACGTTCACAGCTATTCCGGTGCGTGGAGAATCGCTGGTTTAGATTTCAGGGTCATTTCCTGCGATAAAACCACAGTCACTGCTCCGGGCCAAAGGGGTCTGCATCCTGTCGCACACATGAAGGCTCAGGAGGATAAGCAGCACAAATGTAAATGTGGAAGTTAGACATGGGGAGGTTAAAGCTGGGGAAGCTAGAGATGGGGAGGTTAGAGACTGGGAAGTTAGGGATGTGGAAGTTAGACATGGGGAGGTTAGAGATGGGGAAGTTAGAGAAGAGGAGGTTAGAGACTGGGAAGTTACGGAAGTGGAAGTTAGACATGGGGAGGTTAGAGATGGGGAAGTTAGAGATGGGGAAGTTAGAGATTGGGAGGTTAGAGATGGGGGCGATTCAAGTCAGTGGGAAAGAAGCAGTTTGTGAAATAAAGGAACATGTTTTCCCACATTATTATTTGACAACCTCCATATTGTTTATATTTTTTATGTCAGACCAGAGAGAGAGGGTAAAGTGACAATAAGCACTTTAAAACAGTCCCTGTGACATGTAGCCTAGAATTTTCAGCTCCACCACAATGTTTCAAAGAGAAACTTGTGATGTCACATGACACATTTTCTCACTTATAGTATCTCCAAAAAAAAAAAGGTCTCAGAGAGAGAGAGAGAGAGAGAGACCAGATGGAGAGAGACCTGACAGAGAGACTAGAGAGAAACCAGAGAGAGAGCGAAGAGAGAAACCAGAGAGAGAGACCAAAGAGAGAAACCAGAGAAATACCAGAAAGAGAGACCAGAGAGATTTTAGACAGAGAGATCAGAGCAAGACCAGAGAGAGACCAGAGAGAGTCTAGAGAGAGACAGGACAGACAAAAGAGAGAGACCATAGTGAGACCAGAGACAAGAGCGAGAGAGACCTGAGAGAGAGACCAGACTGGGGTGGGTGATAATTATCATAGGTGATAATATTGCCAAAATAACTTTGACATTACACTTTTTCACATTATTGAGACACTGCCTCTCTATCACTTTTGCCGCTTTGCCTGTTTGCCTTCTCTGTGCTGCACTCGCCACCGCTTCTTTTTGCTCCCCTTTGCGTGTGTCTCATTCAACACCGCAGCGGCACAGCTTTGCTAGCAGCATAGATGTAAGGCCCCATTTAGACAGAGACGCTCAAAAGCAATTAACAAATCAGGCTCTTGTGCAGCTTTTAGACGATGCCTGAAAACAGTGTAGTTCTAACGCTGGGCCCGTAGTGGGCAGTGGAACTTTACAACACGACACAAGCGACTCCCAGCCCCCCCTAAAATATATTCACTTCCTCAACAACATCCTCCTCAGGCGCCACAAACACGGTAAAGAATGCACCAACATCATTCTGCATTTAACAGTAGCTGTGAAATGGAAACTGAAACTACAGTGTGGTTTAATTTGGACAGAGAAAGGAGTAGAATTCTCCTTGCTGCACTCAAAGCATACGTAGCTAGTTAGTTGACCCGGCGCCATTGTTGTTTTTCGTTTGTTCTCGTCTACTGCGCATGTCCAAATGTACATGCGGGGAAGTGGAGGTCATTGCAGGAAGAGAATTCACACATTTTTCTTTACACAGCTGTGAAACAGCCCCCTGCTGAGCAGCCTATTCTGCTCCACTCTGGAGACTATTGGCCTCCTTGTGAACAGGAGGCCAAACCAATACCAAACTCTTAACGCTTTATTGTTGCAGCGTCTCCGTCCAAACGGGGCACAAACTTGCTTGGAGGAAACAAACTTTTCAAAAGTTTAGAATATGACAAAAGGTGGTAACACGACAGTCTTTATACCAGAGACTGTAAAACTCCCAGGACTGCACACTGAATTGGAACAAGTTATTTTTTATTTGTCAAGGTCTTTTCATTTTTTTTAAATGTTGCAGAATCACTTTTTTCTATATGCACAGTGAGTTGAGTTGCTTTATTTTTGAATGAAGAAAAGGCAATATGTATCATTTCTTCAAAACAGGAAATGAAAACAAATGTGACAGAAGCCCTTTGTTCCTACTTGAACTCCCTTCTTTGAGGTTCAAGTGAAATTTTGTTTTTGTTTTTTTGGCAGTAGTTTTTAAGGGTTATTTATCCTGTAAAAATATTGTTATATATCATATGTCGAGACATAAATAAAATGTATTGAGACCAGAGAGATACCAGAGAGAGAGACCAGAGAGAGACAAGAGAGATACCAGAGAGAGAGACCAGGAGTCACGTAAAAGTCAAAACATTTTAGTAGCATTTTGAATCATAGAATTTAAAAAAAATATTTCAGGAAAAGCAACAAAATTCAAATCAATTAAACCTGAAAGGGAACTTATTCAATCTCACCCCTTTTTCCATTTACACATTAGCCTCTCTGTTTCTCATTAGCTTCTCAAACTCAAAATAGTAAAAACTCCAAAAGCATTGATCTATAACAAACACCAAACGTTCTGAAATAAATGCAAACGTTGTGTTTTCCATTTTTCAAACCCCTCCTTCGACCCCTGGGCTTTTTAAAAGGAATCCACTTGAGTCTAAATAATTCTAATTGATACTTTGTTCCAAACCAGAGCAGGTAAAGTTTCCAGACTCTGTGTGGGTCAGCTCCGCTCTGCGTCTAAATGAAATATGCAAATGCGGTCTTTCCCAATAACAGATAATGAACGTGTTCGTGCAGGTTTCTCCACGCGGTAATGTGAGTGCTGTTGCCCGCGGTGACGGTGATAGCTGAGGTTTTTTCTCTTTACATTTTTGTCGTAGCAATATTTTTCAAATATTTAATTACGGCAGCAGTGAGTTTGCGGAGTGTGGAGCTGTCGTCTGGTTAAACACGGATGAAGGACGAACTGTTTCCGTTCGTTTGAATCGAGATTTAGTCAAATAATTGTTTTCAGTTCAAAATCACACAATCCAGGTCTCTATCTCCAGGCTTCAAGAGAAAGGGATCAGGGAGAGACCAGAGAGGGACTAGGGAGAGACCAGAGAGGGACTAGAGAGAGACCAGGGACAGACCAGAGAGAGATCAGAGAGAGACTAGAGAGAGACCAGGGACAGACCAGAGAGAGATCAGAGAGAGACCAGAGAGAGACAAGAGAAAGACTAGAGAGACCAGAGAGAGACCAGAGAGAGACCAGAGAGAGACTAGAGAGAGACTATAGAGAGACTATAGAGAGACCAGAAAGAGACCAGAGAGAGACCAGAGAGAGACCTGAGAGTTACCCGAGAGACAAGAAAGAGAGCAGAGAGACCAGAAATACAAAGCAGACTCACAGGACTCTTTCTCACACAAAAGAGAACAGGTTTTCTACTCAGATGAAGCATGTTGGGGTTGGATTTTTTCACATAATTTAACTTTTACAAGACTCTCTTCACATAAACAAAAGTAATTTTTGCCTCATATGTAACGCTAAACTAGCAGTGTGTCATAATATCAATAAACAATGTTTAGATTTTTTAAATTTGTATTGTATCTTATTTGAAAACATCCCCACAACACCCATGAACACACTCAGTTAGGCCCTAACACTCTCTGACCCTACACCCCCTAATGCAGTTCTGAAGACTACACTCCCCCTCGGCGGCAGACCGATTGATCAAAAAACTGGCAACGTGCGTTTTGATTTTGGTATGCAGATGAAGAGAGCAGGGGGAGGGGCGGCTTCTCTGTGCAGACGACATATTCACTGTAGTATTCTTTTTACTGACCAAAATCAGAGAGAGAGACCAGCGAGAGACCAGCGAGAGACCAGCAAGAGACCAGCGAGAGACCAGCGAGAGACCAGCGAGAGACCAGAGAAAGAGACCAGAAAAAGATCAGAGGGAGACCAGTGAGAGACCAGACAGAGACCAGAGTGAGACCAGAGAGACTTTGGGAAGCAAAGCAAAGTCGGGTATTTGTCTTTTATATTCTTGAACTACAATGCGTAGCAACATAATGAATGGACGCTCATACAGAAGTACACACAACACACACACGCTCACACACACACACATTCTCTAAACATACGCACTCTCTCTCTCTAAACATACACATACACCCACACACTCTCTAAATACACACACACACTCTTGCTCTAAGCACACACACACACACACACACACAAACACACACACTCTAAACACTCACACACACGCTCTAAATATTCACACACACACAGACACACACACACTCTCTAAACACTCACTCACACATACACTCACTCACACACACACGCACACACACACACACACACACACACACACACACTCTCTCTCTTATATCATTGTAAAGGCTTTAATAACTCCTGTCTCCTCCTGGAAGCGTGCTTTTGCAGAGCAGACTCCACACACACACACGCACACACACACACACTGCGTCCTTGTGGAGACGGCTCATTCCAGCTCCATATGCAGAGGCGTGCGAGAGACGAGTTCCTCTTTGTTCCTAATGAAAAATAAATGGCCTTTCTGTTTGGAGGTAATCAGCTCTGAATGAGACAGGAGCAGGCATTAGACTTTTAATACACAAACATTCTACCTGCACCACACAGCGACAACACAAACAGTGCATAACATTCTACCTGCACCAGACAGCGACAACACACACACTCACACACACACACACACACACATACAACCTCCTGCTTCCTCTTGGACTCCTGCTCTGTGGCTATCTCCTCCTTATTTCATCGTTTAGAATCTAAAGATTTTTATCAAGGAGAGAATATACAGACAGAACAGGAACTCTTTCCACCTACTCCACTCTGCTCTATTCTACTCTACTATAGTCTACAGAGCCATAAAAATACTGGACAAAAAGCCAATAAGAACACACCATTGCCAGGTGTTGCAGAGACTACATTTTCTTAGTTTTGATAATTTTATTAAATTCTGTAATTGTAAATTATTGTACAAATGTTTGCACAGTCGAGCCCCTGCTGTCCTGAGTGCTCTCATAGTTCCTCTGAGATCCGACACACGGAGCTCCTCTAACGGGAATGTGAAAGTGCCCCTCAGGAGAACCACATTCGGACAGTCGGTCTTCTCGGTCCAGGGGGTCCAGGGGTCACCAAACTGAACTCTGACTGGGCTGGTTTTAAACATGAACTCAAGCGATTTTTTAAAACAAACCAGGTGTGTGAGCATCAATGAGTTGGAGAACATCTATCTGCTTTTGTATAATGTGAATTTTATAATGTATAATGTATTTTAATTGTGTTAAAAGCCCTCCTAGGGACGGACATTGCAAACTAGCCTTGGCTATAAATGTTGTAGTGTTTCACATGTTGATTGTGTACACTTGTCCCTATCAAATAAATCAATAAATAAATAAATAAATACTCCACTCTACTCTACTACTCTCTACCCTTCTCTACTAGAGTCTAGTCTACTCTACTAAAGTCTACTCCACTCTACTCTACCACTCTACTCTTCTCTACTATAGTCTACTACACTCTACTATAGTCTTCTCTACTCTTTTATAGTCTACTCTGCTCTGCTCTGCTCTTGTCTACTGTCTCTGTTTTCTCTCTAGTCTCTCTTACTGGTTTGTCTCTCTGGACCCTCTCTCTGGTCTCTCTCTCACTCGTCTCTCTCTGGTCACTCTCTCTGGTCTCTCTCTCTGGTTTCTCCCTTTGGTCTTGCCCTTGTCTCCCTCTGGTGATTTCTCAGTTGAAATGACAATCTTTACAATCATATGTCTTGCTGCCGGTAAAAAAAGCTTCTAGTCCTTCCACTGGTGGCCGCAGAGGGAGTTACAGGTGTTTAGCATTGTTTATCCTTTAAACTTGTATCATCCTTTATTTTTCTACTGAAGATATTATTCCACATTCTAAACATGAAACAACATTGAAATACCATACTTCATTCTAAAGCACTGTAAAGTCTGTGAAGTCTCAATTCAATTAAATTCAATGTATACTTGTATAAGCCCTAAATCATAACAGTAGTTATCTTAGAGGACTTAACAAAACTGTTAAAATCGTCAACACAGCTCAGAGTATCAAAACGTTTAAACACAAAAACTATAGAACACATACAGTAGGTTTTGGTCCATGGGGAAAGAGCGATGTCCATGAATATTGATAAATGTTGTAGAATGTTAGAGTGTCCTGGATCATCACAAGAGAAAAACTCTAAAATCCAGTGGGAGAAAAGTGAGAAACCTCGGGGAGAACCGCATTGGGAGAGGGATCCGCTCCACACGGATGGACGGGCTAAAGATATATAAGAAGACTGTTTTAAGCCTGACCTTGAATGTAGAAATGTAGAGACAGTGTCTGCTTCCTTCACGTGGATGGGAAGCTGATACCACAGTGAAGTAGCTTGGAGGCTAAATGCTCTGCCACCGATAGAGCTTTTTGAGACTATAGGAACCACCAGACGTCTGGCGTTTTGCAAGTGCAGTGCCATTTATGGATTTGTATTTAAAAAGAAGGATTTTAATTTAAATTCTATACTTCACAGGAAGCCAGTGGAGTGAGTTTAACACTGGAGTCTCCTCCCTCTCGGTGCAGACTCTGGTTCATCCTTTAGACCAAATGAGTTCCTGATGAAGTTTCACATTACGTTCTTTAATTAAAGTGATCTCTAACTAAAGTCTACGTCCGAAAGCCTCATTTACATTCTAATTGTGCAAACATTAATTATTCCATTTGTTTACTGCTAAAATAACAGCCCTTATCTGCTCTTCACTGAATACACTGTGACGGACTCCACCTCAGACAGCGGCTCTACCCCAAGCTCCCCTTGTATGGCCAACCTACTCACCTGAGAAAGATTACTGGTTGTTCTTCTTTAAAGTAGTAATACATACTCTTTGGCAGTAACTGCACTAGTAGTTAGGTATTAGTATTAGTTTGGCTGTTTCCTACACTGTAGTCACAGTTTATGTGATCATAAGGCAAATGGATGACAGTCTAAACTGAGTCTTATTTAAGGTCTAAACTGGGTCTAAACTAGGACAAAATTGGGTCTAAACTTGGTCTAAACTGGGTCAAAACTAGATCTAAACTGGGTCTAAACCAGGACTAAACTGGGTCTAAACAAGTACTAAACTGGGATTAAACTAAGCCTAAACTGGATCTTAAACTTGGACTGAACCAGGACTTAAACATTTTTAAACGAGGCGTGACCCTTATCTAGGTCTAAACTGGGTCTAAACTGGGTCATAACCAAGACATACCCCAGGTCTAACAAAATCTAAACCAGCACTAAACTGGGTCTAAACCAGGACTAAACTAGAATTAAACCAGGACTGAACCAGGACTAAAACCAGGACTAAACCAGGATTAGAGCGGGAGCTCGTTTGTACAGAGCATAATGGGAGCAGTGAGGATCATAAAGCTGTCTGTGTTCAGATGAATGTCTCCACCTCCATATGTCTGAAGATTTACTGCCTCTACCATAAAACCAGGTCTGAACCAGGACTGAACCAGGACTGAACCAAGACTGAACCAGGACTGAGCCAGGATTAGCCCTGGCCTGAACCAGGATTAAACCAGGACTGAGTCAGGTCTGAACCAGGACTGAGTCAGGTCTGAACCAGGACTGAACCAGGGCTGAACCAGGACTGAACCAGGTCTGAACCAGGACTGAACCAGGACCGAACCAGGAATGAACCAGGTCTGTACCAGGTCTGTGCCAGATGGACAGTGAGCTGATGCAGGTCTTCTCTCTGTTTATCTCTTTGTTGTTTCTCTATGTGAAGAGCTTGAAGCGCTATACATATAAACTTTACTAACTCTGCTCTGTGGCTCTGCTCTGTGTCATGCATTGCTCAGAGGCACGTTGGCAGCGGTGAACCTCTAACCTTCACATGTTCTGTCTGAATATTTAACACAGCTGCGGAGAACAAGCCAAATGATGCCCACGGTCATAATTACTATTTCATGACCTCGTCTCTGTCCACTGCGATTTCAGACCAGAGACCAGAGACGAGACCAGACAGAGAGACCAGATAGAGAGACCGGAGAGACCAGAAAGATCAGGAAGACCAGCCAAAGAGACCAGAGCGACAAGAGAGATCAAAGAGACCAGAGAGAGACCAGAGAAACCACAGAGACCAGGAAGACATCCAAGACCAGAGACGGATCAGAGACCAGAGAGAGACTAGAGAGACCAGAGAGACCAGGGAGAGACCAGAGAGAGACTAGAGAGACCAGAGAGACCAGGGAGACACCAGAGACCAGAGAGGGACCAGAGACCAGACAAGAGAGACCAGAGAGAGAGAGAGACCATAGACCAGAGAGATCAGAGAGACCAAGGAGAGACCAGACCAGAGACCAGATTGGAGACCAGACCAGACACCAGAGAGAGAGACCAGAGATACCAGAGAGAGAGACCAGACCAGAGACTAGATCAGAGACCAGAGATAGACCAGAGATCAGAGAAACTAGAGAGAGACCAGATAGACCAGAGAGAGACCAGACCAGAGACCAGAGAGAGAGAAACCAGAGATCAGAGAAACTAGAGAGAGACCAGAAAGACCAGAGAGAGACCAGACAGAGAGACCAGACCAGAGAAACCAGAGACCATAGAGATCAGTGAGACAGGAGATACCAGAACACAGACCAGAGAGAGACCAGACCAGAGACGAGACCAGAGAAAGACCTGAGAGAGACCAGAGAGAGACTAGAGAGACTAGAGTGTGAGACTAGAGAGACCAGGGAGAGACCTGAGAGAGAGACTAAAGAGACCAGGGAGAGTCCTGAGAGAGAGAGAGAGACCAGACCAGGGAGAGACACCATGGAGACCACGAGATCAGAGAGACAAGAAAGACACCAGAGACCATAGAGAAAGGCCAGAGAGACCAGAGGGACCAGGGAGACACAAGAGACCAGAGAGAGAGACTAAAGAGACCAGGGAGATACCTGTGTGTGAGAGAGAGAGAGACCAGACCAGAGACCAGAGAAAGACACCAGGGAGACCACGAGATCAGAGAGACCAGGGAGACCAGGGAGACCAGGGAGACACCAGAGACCAGAGAGAAAGGCCAGAGAGACCAGAGGGACCAGGGAGACACCAGAGACCAGAGGGAACGACCAGAGAGAAAGAGGAGACCAGAGACCGGAAATATACACCAGAGAGAGAGATAAACCAGAAAGACCAGGGAGAGACTAGAGAGAGAGAGTGACCAGGGAGACCAGATCAGAGACCAGAGAGGGAATTCCACAAGAGAGAGAGACCAGAGAGAAAGAGAGAGAACAGACCAGAGACCAGACCAGAGACAACTAAGAGAGAGAGAGACCACAGAGAGACCAGACCAGAGAGAGACCAGAGACAAGATAGAGAGACCAGAGAGACTAGAGAGATCAGAAACCAGACCAGAGAGAGACCACAGACCAGAGATAGACCAAAGGGAGAGAGACCAGAGACCAGAACTGAGAGATCAGACACCAGAGAGAGAGACCAGAGACCAGACCAGAGAACCTAGAGAGATCCTAGAGACCAGGGAGAGACCAGACCAGAGACGACACCAGAGAACAGACCATACCAGAGACCAGATAGAGGCCAGAGACCAGAAAGAGGACCAGAGACCAGATCACACTCCAGAGCCCGTGTCTGATTCTGTCTCGTGTTTTTAAGTTATTTGTTATTTCCAGTTTAGATATAATGGAAAGCAGCTCCTGATACCTGGTTATGAAGAGGTTTATACTTCTACAATGCAAGTGCAGCTAACTATATCTACCATGCTAGTGTAGCTTACTCAGTCTAACTATTTCTACAATGCTAGTTTGGCTAACTCAGGAAATCTATTTCTACAAAGCTAAAGCAGTCCATGCAGCAGCCCAAACTCTGATTCTGAGCTTCACTAACCCAAACACGGCTCTACGGCTCGTTACACTGCTGTCCCCCTCGGTGTGACCTGTGAGTAGTTTTAAAACTATTTGCTTTATACAGCTGTCTAAGGTGGTGTTTACATGGATCTGTTGTGACAGTGAAACGGTAGAGTTGGATATCGGATTGGCCTTTCATTACATGAAGATGGGGGTTTGAAAATGCAAACGTTGAGAATCAGCCTCCAGAGTGGACCAGAACAGATATGCAGCGTGGTGGAGGGCTGTTTCAAAGCCGCGTGAAGGAAAAGGTGTGAATTATCTGTGTGCTATGACCTTACCACTTCCCTGCACGTACATTTGAACATGCGCAGTAGCCAAGAACAAACGTAAATAACGTGATCTACGTAGGCTTTGAGGGCTACAGAGAGGAGAATTCTACTCCTTCGTCCATCCAAACAACCACGCAAAGCTGTAGTTTCAGTTTCCATTTTCGCTGCTACTGTTTGCATTGGCCTGAGGAGGATGTTGTTGAGGAAGTGGTTGTACTGGTGGGGGTCACACGCGGGCACTAGAACTACATTGTTTTCTGTCGTGGTGTTGATGTTGTGCACTTCAAAGAAGGAGCCTGGTCGTTTTTGCTCATTGCTTTGCAGCGTCTCAATAGCTTTTCTGTCTAATCAGGGCCTAAATGAGGCTTTTGCTTTGTGGGAATGAACCTTATTACACATATGTCCTTATTTCAAACATTAACATACATTCTCAATATGTAATAGAAACGTATACAATCTAGTCTGTTCTTAAATGCATTTGTGAATACGCTTCTATTTCTCCTTCTTTCCGATCTGACAAGAAGCCTCTCCGATAAACCCCCGTGAACATTGACATTTCTCAGTTCCCTTAAACCCGTCGCATCAGATACGGCACAGGCACAAAATGGCGTCCTTGCGTTACAGTTTCCCCACATATATATACACTGCACAGTTGTTTATTTTAGTATTTATTGTGCACTTCATCATGGCGTCTGCTAATCCAGCGACGGCACGCCCGGCTGACCGCAGCTCCCCTCTCATCTCCTCCATCTTGTTAAATATTCATTGACAATTATTCCGACTTTGACCGCGGCTCTAGAACGGCGGCGCTGGAAGATGAGGGGAGGTGTGAGGAGAGGGGGAGAGGGGGAGAGGGAGAGGGGGAGAGGCTTTTGCAGGCAGTAATAGATTGTCTTGAAATATGATGATAGATGAGTTGTGTGCAGAAGTCATTAAAACGCCAGAGTGAGCAGCCCAAACTGACACCGACGCAAAGACGCAGGATTAAGCATTAAATATGGAGCAGAAACAGCAGTGCCCTTGTGCCCTTGGACCAGACACTGCAGCTGCTGCATGTACTACAAGCTGACAGAGCCACTGCATTAGTGATGGAGTCATTAAAGGGGACGTGACATGCACAATGGACTTTTCAGTTTGTGTTGAGTGATGTGTGTGTTTGGCTCGTCTGAACAGCGACACACCCCTGTTTGTCTGAATCATGACATCTCTGAGCTAACTGGCGGTCTGAGCGGAGCCTGCAGGGCCCACACTCACCTCTTCTACAGCTGTGTCAGAGATGAGAGCCATACAGACAGAAGCAGCTTGTGTCTTATTTATTGAGAGACTTGCAGCCAATACATCATCTTGTTGGTATTTCAGTGTAAAATAATAGAAACAGTTTTTTTTGCATTATTGACAACCCTGGGAAAATGTGCAGAAGGCTCTAGTCAGAGCTCCTCTGTGACTTTGGACAGTGGTGATGATCCAGGATACGCATCATTGAACACTTATGGACATTGGTCATCTGCCCCTTACTTTACTTTATTGATCCGGTAGGAGAAATTCAGGTGTCCAGTAGCAGCAAAAGCACATCCATCCACACAAACAAAACAAATAATATGATCACTCTAAAAATATAACAATAATAATTGTAATAATAGGAAACAGCACTTCTTAAGGACCAATACCTATTTGTTTTCTGTTCAGTTTCTTGTGTTCTCTGATTTGTGTTGAAGATTTCAAGGGTTGTGGAAAGTCCTCCGAGATAACTACTGTTGAGATTTAGGGTGATACACGAATACACATATAATTTAAATGAAAATTGAATTATCTCAAAGGGAGTGTCCAATGTAGAGGAACCTCCTGTGGACCTGTGGTTGTGTTCCCCAAAGATCACAGTTACTGTGTAATCCCTTTGCTCCATATAGAGCTTCGACTACAGACGCTGCTCCCGCTTGATCACGACTGCACCATTGCAGAAGCTACAACATCAAATCTGATAATTCCCCACTGTAGAACGAATAAATGATCTCTTATAATCTTAATCTTAATCTTAATCTGGTGAGCCAGGACCAGGACCTGGACCTGGAGAGGACCAGACCTGGCCCTGGACCTTCTCCTCTCTTCTCTCTCCTCTGTCTCCTCTCTGCCTTCTTTCTGTCTCCTCTCTGTTTGCGTGTTGCGTCTCCCAGCGTGCGTCGACGTCGATGGTTGAACTAATTATGCCTGAAATCACATCTGAATTTAAAAACACCATGTGTCTGTGTGAATGCGGCTCAGCAGGGGACTTCCTTCACAGACAAAAGCTCAACTCGTCATTATCTACGACAGAGAATCTGTGAGAGGAAAGATTAGAACTGCTTCTAAAGTCTCTGTGTTTGGGCAGAAGTGCAAAATACACAGTAATCAATGTGGAATAAATACTCAGGATTCTTCCACTGTCCTCTGCTTTAGACAGCACTGCTGGGGTTTGTGCATCAGAGAACCCGGCTCCAGAATTGTTTTGTTTTGGGAAATATAGAACATTTCTTGCGTCTCTCTAAGTTTACATGAGACCAGACCTGATCATTTGTTTTGATGGTCATGTAACGCAGTGGTTCTGTCTCCTCTCTGACTCCTCTCTGTCTTCTGTCTTCTGTCTCCTCTCGGTCTTCTGACTCCTCTCTGTCTTCTGACTCCTCGCTGTCTTCTGTTTTCTCTCTGACTCCTCTCTGTTACCTCTCTGTATTCTGTCTACTCTGTGTCTTCTCTCTACTCTCTGTCTCCTCTCTGTCTCTCTGTGTCTGCGTTGATATCCTACAGGTGCTTCAATTTGCCATACCACTAAAAACATGTAAAAACAGGTTTGAATGTAGTGAGTGAATGAATGGTGTTGGTTGGAGGCTTTGAAGCTCCAGTATGTTTGGCATCTCACTTCCGTCATCATCGCATGGAGAGAATAGAACAATATCTGAACTCTGAACATTGTAAAGCACTTTGGGTGACATGCATCCATTATCTTCCCCTTAATCCATTTCTGGGTCGGGGGAGTGGCAGTCAGAGCTGCACCCAGTACTCATCGCACTCATATCAGAGGACTTTACACAACCGTTGAATTCGCCAACACAATAGTTTGAAATGCAACGATAATTAAAAACACATAGAGACATTGGTCCATAAGGGGCAGATGACCGATGTCCATAAATGTAGATACAGTAAATGTCCATTGATAACAGTATGATACAGTAATTGTGCAGTAGGGGTTGGGCTTAAGAATCCCCTTGTTTTATTAATACTAAAATTTGAATATTTATTTTGATCAAAAAATGCTTGCAATAACCCTGAGAGAAAAAAACAAAAAACTTTTGTGCAGCAACCAATCAGAGAGCCGCAAAGCGGTCACGGGGTCATATGCCGGTCAGAATGCTCATTCTCTCGTTAGTGTAAACAAGTGCTGCTAACGTAAGTACAGGTTAATAATAAAATAAACCCATGGCACCCAGTGGGCGCAGCTTCGTGAACAAATACTGCTGTTATATGAAGTCTCTGGAAGGGCTTGGGACACAGAGACGCTGCCAAGCTGCATTTGTGGAAAAGAACTTTACACAAAAAGCTGAGGGGGTGAGGGTAGAAAAGCAACAAAGGGACTCAGTCGGCCAATCAGCTCTCAGCCCAAAGAAGCAAATAGGCAAGTTTATTTGTATAGAACAGTTTGTACACAAGGTAAAGTGCCTCTATGCCTCTGGATGTGTTCTGGTGACTGCAGTATTATAAATGTGAATCTTTGTGTTGAAGGTAAAACATGTGAGGTCCATAACCAGCACAGACACTGGTTGGAATTAAATATGCATGTTTCTCAAACAATCACATTAGTTTGGTCCAACAACAACAGCATGAGTGTGCAAGGAGCCAGCAGGGGGCGATGGCAACAAACACATTACTCTCCATTAGGCGCCGCGTGTTGGGAATTAGCAGGTTTCAGTTTGAAAATAGTGTAACCTGAGCACTGGCTGTAGAGGGCTGTGCGTGTGGGCCTCAAAGACCTCAGAGACAAACAGACCTGCCGCTGTGTTTACCTTATCCACGCTGATATCACTTACTTCTGTATGAATGCTTTGACCTCAAACTTAGTGCAGCTGTTCGCAGCTTATGTGGAGGGGGAGGGGGTCAAAGAGGACACAGGCACAGAATGGGGAAAATTACTTCTTCTTGTTTTGGGTGGTGGAAGAAACCGGAACACCTGGAAGAAACCCACACACACAGGGAGAGCATGGAAAAGCCACACAGAGTCTTGCCCCCTGCAGATGGTCCATGGTGCACCAGTGTTTTGAACTGTTCCAATAGAAATATGAAAGCTTTAACCAATGCAGAAGGGTCTGTTAGAGTCTTGTGAGGCCTAACTGAAAGGGCCGTGGTGATGATGACAAGATGGAGTTTACAGGTTCTCCCTGTGTCCAGTTTCCTCCAGGTGATCCGGTTACCCCTAACACTAAAAACTTTCAAAATAGGTCTGAATGTAGTGAGTCAATGGATCGTGTTTGATCAGAGGCTTTGATACCATTGCGTTTCTCTTCCATTTTCACTGTGTGTGGAGTGAATTAAACAATATCTGAACTCTGTACAGGTGCACTTCATTGATCCCCATAGGGCAATTCAATCCTCTGCATTTGACCCATCCTGTCAGGAGCACTGGCCGCCGTAGTACAGCGCCCGGGAACCCATCTCCAGATATTGAGGCGAGAGTGCTGTCCACTCAGCCACCATGCCGCCCATGAAACACTTTGTGTGACCTTAGTCTGTAAAAAATGGGCTATATGAATAAAGATCACTTACGTACTTACTCAACATTCAACAAGACTTATGGACATTGGTCATTTGCCAATAGCAATGTGATTTCTGTTTTATTTCTTTTGTTTGAACTGTTTGATTCTCTGATCTGTGTTGACGAATTCAACGGTTGTGTGAAGTCCTCAGAGAAACTACTGTAATTTAGGGCGATACAAGAATAAATTGAATTGAATTTCATTTCATTTAATAGTCAGAACTTGAGGTTTTAGTGGCAGGTTATTGGACTGACCCAGACCAGAGCTTGACCTGTCCTGGAGGGGTCTAGTCCATGTCCCTGTGTTTGGACAGTCACAGAGGACACACAGAAGGACAAACCCAGTCGTTTAGAGCCAGATTCCTTCACAGTTAGTGTCAAAAGTGTGTTTTACAGCGGCTGACATCTGCCACAGTGCCCCCCGGGGGTCTGTGGTGTCTCTGCGCTGTCTCTGCGGAGCGTGCAGCCCACAGACACAGCTCTGAAGCGAGAACAACCTCCAGCGCGGCCCATAAACACACCACTCATCTGGAGACGCTTTATTGCCTCGTTAGCCTGGTGTCGACCAATGAGAGTGCAGGGCAGCAAGCAGGGCGGACCAATCACAGAACAGAGACGTGACAGCAGATGGAGCCATAACACCTGCACAGGTGTGACGAGCCGTTCATTACAAGTGACAGAACCACACTTTATTTAAGGCTAGGATTAAAGCAGGACTAAAGCAGGACTAAAGCAGGTCTAAAGCAGGTCTAAAGCAGGTCTAAAGCAGGACTAAAGCAGGACTAAAGCAGGTCTAAATTACGACTAAAGCAGGACTAAAGCAGGTCTGAACCAGGTATGTAGCAGGTCTAAAGCAGGATTAAACCAGGTTTAAACCATGACTAAACCAGGACTAAAGCAGGTCTAAAGCAAGTCTAAACCAGGACTAAAGCAGAACTAAAGCAGGACTAAAGCCCCCCCTCCTGTCTCCTCTTCTCTCCCTCTCTGTCCTCTCTCTCCACTTTCCCCTCTTTCCTCTCTCTTCTCTCTCCTCTTCATCCCTCCTCTCCTCTCTCTCCTTTCCCTCGTCTCCTCTTTCTCCTCTCTCCTCTCCTCCCCCTCCCCCTCCTCCCCTCCTCCTCTTCTCTCCATCCCCCCCTCCTCCCTTCTCCTCTGATGCCAAGTGTCCGGTCTCCTCCTGATTGCTCCCTCCAGCGCTTCGCCTTCTCTCTACATCTCTGTTTTTTATCACTGCGAACAGGCCTTTCCCACAATGCACCTGTGCTGGCTGCGCTAATGTTAGCCCCGCAGCTAATACACTCTGGGTCACTCTCCAAATTAAATTATATGACTGAGAATATGGAGAGGAATGATGTAGTTTAGAGCAGGGAGGATTTTACATTCAGGCCCAGGTGGGACTCAAACATACAAAGTGGTTCAGCTTTTTAAGAAATATTCAATCAGGAGTGTGGGACAAAAGAGACTTTTACTATGTGGAACCATCAGAGAGCCGGACGGTTAGCGAGCCGGACCATGAAGGAGATGGCTCTGCACAGGGTCAACTAGAACTAACAGGACTCAATGAAGTCAGTGAATCAGGGCTATTCATCTGTGAAACAGGAGTAGGTTTGTGAGTGAGTTGACTTTATGTAGTCAATTTAACCTAGGACCAGTGTTGGATGTAATGCTAACGAAACTACTTTTTCTGGGGAAAAGTAAAGTAACTTGTTAGATTCTGACGATTTTGTAACGTAACGCTGTTTCTTTTTTCAATCTGCTGCAACGTTATTTTTTATTTACCATGGGCAGCTGTGACCACTCATCTGTAGGTGCCTGCATCAGTCACAACTCGCACTTAAGATCTCATTCCACAGTATGTGAAGCAAGAGTTTGATCTCATATTCTCAGCGTCGGACGTTGTGTCTTCCTCTTCATCAAAAAAAGTAATCCTCGCTGGCGCTGCTGTGAGCGGCAACTTGTCTTTGTTTATTCTCAGCTTGCTCTTTATCATGGAGTTAGAGGTCCAAAACCGATTCCCCCCGAGTGAGAGCTGTGTTCATGAAATACATGAACAACGCCATGTTACATGCTCTGTGGCATTTTTTATATTAAAGAAATGAAAGAAATATATGTTGATCTTCATAGTAGAACTTCCACAACAAATTTAAGAACAGTTTTGCTCAAAGTTGAGCATAATAACAGTAACGTAAAAGTAAAGAGTAAAGTAACTCTCTAAAGAGAGGAACTAAGTAAAGTAACTGGTTACTTTTTAAAAGAAATAATGAGTCACGAGAAAAGTTACTTTTTAAAAGTAACCTCCCCAACACTATCCAGGACTAAACCGAGTCTGAACCAGAACTAAACCAGGAGTAAACCAGGACTAAACCGACTAAACTAGATCTCAATTAATGAGTAAGTAATCTGTATTTAGTAGACCAGCCCTCACCCTCTCTGCCTCCCCTTCAGCCTCACGCCCTTTGCCTCCCCTTCTCTCCTCCTCTCCTTTCCTCCTCTACTCTCCTCCCCCTCCTCTCCTCTCCTCCCCCCTCTCCTCCCCTGTGTCCTTCTCTTTCCTCCTCTTCTCCCCGCCCCCTCTCCTCCTCTCCTCTTCTCACCCCTTTCCCTCTCTCCTCATCTCCTCTCCCCCATGTCAGATCTGATGGCAGCAGAGGGTAAGTGCCTCAGTGTGAGAGTATCTGACGTCTCTTTCTCCTCAGTCTGTGTTTGTTATGATGCAGCAGCTGTAATAATCCACGATCGATAAATGGAGATGAGAGCAGAGAAGTCTGAGATCTATATTCTCAGGAAATAAAGCTGGAATATAGCTGGGTCCAAACACAGCGAGAGGAGGCTCTGGATCAGGACAGATACACACTAATTTAGATCTCACAGATTATGGATTAAGACGTTTACCTCCACATTCTTGTCTCAGTCTGCTGTGATAAAGCTGGACCTGGACTTTCTCTATGATAATGCATTAGTTTTCCCGACAGAAGAGAGTAAAAGTTAAATGTTGTGAACAAATTAGATAAATATTGTGTTTAAGTAAGAGCCCTGTGAGTTACTATTTGACTCTCTGGTCTCTCAGCAGCAGGAGCAGCAGCAGCAGCAGCAGCAGCAGCAGCAGTAGCAGCAGCAGTAGCAGCAGTAGCAGTAGCAGCAGTAGTATCAAAGTCCTGTTTCTCTCTCCGATGAAGCCGTCATCGTCTTTGTTAATAAATGACCTGATTACAGCAGCCACGTTCTAATTACCACACACCCACAAGGCACATGTTAACGACCAGAGGACCAGAGGGACCGAGGAAGGAGGAACAGGAGAGATCAGTGGGGACCAGGAGAGACCAAGGGGGGACTAGGGGGGGGGGACAAGGAGACACGAGGGGGGACCAGGTGGGACGAGGAGAGATCAGGGGGGAACAGGGACGGAAGAGCAGAGCTGGAGGTCAGACAAACACAATAGCTAATTGATTCGGATACAGCTCACAGTCAGAATGAACAAAGACAATCGGATCATGAGACTTTAATTGAAGAGGATTCTTAATGAACTCATGGTGCAGATTATTTTTCTCCTTTTGGGCTAAAACTAGTGTTTCAGCCCAAAAGTCGCATGTTCTCCTTGTGTCTCCTAGATGAAATCGTCTTGTTTCTGAAGAAGAGAGAGAGAGACAAGAGAGAGAAACCAGAGAGAGACCAGAGAGAGATACCGGAGAGAGAGACCAGAGAGAAGCAGAGTGGAGCATTCAGCATCTGTCAGACGGAGACGAGTCCAAATGAGACACTACCCACTGAAGCACAACAGCTCACAACCAGGAGACAGTCATCAGGGAGATCGATAACACATCTGCATTCACACAGAGAGGGGAGGGGAGAGAGGGGAGAAGAGAGAGAGGGGACAGAGGGGGGAGAGGGGACAGAGGAATGTAGAGAGAGGGGAGAGAGGGGAAAGGAGAGAGAAGAGACATGTGAGAGGCACAGTGAGAAACGTGTCCCTCACAGACATCACCAACATGTTACTTCAAACAACTTCCTTTTGTCCCTAAAGCTATTATAAGTTTGTTCCAGCAGAAACATTGATGCATCCATCCTTTGCTTTTATGGAACCTGTTTGGACCTTGTTTAGACGTTGTCTAATCCTCTTCTGGTTTCTTGTTTGGGCCTTGTTCAGCCCTGATTCTGGTCCTGGTTTGGATCTGGTTTATCCATGGTTCTGGCTCCTGTTTGCTACTGGTTCATTCCTGGTTTTGGTCCCTGTTTGGACCTGGTTTAGACCTGGTTCTGGTCCCTGTTTGCTCCCGGTTCATTCCTGGTTCTGGTCCCTCTGTGATAGTGAGCGCTCAGCAGAAGTCCACCTGACCTTGTGCTCATTCAAACATAATGACATGGATTTATTCCTCTGACGCCTTTAATTAGAACGCTCCAAATATCGATCTCTCCATCATCTCAGATCACACAGACGAGAGAAAGGGGAGAGGGGGAGAGGAGGGAGGGGGAGAGAGGGCCAGAGAGAGAGAGAAGCGAGGGCCGAGAAGGGGAGAGAGGAGGGAGGGGGAGGGAGGGGGAGAGGGTCGGAGAAAGAGAGAGATACAGGTGTGAGGGGTGAGAGAAGGTGTGAGAAAGAAAGAGAGAGAGGTGTGAGGGGGAGAGAGGAGGCAGGGGGGAGAGATGGCCATAGAGAGAGAGTGAGGAGTGAGGAGGGGGGAGGTTCAGAGAGAAAAAGAGAGAGTTTTACCAATGATGCTTTTACCACAAATTAAACTACAAAAAACAAACAAACTACTACAAAAATCTAAACAGATTCCACCCTTCCCCCTGGTGGCAGCACTGGGAGTTACAGGCAGAAGGCACTTTTTACCCTTCACACTAATCTCAGCTTATGTTTACTACAGAAGATATTGTTTCACTTTCTAGAACATGACATGACAAAGTAAACAGTCTCATTCTAATCTTTAAAATAAGTAAATAATGCACAATAGGTGATCTTTAAGTTGTTTTGTGTGAATCCCTGTAGAGTGTAGCTGGCTTGGTCTTGTGTGAGCTGCTGTGGTTGGCGTGTGATTCATTATTTTGTGTCAGTCCGTTTCTGCTTCCTCCATATTTAATTAAAATATCATTTTAAAACATAATTAAGTTTTTAATCCGTCCGCGCGCGTCCTGCAGTCCTGTCTCGCGTCTCAGAGCTCTATCGCTAAATTGGAAGCAGCCCGCGGCTTTTGCTTTGGCTGGTTTTGCATACGGCACACACTTGCACACACACACACACACACACACACACACACACACACACACATACACCACACACAATCCGGAACGGTGAGGGACAAAACCACAAAACCCAGGAAATAAGTTCCTTTTACAACAGTTCTACTTGCTTTTACACACTGCACTGGAAACTGTTCCATTTCAGCTGCAAAGACTTCCATTATGATTTGTCCGGGTTGAGTCTCTGGTCTCACTTTCTGGTTTCTTGCTGGTCCTTTCTCTGGTTTCTCTCTCTGTTCTCTCTCTCTGGTGTCTCTTTGGTCTCTCCCTCTGGTCTCTCTCCCTGGTCTTTATAGTCTCTCTCCCTGGTTTCTCCCTGGTCTCTTTCTACTCTCTCTCTGATCCTCTCCCTGTTCTCTCTCTGGTCTCTCTCCGGTCTCTCCCTGGTCTCTTGCTGGTCTCTCTGGTTTCTCTTTCTGATCACGCTCTCTACTCGCTTTCTCAAGTCAATCTCGCTCTCTGTGTTCTCACTCTGATGTCTCGTTTGTCTCTCTGTCTCTCTCTCTGGTCTTTCTCTCTCTTGTCTCTCTCTGGTGTCTCTCTGTTGTCTCTCACTGGTCTCTCTCTGGTCCCTTTGGTCTCTCTCTCTTGTCTCTCTCTAGTCTCTCTCTGGTCTCTGCTCCAGACGGTCCTCGTCCTCCTGTTTTGTCTCATAAACATGTCATAAACGCTACATCTATTGTTACTCTCTCTCTCTGGTTTTGGTGATTGACACTTGTTGCCGCGGGAAAAGCCCAGGACGCCTCACTCATTCACAGAGACAGGGGCGGACTGAGCGCGTGCGGACCCTCCAGGGGGATTGTGGGTAAACGGACTGTGGCCAAGATGGCGTCCACGCGTGGGGTTCACAGAGCAGTTACATATTCATCGAACATCACAGTCCTATCGACCGAGCTCACACAGAGAGGCAACAAGAGTCTGGGCCAGGTCTGAACCAGGTCTAAACCAGGTCTTAACCAAGTCTGAACCAGGTCTGAACCAGGTCCGAACCAGGTCTGAACCAGGCCTAAACCAGCTGTATGGAATCTAATAGACACATAGTTAAGTTGAGTGGTCCGCTCTGTTTCACTTTTCTGTTTGAAAAAGCTGATCTAAAGATGTGACAAAGGCCAAACATACACAATGTGATAACTAGAGATAGAAACTCTGGTCTTTCTGGTCCCTATCTGGTCTTTCTCTCTGGTCTAGCTCTGGTTTCTCTTTGGTTTCTCTCTCTAGTCTCTCGCTCTGGTCTCTCTTTCTAATCTCTCTCTCTGGTCTCTCTCTCCGGGCTTTCTCTTTGGTCTGTCTCAGGTCTCTCTCTCTGGTCTCTTCACTGGTCTCTCTTTCTGGTATCTCTGGTCCCAGCACTTTTTATACTGGTCATATATATTTCTGTCACATTCTTTAGATCAACAAAAATTCACTTATGGTAATTTCCTGTTGTGTCCACCTCATCGGCTCTGATGCTGGTTCAGACCCAAACAGAGAGAATGAAACGATCTGCATTCCGAGGACCATGAAGACCAGAGCACCTGCTTCTGAATTCACGGTCCCCCCTCACATTAGTGGCTGGTGTCTCACACAGATGCCCCGCCCTCTCTTCCCCCTCTCCTCCTCGTCCACACATTTCCATCTGATTTGTGCGACTTTGTCAGAGTCGCACAAAGAGGCGTCCAAGTGGCGCTTTCGTCTCCAATAAATGATTTAAATAAACATCTCGGAGGTCGGCGATGGGCCTAACGCACTCGTATACAGCTCGCGTCTCTGCGTAATGCCTCCACAATTGAACGATATGAGAAAATCAAGGCACGCCACTCGCAAATGATCCTGGAGTGGCCGCTGCGGCTGCAACGGCGGCATTTGCTCTCAGAGGTAATTGCACACAGAGCATATGGAGATGAGGCTTGTGTACAAACAGCTCTGGCTAATGCTGTAGCGAGAGGCCCACACGCTAAGGTCAAACAATCAGAGAGGAGGCGATCAGGAGGTAACAAGCAGGAGACGCCAAAGCAAGAAGTAATCAGAGGAAGGAACCAGAGAGGGAGAAGTGGAGACAGAGGAGAGAAGGAGAAAGATGAGGAAGAGAGGAGGAGACACAGCAGATGGGATGAAGCAGGACTCAGCGATGCAAAGTCCTCAGAGACCTGCTCCCTACTGCCAATGGTCAGTAGGGAGCAGGACGACCACTGTCCAGAAACAGTCATAAATGTCCCGGATCCTCAGGGTCATGGATCCTCAGGGTCAAGCATCCTCAGGGTCATGGATCCTCAGGGTCAAGCATCCTCAGGGTCATGGATCCTCAGGGTCAAGCATCCTCAGCGTCAAGCATCCTCAGGGTCAAGCATCCTCAGCGTCAAGCATCTTCAGGGTTATGGATCCTCAGGGTCATGAATCCTCAGTGTCATGATCCTCAGTGTCATGGATCCTCAGGGCCAAGGATCCTCAAGGTCAAGGATCCTCAGTGTCATGGATCCTCAGTGTCATGGATCCTCAGGGTCAAGGATCATCAGTGTCATGGATCCTCAGGGTCATGAATCCTCAGTGTCATGAATCCTCAGTGTCATGGATCCTCAGGGTCAAGGATCATCAGTGTCATGGATCCTCAGGGTCAAGGATCATCAGTGTCATGGATCCTCAGGGTCAAGGATCCTCAGTGTCATGAATCCTCAGTGTCATGGATCCTCAGGGCCAAGGATCCTCAAGGTCAAGGATCCTCAGTTTCATGGATCCTCAGGGTCAAGGATCCTCAGGGTCATGGATCCTCAGGATCAAGGATCCTCAGTGTCATGGATCCTCAGGGTCAAGGATCCTCAAGGTCAAGGATCCTCAGTGTCATGGATCCTCAGGGTCAAGGATCTACAGTGTCACGAATCCAGTCAGAAAGAAAAGCCTAATTAATTCCCGCTGTGCATAAACTTAAGTCCCCTCTCAAGTTTATGTGTGCTTAAGCACTTCTGAAATTATAGACGAAACATTTAGAAGGATAAATGTGTCTTATGATCACCTCCTCACACCCATCAAGCTCAAAGTCTAAATTCGTCCCTGGCCTTGGGTTTGGTTTGACCCTTTTTCTCTGACAAGTTTCCGTCTCCCCCGCGGTAAATAGTTAACACAGGTCTAAACAACACACCGACCTTTCCCAATGTTGTCTCGAGACGTCATTCCTACACAGATTGAACCATGAAAGTGTATATAAACTAACTATGATAGTATATGTACTGTAGTATATATTTTATAATCAGTGTTGTCCTGAACTCAGAGGCTTCCCTTTCTTCTTTTATATCCTTTTTCCATTAGTCTGTGTCAGGTGTAAAAAATCCTATAGATGCCCACTGCACACATGAGGAACTGTAAAGGCTGCCTCTCGAGCTAAAGCTGTCACCTCCTCCTCCTCCTCTTCTCTCTGGAGTGCGGATCTGTCTAATTCCTGCTACTGGAGCCGTATGCGTGTCCATGTCGGATCACACTCAGAGCCTCTCTCCACACACACACACACACACACACACACACACACACACACACACACACACACACACACACACACACACACACACACACACACACACACACACACACACACACACGCCACGAAACTAAAGCAAGGACTGAAGCAGAGACTGAAGCAGAGACTGGGGCAGGTCAATGCAACCCAAACATCTGGTAATTCAACTTTTTAAAACTCTTGGTCGAGTCAAAAGAACCAAAAAAATAAAGAAGAAATGATGGACATTGACATTTGATGTTGTCCATAAGTTACTCTTGAGTTGCAGTTGGAGGGCCCTGAAGGTTTCTGCAGATACTTGTTATATCTATAGGAATATTCACACAATTACAAACAATACACAACATAAAGACACACAAAATAGCAAAATGGTCCCAAACTTTGGGGACATGTACCTTCATGGTTCTCCACAGATCCAGATCATGTCCTCAGACCATGTCCTTTTAGACCATGTCCTCAGACCATGTCCTCAGACCATGTGTGTCTCTGTTGCAGGATCTTCTCTATGGTCAGTTTGAGACGCAGAGAGCGGCGCTGGAGCAGATGGCAGTGAGACTGAGCAGCCTGCAGTACCCCAGCCCCACCAGCAGGAGGAGCTCAGCCCAGACTAAAGCCAACAGGTAAAAACCTCACATTGCTAACACGCTAGCTCAATACTAACCAGCTAGCTCAATTCTAACCCGCTAGCTCAAGTAAACTCCTCTAGCTCAGTAACCGTTTGTGTCACACTCACCATTTTGGGCTTAAATCTGTGGTTTCTCAGGGATCCTGCTGTTTATACTGTTATGTTGTCTTTGTTAATCAACCAATCAGAGGTCTTCATTCAGGGGGAACCTCCAGTATGCCTTAGTAACAACCATCTTTCCAACTTGTCTGCCTCTGTTAGGGCACAAAGGAACTAGCTTCAGCTTATATGTTTAAATCTGCTTCTTCTGCAATAAAGCTAACACTGTGTTGATGTCACACTTGGTAAGTTCACTCCTCATATACCCAATGGTTCTATGGTATAAACCGGTTTCCAAGACGACCATATGGACTCGGCTTGAATGACCTTCAAGAAAAGGGGCAGGAATTAAAGCTTCTCAGACTCAGATCCAAGATGGGGACTACATTTTAAATTCCAGAATCACTGCTGACCCCTTTGTAACATTTGAAACATACAATATCCGTGAAATATACAATATCTGACTTTAATTAATTCTGTTTTTTCAGCTCAAACATAGATTCTGAAAATGTTAGAACTGCCACATGGTACTGTGACCAGCATTTTTCAAATCTGTGCTTTAACTAATATTATTACTATTATTATGAGCCATAAGTGCCATTTGTCGACATGCACCAAACAGACCAGAGAGAGAGAGACTAGAGATAGACCAGAAAGGGAGACTTTAGAGAGAGAGAGAGACCAAAAAGAAGACCAGAAAGAGAGAGTCAAGAGCAAGAGAAAGGAGAGAGACCAGTGAGAGAACCTTCCCATTGAGTGTTGTAGGTACTTTTGAATCTCCTTCTTGTACAGTATAACAGTATTTCCCGTGACAGACTCTGAACATGTGATACAGTGGAAATTTGTGACCGTGGAGGCTCTTTGTCCGACGCTCTCTTCACCTGCTGTACTTTTTCACTCCAGCCTCAGAACATCTCAAATCCACTCTTCACCAAAACCAGAGAGAGCGGGAAGAGCCAGAGAGAGTGTGTGTGTGATGGGGCGAGGAGGGGGAGGAGGGGGTGTAATCGCGGAGGTCCAGGCTTCTCCCTGGGAGCACGGCAAATTTGAGCTTCGGTTCCACTGCGTGTGTCCGATTCTCAGCTCGACCACCAGCTGCTATCACACAGACACATGTGAGGGACCAGGACCAAACCAGGACCAGGATCAGTACCAGGACCAAGGATCAGGACCAGGACCAGGAGCAGAACCAGGACCAGAACCAAGGATCTGAATCAGGACCAGGACCAATGATCAGGAAACGACCACGACCAAGGACTAGGACCAGGGCCACGACCACGTCTAAGGACCAGGACCAGGGCTCAGCTCTCAGCCTAAAGAGTCCAATGGTGACTCTCAGGGCTCTTTCTTACACAAGATGTTTTCCAATGAGATGAAGACGGTATGTTGCTGTCTGATTCTTTCTGTTGGACAAACCTTATTTATGGGGAAAACCTGGTGTCACAGGACCATAGCTGCTCCTGGAGTCTCTTGGAGCGGAGCAGAACAGTGTAATGGAGGAGAAGGAGGAGGAAGAGCAGGAGGAGGAGGAGGAGGTTGTTGCTTCTTGAGAGAAGAGAGTGTGTCTGTCAGACTGACGGTTGCAGAGAATGAGCCATAAATCCTCTGCACAAAAGTGAAGGCGCTAATATGAAGCTAGCAACGTTTCACAGCGAGATCTGCTCCTCTCTTTCTCCTCTCTGCCTGATCTCTCCTCTTCTCTGTATCCTCTGTCTCCTCTTTCTCTCCTACGTCTCTCCTCTGTCTCCTCTTTCTCTCCTTTGTCTCTCCTCTGTCTCTACTCTGTCTCTCCTCTGTCTCCTCCTTCTTTCCTCTGTCTTTCCTTTGTCTCTCCTCCGTCTCTACTCTGTCTCTCCTCCGTCTCTCCTCCGTCTCTACTCTGTCTCTCCTCTGTCTCTCCTCCGTCTCTACTCTGTCTCTCCTCTGTCTCCTCCTTCTTTCCTCTGTCTTTCCTTTGTCTCTCCTCCGTCTCTACTCTGTCTCTCCTCTGTCTCTCCTCTGTCTCTCCTCTGTCTCCTCCTTCTGTCCTATGTCCCTCCTCTGTCTCTCCTGTATCGCTTCTCTGTCTCTCCTCTGTCTCTCCTCTGTTGCTTCTCTGTCTCTCCTGTATCTCCTCTGTCGCTTTCTGTCGCTCCTCTGTCTCTCCTCCGTCTCTACTCCGTCTCTACTCTGTCTCTCCTCTATCTCCTCCTTCTCTCCCGTCTCTCTCCTCTGTCTCCTCCTTCTCTCCTCTGTCTCTGCTTTGTCTCTCCTGTCTCCTCCTTCTCTCTTCTGTCTCTCTTGTCTCTCCTCTGTCTCTCTCCTGTCTTTCTGTCTCTCCTCTGTCTCTCTCTTGTCTCTCCTCTGTTGCTTCTGTCTCTCCTCTGTCTCCTCTCTCTCTCCTGTATCGCGTCTATCGCTCCTCTGTCTCTTCACTCTCTCCTCTGTCGCTCTGCTGTGCGAACAAATAAATAATACATCTATCGTTTAATTTGTGTCACTTCAAACATGTGTCGCGCACTCTCTCCAGGGAGGAGGAGGGAGGGGTCTGACAAAGTGTTAGAGGAGGAGGAGGACGGGAGAGGATGAGGGGGGTGAGACTGAGACAGAGAGGAGAAACAGGTTTGAGGAGGACAGGTAAGAAGGAGTGGAAGAATAACAAGCCACTATGAGTTCACCAGGTCAGCACTAGTTAAAGCTAAACCAAACTTTTTATGCCCTCTACAATCTTCTCACTCTCATTTTGGCCCACTCCTCCTCTTCTGGTCTTTCTCTGGTCTCTCTTTCTGGTCTCTTCTGGTCTCTCTATGGTCTTTCTCTGGTCTCTCTCTAGGGTTTCTCTGGTCACTACCTGGGGTCTCTCTGGTCTCTCTCTAGTCTCTCTCTGGTCTCTTCTGGTCTCTCTATCATCATTCTCTGGTCTCTCTCTAGGGTTTCTCTGGTCACTACCTGGGGTCTCTCTGGTCTCTCTCTAGTCTCTCTCTGGTCTCTTCTGGTCTCTCTATCATCATTCTCTGGTCTCTCTCTAGGGTTTCTCTGGTCACTACCTGGGGTCTCTCTGGTCTCTCTCTAGTCTCTCTTTGGTCTCTTCTGGTCTCTCTATCATCATTCTCTGGTCTCTCTCTAGGGTTTCTCTGGTCACTATCTTGTCTCTCTCTCGTCTCTCTTTGGTCTCTCTCTGGTCTCTCTCTCTGGTCTTTCTGTCATTTTCCTTATATGGAAATATTTGTGTATATTTGTTCCAACGGCATTAGCTTTGCGCTGCAACATGGGCAAACATCTCGCTAAGACGATTGCTAAGGCTGAAGTGTCCCCTGCATGAAGGCCTCTGATTGGTCAATCGTTATGTGGCTCAAATCTGGATTTACTAAGACAGTATCACTATATAAACACCAGAATCACAGAGAGCGATAAACCACTGATTTAAGCCAAAAATAGTGAGTGTGACACAAACGTTCCAGAGCTTGAGGAGTTTGCTTTTACATGGAATTCAATAGGAGCCAGAGAGAGGAGCCAAACTTGAGCCCTTCCCTTTTGAGCTTCATAGAGCTAGCGGGTTAGCATTGTTCCTCTTTAACCTGAGGAGTTTGAAAACAGCGCGTCTAGACACAGGGGGAGGGGGGACATCCTGATATATAGTTACAATGTGATAAAAGTCCATTACAAAAAGTCCTCTCAAACAAATGCATATATTTAGAGTTTGGATCCTCATGCATTTAAAAGAGGAGATTCTGTGTCAGGTCTAATGTCCAAATAATGGAACATTTCCTCTTGTTTGTTGTGTTCTTAGATAAAACCCTTTCCATCTGAATGCCTCCGCGCACACGGCTCCTTAAAGCGCCTCGTCCTGTCTCATCTTAAATGTATTTTATGTATGGGTTTATCTCAGTGCGATCAGCGTGGGTTTAGCTCCTCTGAACCTGTCATTCCATCCACGCCTCAGTCTTGGTCTCGGTCTCGTTCCCGTTCTCGGTCTCAGCCTCCAGTCTCTGCCTTCGTCATAGTCTCTGTCTCTGACTCGGTCTCGGTCTCGGTCTCGGTCTCTGTCTCAGCCTTAGTCTCTTTCAGAAAAGATAACATGATTATTAGAAAACATATCTTTTATTGAAAGAGCTCTGTGAGTCACTATTTCAGTCTTTGGGCAGAGAGTTATGATCTACTGTAGCTCTGGTCTCTCTCGCTGGTCTTTCTCGCTGGTCTCTCTCTCTTTGGTCCCTCTCTCTCTGGCCTCTCTTGTCTCTCTCTCTGTGGTTCCTCTTTTTCTCTAGCCCTCTCTCTGGTCCCTCTGTCTCTGGTCCCCCTCTCTCTGGTCTTTCTCTCTCTTTGTGCTACATATTTGTAGCTCCGCCTTCAATTATGATTAAATTGTTCATGATACTAGCAATAGAACAAAGAACATAAGTTACGTCCCCCGGCTTTAAAGTGTTACATGCTTCTGTGTTTGCTCCACAGTCTGCAGCAGCTGGAGGCAGAGTACCAGGAGCTCTCTGATTGGCTGATGGACATGGACGCCATGGTGACGGACAGTCACCAGCTGATGATGTCAGAGGAGCAGAGGATTCACCTGTTCAAGGTAAACTGATGGTTCTCAATCTGAGGCACATACACCAGGGTTCTCAGACTGTGATGAGCTTTGACGATGCACAATTGATGCACAATGGACCAATGGTTCTATGTGTTTGTTATTACTTCATTTCCTGTGTTTGAACTGGTTGATTCTCTGATCTGTGTTGGAAAATCCACAACTTTGTGAAGTCTTCTGAGATAACTACTGTTGTGATTTCCTGGTTCATACCTGGTTAAGGCCTGGTGCAGACCTGGTTCAGTCCTGGGGCAGACCTGGTCCAGATCTGGTTCAGTCCTGGTCCAGTCATGGTTCAGTCCTGGTCCAGTCCTTGTTCAGACCAGGTTCAGAACTGGTTCAGACCTAATTCCAACCTGGTCTAGACCTGGTTCAGACCTGGTCCAGTCCTGGTCCAGCTCTAGTTTAGTCCTGTTTCAGACCTCGTTCAGACCTGGTTGAGACCTGGGGGATCCCCTCTCTCATTATTGATAGAGTCAAAGAGGAAAAAGAGAAACCTAATTCCTCCATAGGAGCCGTTTAAATATTAACGCAGTGTGAATATTCATGCAGGGATTATGTGTGGAGGAAGTTTAAACGTGGCGCGCACCTCGTTCTGATGTGTCAGAGACTCTGCAATATTCATGTCTGTCTCCAGCAGCAAGGTCAGGAGGGGAGACTGAGACCAGGTCCGGACTGGGTCCAGACCGGGTCCAGACCGGGTCCAGACCGGATCCAGACCGGGTTCAGGCCAGGTCCACATGGTCCACTGTCTCATCTGTCAAAATGTTCTCTGGAGGAACCCTGAAGTGCAGAATCAGCTCCAACAGAAAATAATTTCTTTCCGACAAAATACTTTCTGTTGGAGCTGATTCAACAAGAACAAAAATGAACTAAAACTATCATCACAAAAATAGTGACTTTGCTTTGTCCTGCCCGTCCTTGCTTTGGACCTGCTTTAGACCTGCTTTAGACCGGCTTTGTACTTGCTTTATACTTGCTTTTGTTCTGCTAGTTCAAACCTCGTTCAGACCTGGTTCAGACCTGGTTCAGACCTGGTTCAGACCTGGTTCAGACCTGGTTCAGACCTGGTTCAGACCTGGTTCAGACCTGGTTCATTAGATCAAAACAGCCTCTTTCACCCAAACATTACATCTCTTCCGCTCTTTTAAGCCTCTATTACATTTCCCCTGTGCTCCTCCCCACTCCGTCTCCCCCCTCAGTCACCCCCGTCAGATCACAATGAACAGTAGACCTGCACCGGGCCAAGACCAGGACCCCCCCCCCCCCTCTCTCTCCTCTCCGGATGCTCCACAGTGGTGGGACTGTGCAAGAAAGCAGCTGATGTCGCCTTCAAGTTAGCAATCAGCTGTTTTTTTTTTCTCATAGCAAACATGCCTGAATATAGCCTGGATCTCGCCAGACCCTTGTAGTTCCGCCATGCTCCACCAGAGGCGTTTCGCTTCACACACAAGGGTCTGGGATCGAGGGCATAGCAAACTCCTTCAGCAGATCAGAAAATAATCGACCAATCAGGATTGCCGGTGGTACGGAGGGTTTGCACCGCCTTCTCAAGTGTGTCTCACGCGGCAGAATGAAGTCCGTGATAAAAAAAAAAAAAGACACGGATGTCACTTTTATTGCAATATGAGGAGAGATGTTGGTGGTTCTATGTCGTTATATGTGTGTTTTATGAGTCAAATGTTTGTGTAAAGTTTGGTTTAAGTACTGGTTTATGTGTTCCTGTTTACAACACTACGCAGCAGGGTTGCCAGGTTTCCCGCATACTTATTTCCAAGAGACTTGTACATTACGTTTTTAGCCAAAAAATCATTCTGGGTGTTTTTTTGTTGTTGCCATTCTCGCAGGTTTTGGGGCTGGAAAATCTTGCCGGCATTTGGCAACCCATGGGAGTCTTGTGCGTCGATGTGAGTGGTTGAGGAACACGTCATTCAAGATAACGGACAAGTGGTTTATCCACTCACATACAAGCTTTTATTTTTTTTTACAAGGCCCCGCCTTCTGAAATTTATCCGCTATGGGTTAGACCCAGACCCTTGTGAGAAGTGCAGTGAACTACAAGGGTCTGGCGAGAGTCAGGCTAGCCTGAATATAGGTACATGTGTAATATTTGTAGCACAGGACTATACTTTCAACCATCTTCTCCTCACCCCCATCTCCCAGTCTGTCCCTCAACTCCCTGTCTCTCCCCCATCTCCCAGTCTCCCCCCATTTCCCAGTCTCTCCCCCATCTCCCAGTCTCCCCCCATTTCCCAGTCTCCCCATCTCCTAGTCTCCCTTATTTCCCAGTCTCTCCAATCTCTCTTATCTCCCAGTCTCCCCCATCTCCCAGTCTCTGCCCCATCTCCAAGCTCCCCCATTAGAACCTCCCCAATTAGAATCTCCCCCTCTCTCTAAACTCTTCCGTACTGGATTTGACGACGCGCCTCATACCCGCGGCTGATGTACGGAGCTATTGTGTCGCGCCTTGTTTAGTCTCAAATTTACATCGACCTTGGCCCGTCATTGCTGTCTCCCCCACCCCCCCACCCCCCTCATCCCTCCCCCCTCCGCTCCCCCGCTCCCCTCGCTCGCCCTTTTAATGTTATGACGGCGTTCATTTGGCTCGTGTTTGACTGGAACCCTCTGGAGAGCCGAGAGAACGCGACTCAAATACAGACCGAGGAGGAGGAGGAGGAGAAGGAGGAAGAGCCGCTGTCTTTGTAGAGAGCAGAGATTTCCACTTTATCAAGAACGACAGAACAAACGGCGTCTCCAGGGACCAGAACAACACTGAAGTGTAGTGCGGGGCGGCCACCAGGGGGCGCTGTGTGCTGAGGAGCCAGTGCAGACAGATGTGGCACCTGTGGATCATTAATATGTATTTTCAGTAGATTTAACATCACTGTAAATCTGAACTGAGGGACGTAACTTTAAAACGACAACAATAATAGGGAGACCAGAGAGAGACCAGAGAAAAAGGACACAGAGAGACCAGAGAAAGGCCAGAGAGAGAGGCTACTGGGAGACTAGAGAGAGACCAGAGAAAGAGGACACAGAGAGACCAGTGAGAGGTCAGAGAGAGATCAGTGAGAGGCCAGGGAGAGACCAGAGAGCTACGTCGGCCGCAGGGAAATTCATGAGTCGGAAGTCAAAACTCAGTTTATTTCCCCTCCCTCACCTCTGTTCATTAGGGAGCAGCGTCTGCAGTCAGAGCCCCTCCCTCACCACTAGCCATGAGCTTTGGGTAATGAATGAAAGGATGAGATGTCTCAGTAGTTTCACATACGTCTACTCTCTCTCTCCGTGTCTGTAACCACGACGACTGTAGAGCAGGGAAAGGAAACCAAAAAACAAGAAAAACTCAAAACTTTGATGAAACAGTAATTGATACGACTCACAATTATTAAACCGCTTCACTGTAAAAAATCCAATTTCCGCTTGTTTGCGCGGCTCTATAACCAGCAGCAGGTTGATTCTTTCTGCCTGTTTACTATGGAAATTAGCAAAGCCATGTTCCGTTGATGATTTTGCGTATGGAGCCACCCACACATGTCCAATGCAGTGGGCTAATAAGGCTTAGCTAGCCCTGTTAGCATTAGCCCATTCCCAATAATTAGCTTGTTTTTCTGAGCTTCTCCTGCACGGGCCGTTCCAGCTAATAACGAGGATTAGGATTAGGAACGGAGGAGGGGATGATGGTGAGCAAGGGGGGAGGGAAGATGGAAAAATGAGAAGGGCCCCCCCCCTTCTCATTTCTCAACTGGCTCCTCTAGATATGAGGGAGCAGAAGCTCTACTCTGAGCTCCTCCTGTTTGACTGCTCCTTCTTCTTTCTCTGTGGCGCTGACCTCATCTTTTCTGCGTCTAACCTTCATCAAAGACCTGTTGTTTCTCTGTCAGCATCACACACATCTGTGTTTCCATTTAGGGCTCTGTATTTAATATCAGTATCTGTTCAAGAACAGAGGCAAGTTTTTCTGTGTAGCACAGCTCAAACAGAAAAACAGTTGTGTCCTAAGGCAAGACACTTCACTCGCATAGCCCAGAAGTTGTGGCTACAGTAGTGGTTTATCGCCGCTGTGTTTGGAGTGAAAGAATAATCAATCAATAACATTTTATTTATAAAGCGCTTTTCCTACAGAAGATGCAACAAAAGTGCTTTACAGTTTGGTTAATAACAATCAGGCGGCTGATGTCCCCTCCTCCCGACCACCCAACAGTCCCACCCCAAACCACACATTATTAAGAAGGCACATACACGCAGATGCACGCACACACGCTCATACACATGGTCCCGCTCCCTAGTCTTAATCAGGACACTTGCTGCCGAGTTTTGGAGTAATTGAAGACCCGAAATGGTATTTTTGGGAAGACCAGAGAACAGTGCATTACTGTAGTGTAGTGTCATCTGGACATATGGAGATGTACAGCTATCTGTCATCAGCATAACTGTGGAAGTTAATTCCATGTCTCTTGATGACACTGAGGGAGCATGTACAGGTTAAAAATGACTGAACCTAAAATACAACCCTTGGGCACACCACATGTGATTTTATCGACCTGAGAGGTCCATGACATGTGAAGCGTTTTTGAGTGTCCAATTAAGTGCTATATAAATTGATGCATTATTATTTTAATTTGTTCGTCACAAAACATTAAAATCATAAATAATCTCAGTGCATTAAAAAAGAGTAAAGATAGAAAGACAGAGGCCTCTAACGCAATCATCTCTGAGCTGCTGACCCTATTATTTAGGGGTAAATCTAACATGGTGCGATGTTGCTGAAGACACACAGCTGTAGAGGACTTCCTTTGAGGAAGAAATCCACGTTGTGTTACTTCATTCAGACTGGGCCTTCAGGGTGGAGTTTGCATGTTCTTTCTGTGTAGGTTTCCTCCAGGCACTCCAAGTGATCAGTTTAAAACATGTACAATAGAAAACATTGTGAATGTTTGTGTGTTTACAGTTCACTGTTCTTTAAAGCACATTAAAAAAACAATCACTAAACCAGTGTTTGAAAACAGAGAAAACAACCTGAGTTTGGAAACTCAGTAACTGGTTGTTTGGACTGAACCAGAACTGGGTCTAACTCAGAGGTTTAACTAACGACTTCTATTATTATTAGTACGTGTTGGCTTTTAATTTACAATAAAATACATGATAAGGTTGTTTTATCATGTATTGATTTAAGATAATTGTCACAGGGTAAAATGAAAAAGGAGTCAGAGCTGCACCCAGCACACATGGCACCAGTCTCTCACTGATCCTTTTGTAGAGGTGGTGAGTCCACAGGAGCCTTGATCTTCCACCGGGGGCTTCAGGCAAAGTGGGGTTAAGTGTCTTGCCCAAAGACACGACAGCAGTCATCAGTGGGAGTCGTGAAGTAGGTCTCGTGGTGGGCTTGAACCCACAACCTTTAGGCCCAAAGGCCCTACCAACTGGGCCACTGTGGCCCCTGAAAATAAAATGTAGTTTCATAAAACATATCCAAGGTAACGACAAAAACCCAAACTGAAAACCAGAATGGAACAAAAGTGGTATGGACAAGTGGGGAAAAGCACAGGGCTAGGGCTGGGATAAACGATTATTTTTTAAACGATTAATCTAGCGATTATTTTTTCGATGCATCGATTAATCTAACGATTATTTTTTTCGCTTCGATTCGATTTCGATTTGATTCTCGATTATCTCCCCATTAATTGACTAATATTGATGTATACATGTTGATTTAAATATTTTAATGAAAAAAACATGAATTCCTTCACAAAAAATATGTATTGCTTGCTCTTAAAATTAAAAAATAAGACATTCTTAGAGGTAGCATAAAACCTTAAAGCCTTGAAAACACAGCTTACTGAAAAAAGTGCATCTTATCATTCTTGAAACAAACATTTGATGCTGATGACACAGGACGCGTCATCAGCCTACGTCAGCAGCCTACGTCAGCAGCTGCGGACTGCTATGAAAACATTAGCTTTGTGGTTTCACAGGCGCAGTTGACTGCTTAAACTAAACTTTGCACGAAACTTTGACTCTTAAAACCCACATGTGACAAAACGGAACCATCAACATCTCGCCTCAAATTGCATTAAAAGTGACATTTGTGTCTGAATTCGTTCGTATTTTAACTTTTAAAGAAATTCACGGTCCGCCATCTTGGTTTGCTTCGGCTGCCGTGAGACGCGCATACGCAGGTTTGCATTACATGATAAACAGCTGAGGCTGTGCATCTCTTCAAGGCAGTGTATCTCAGCGTTACACCGGCTTGCACTTCTCTAACACGGCACTTGCATTGCTACCGCTCGCCGCCATCTTTGTTTTGTGTGTGACGCACCGACGCGCATATTATACGTCGGTGTATTTTTTGCGTCGACGTCACCGATTACGTCGACGCGTTGTCCCAGCCCTACACAGGGCATATATAGGGACACGGGTGAATGACATTAGGGCAAACAATCAACAGGACAGACTGGAAGCAAATTCAAAATACAAGAGAACAAATATATTGGAAAATAAAACGAGGCACACATAATCAGAAAGTCCATGACAAGAATGAATTAGATTTAACCATGGGAGCTCATAGTCACTTCACCATCAATGCTGCAAGTTAACACTATAGATCACAGGTGTCAATTAAATAGCAGCCTTGATGGTAATAGGCGACAATGGCATGTTATCCATTACTAATTTTCTCAAGAAAACAACCATAACATTGAATTCCATAAGAAATGTTAAGCCAACATGTAATAAGAAGTTAGTATTGTTACGTTCAATTACATTTCTTCTCAAAGGTATGAAGGAGGATTTCCCAGATTTTCTTAGGAAAGAACCGCCCTCTCCACCTTTTGAACACATCTCTCTGGTCTTATTTGACGAGCACAAATCACCAGAATGATTGACAGTTGTTAGGACAGTTGTCTTGATGATCCACCAAAAAATCTTCCGCTTTAATTTTATTTCGGCCCTCAACCAAAATGAGTTTGACACCCCTGCTATAGATGGTCTGGGGCCGCATTTGGCTCGTGGGCCTTGTGTTTGACATCTGTGTTCTTGATGCCGATGTGATTATATGATTTTACCCTTTTTTGTGTCACATAAAGTACAACCAGAGAATCACACTAGTAGACGTGTCTTTTAAGTCTCCAAAAGCAAACACACATATAACTCCATAATTAGCCTGAGCTGGCCTCTCTCTCTGGCTCTAACCAGAGCTCCCCTCTCCCTGTGTCCCGTTTTGTTTACTCGCATTCCTGAACCCCGGAGCGATGACCTCATCCCTTTTATCACCCAATCAAACGCCTCATTCACCCGTTTCCATGGACACAATTAAAACGTGCCATGGAGCTTTTGTCTTTAGAGAAGTGTGTTTTTCTCCAGACTCCACGGTTCATTCAAGACCAAGCTTTGAGGACTGAGGCTTAAAGACATCAGTGATCAGTATTTTAGCTTCAAATTCCATAAACATTTATCATGTCTTTCTCTCTGGTCACTCTGGTCTCTCTTTCTGGTCTCTCTCTTTGGTGTATCTGGTTGTAGAATGGACTTTGCCTGTACACCATATTCTATTAAATTCTATGTATTTTTGGGTTTCCCTAAATCAGCAGTCATCTCGGTGGACTAAACAAAACTGTTGATTCGCCAACACAGATCAGAGAATCAAACAGTTCACAAGAAATACGATGATACAAATCACATAGAGCCATTGGTCCAAAGAGGTAGATGACCAATTTAAATGTTTTAATGTTAAGGGTGAGTTTTGAACCTCAAAGGAGAGAGCAGTTTCAAGAGTCTTTATCACTGATCTGGACACAGGAGAGCAGGCAAGTGTGAAATCCACAAACAGGTAAGTATCAAACAAACTGGAACTCAGGCAAAGCACTACCAATATGAGTTATCTGGCAGAGGAGTGATGAGCAGAACAGGGTTGATTGAACAGAGGTGTGCCTCGTCAGCAGCAGAGACCGGCCACGCCCCGTCTCACACACGCACTGGGAAAAAACACAGGAAGGGAGGGAGAGTGGAAAACACAAACAGAACCATAACACACTGATCATCTACTGGTGACCCGCAACTCTATTCCAAAATTGTGAGGATAAAAAAACATTCTTTATTTTCACAATTTTTATTTTACAATTTTTTGTACTTTGTTTTTATTATCTTTCTTATTTTGTTGGCATTCTTCTGTTTCGCAACATTTTTTGATGTTATATATGTTTTTTTATGATAATTATCAATGACTCTTCTGGCCCCTGGAAAAGCCATGTTCCAGCTTCTTCCCACTGGCAGAAGATATTGTTTGTTGAGATGCAGGACATCTCGTTTTGCCAGCAGCTTTTTTCCACAAGCTTTTATCAGTTTAAACAAGGAACTTTAAAGGATCTTGCCTTGTTTTAGTTGATCAATTTCACAGTGTTTCTTGTTTTGTTTGTTTTATTTCTGCACTTTTGCTGATGTATTCCAATGTGGTTTTACTGCAAATGGCAAATAAATGATTAAATCTGAATCTAATATAATTTTCTCTTTCGGGGTCTGGCCCCCGAGGAGACTGTTGTAAAACTCTGGCCCTCTGACAAATATAGTTGATGACCTCTGCCATAACAGATAGATGTCCATAGATGTTGTTGAATGTTGAGTTGTACAGGATCATCACCACTGTCCTTTTAGTTAGATCTCACAAGACTGTAACATACCTTATTGCATCTGCAAGTAACAACTCTACAACCCAGTGATAAAAGGTGAGAAACCTTGGGTAGGCGACAAGGATCCGCTCCCACGGACGGACGGGCGGTAAATCCAGTTCCATTGTTGTAACTACATATGGGTTCTGCTGGATTTATCAAGGACAACATGTGAAATATCCTCTTGAGTCTCAACACAGAGTCTAAGGAAGAAGGCTCTACATCTGCACACATCTGTAGATCCTGAACTGAGACTGTAGATCCAGGACTCAGACTCTAGATTCAAGACTCAGACTCTAGATTCAGGACTGAGGGTGTAGATCCGGAACTGAGGCGATAGATCCAGGACTGAGACTGTATAAACAGAGACAGTAGATGCTCTGAAAAAGCTACAATCTGAATAGTTTTTTCTGACATCCCCTTTTAATCCCACTGAGTTCTGTCAGTTCAGTGCAGTCTGACAGACACAGGGAGAACATGCAAACCATCTCCCTGGGTTCACAGAAGGCCGCAGGCGCCTGTCTTTGGCTACAGTTATTTGCCGCTCTGACAGGATCGTGTGCATCTTGATAGCAGAGCATTAGCGGCGTTCAGTGCCAGTGCGTTCTGCTGACACGTTCTCATTAACATACAGACACAATTAAAGCCTGGTGTCGTTCAGCTCCGTCCTCCATCTCCAGCGTTTTTCTCGGTTCTCCGCGTTCCTCATCCTTATCACTGACTGAGCATAAATACCAGCGTTAGCATTCGCCTCAGGTCTCTCCATCACAGACACAAGTCTCAACAAACACAAACCTCTCAAAATATTAGACTTTAAACCTGTGGCTGATAACAGTCTGCTCTACAGGACATGAACCCTGTTTACTCTACTTTACTTGGTTAAGCTATCAACCTACCCACAACAAGCCAGTATCCGGGGAAATTCCCTGGTAATCATGGCTACTCCACAGTCTTTCTTCCACTCATACAAAAGCCACATCCAGAACTCTGCTGCCCGCCTGCTCACCCACACCCACTCCAGAGACCACATCACCCCCGTCCTCAAACAACTCCAATGGTTCCCTGTTCCATACCAAACCATAACCTGCCCCTTTATACCTCACTGACCCCCTCCATCATCACTGACTCAGATCCACAGACTCAGACCTCACTCCCCCAGGACTAAACACAGAACCCCCACTCTTTGGAGCTCACCCCTTCACCCATTAGAAACGCCCCCTCACTTTAAATCACTTTAAACTGTAGCTCCATTTTGTTCTTCAATGTTTATTTGTATGTCTTTTGTAAAGCGTCTTTGAGTGTCCAATAACATTTTATTTAGCACTGCTTTAGTCCAGGTTAAGCCCTTCTTAAGTCCTTCTTCAGTTCTGCGTTAGGCCTGGTTTAGCCCTGCTGCCTTTAGTCCTTGTTTATCCCTGCTTAAATCCTGCTTTAGGCAAGGCAAGTTTATGTGTACAGCACAATTCATAAACAAGGCAACTCAAAGTGCTGAACAAAACAAGATAGCATTAAAATATAGTACATCAAAAAGAAAGATAAATTAATGAATTTACTCATTGTCAGAGAAGAGGCCTGTCTCACATTTTCAGGAAGATTGTTCGAGATTTTATCTGCATTCATCTGAATTGCAGCCTCCCTAAGTTTAGTTCTGACTCTGGGCACAAGCAGGGGTTCCCGTCCCTGTGCTTCTCAGAGTCCTCCTTGGTTCAAATGGCACTAACATGTCACAGATGTACTTTGGTGCGAGGCCATGGATTGACTTGTAACAATCAGAAGTATATTCTCTGAGCCACAGGAAGCAGAGACCTGAGAACTGTACTAATATGATCATACTTCCTGGTTATAGTTGGATTCGAGCTGTAGCGTTTTAAATGTATTGTGGTTGTTTTGCAGCCTGTTTGGAGAGACCTGTGAGCAGGCCATTACAGTAGTCCAACCCAGTGGTTCCCACTGTGGGGGTTGCGAGATGATTTCATGACAAACAAAAAAGTGGAACAAATACATAGCCCTTAAAATTTTTGGAGAAGAGTCTGATAAAAAAAATATATAATATTTTAATTAAATGTGTAATTTTGGCCCAGACGTTATGAGATTCAATCAAAATCAAGTTATGTAGCTTATGTCACGTGCAGCAACAAAACATGTCCTGCTGTTGTTTGTTAAAGCTAATGGTGTTTGGAGGCTACAAACAAATAATATCTGCTTTTAAAATTATCATGGTTAGAATCCACAACCGAAAAATCCAGAGGAGGAGAAAAGTCCTGGCAGAGGTAAGGCCGAGGAGGAGAAAAGTCACATGTGGCAGAGGTAAGGCCGTGGAGGAGAAAAGTCACATGTGGCAGAGGTAAGGCCGAGGAGGAGAAAAGTCACATGTGGCAGAGGTAAGGCCGAGGAGGAGAAAAGTCACATGTGGCAGAGGTAAGGCCGAGGAGGAGAAAAGTCACATGTGGCAGAGGTAAGGCCGAGGAGGAGAAAAGTCACATGTGGCAGAGGTAAGGCTGAGGAGGAGAAAAGTCACATGTGGCAGAGGTAAGGCCGAGGAGGAGAAAAGTCACGTGTCAGAGGTTAGGCCGATTGATGGTGCAAAGACAGCGGTGGAGGGAACCTCCAAGAGGGCAGCAGAGAATAGGGATGGCGAGCCGTGAGACCCTCCACCTCTGCTCATGGGGGAGCCCGCCAAGCCCTTCACTTGAACCCGGTTTACGGCTAGTACATAATATACGCGAAGCAGAGTGACGCATCTGCAGAGGAGTTTTAGGGAGAGGGACCGTAGGTGACAGATGACGTGCTCTCTTTGTTTCAGGGGGCCAAAGACAATCATTCAGGTTTTGTCTGTGTCTAGCTGAAGGAAGTTGTTTTGCATCCACTCACTGATCTGTTGGATACAGTGAAGGAGTGAGTTCACTGGTTCCTTGTTCTCCTGCAGTCAGTGAGACATAGATCTGAGTGTCGTCTGAATTGTTGTGACAGGACAGGTTGTTACTGCTTATTAACTGACCTAACGGTAACATGTTGAGATTGAACAGAAGAGATCCCAGGATCGACCCCTGTGGTACTCCACAGGTCAGGGCCATATAATCTGAGACGCAGATTATATGTACTTTCTGTCTTCAAGGTAAAACCTAAACCAGTTTAGGGCAGTGCCAGCGACACCAACCCAGTCTTCCAGTCTTAAGCAGGAACCTGCTTAAATCCTGCTTTGGTCCTGGGTTAGCCCTGGTTTAGCCCTGGTTTAGTCCTGGTTTATCCCTGCTTGAGTCCTGGTTTAGCCCTGCTTAAATCCTGCTTTAGCCCTGCTTTAGTCTTGGTGTAGCCCTGCTTTATTCCTGGTTTAGCCCTTCTTAAGTACTGCTTTAGCCCTGCTTTAGTCTTGGTGTAGCCCTGCTTTAGTCCTGCTTTAGCCCTGCTTTAGTCTTGTGTTAGTCCTGGTTAAGCCCTGCTTTAGTCCTGGTTTAGCCCTGTTCAGCCTGCTGCATCATAGGCCTCTACAATTTACCTTTTCTGTCACTCCTGTATAAACAACACAAACACCTCAACCATTTTCTCTTCAAAGACATTTTCAAAATCAATATTTAGCATCACCCCCTCTCCCCCCCTGCACTGCTCTGTGCCGACACGCGCTGTTTTATATTTTCTATTGGCTATTAGCTAAAGTGAAAGGGATGGATGGGCGCGATAGCATCTCCATCAAAAAACAACAAGTGACGGTGAGAAATGGCCGCTGTTTCCGCCACTGACAGCGAAAAGCATACGCCGACAAGAGAGAGAGAGAAGGAATCGAGAAAGAGAGAGAGGTCGAGGAGGGAGAGAGGAGAGAAAGAGAGGGAGTAGGAGAGAGAGAAAGAGGGAGGAGAGAGAGGAAACTTAAATATTCAGATGTGACGCCTAATGATGGACGAGGACGCAGCGCAGAATCAAGGCGCTATCCACGCATAAAATGAAAACAGGAAAGTGAGAGAGGGGGAGAGACAATAGGAGAAACAGTGGGAGAGAGGGGGAGAGACAGGTGAGACTAACGAGACGCAGACTTGCAGATGGATAGCTCTGGCACTAATGTGAATAAACAGGACAAGGACAAAGATGGAGATAGAGCAGTGGACTTCAGGCAGGTGTGCGTCTGACAACCCAGTTAGCTTAGTGTTGGTCTGAGCAGCGACATGGGCCTCTGGGGTTAAGGAGGATCAATAGGAGTTTGTTTGTTACTTTGAAACAACATACATACATTCAATTCAATTTATTCTTGCCCTAAATCCAAACAGTAGTAATCTCAGAGGACTTAACAAAACCGTTGAAATCACCAACACAGATCAGAGAATTTGTGTTGGCGGGTTAGGCAGGGCAGTCTGCAGGGGCAGATGGAGGGGGCCGGGTTCAGGGGTCCCGTCCTAGCACCATGAAACAGACAATGGGACAACCGGTGAATAGCAATGAACAGACAACATTCAAAATCCTAATAATGCAGACAGATAAGGTAGGAAGGGGCGACAGTGGCTCAGTTGGTAGAGCTTTGGCTTTTGGGCCTGAAGGTTGTGGGTTTGAGCCCAACACAAGACCTACTTCACGACTCCCACTGATGACTGCTGTTGTTGTGTCCTTGGGCAAGACACATACCCCACTTTGCCTGAAGCCCACACTGAAAGATCAAGGCTCCTGTGGACTCACTACAGGACTCATCAGTGAGGGGCTGGTGCTATGTGTACTAGGTGCAGCTCTGACTGCCACCCCCCGCCCATCCAGAAATGGATTAAGGGGAAGAAGATGGATGGATGGATGGATAAAGTAGGAAGGGGGAGAGGACTGTGAGCAAGTTACCATGCTTCTCCCAGCAAATTGACTTCATATGCAGCTAGACTGACAATCTAGTCTTCCCTGAGTCTTACTTATCTAACCATATGCTAAATGGAAGAGAACTGTTTTAAGCCTGGCCTTGAATGTGGAGACTTTGTCTGCTTCCTTAACGTGGATGGGAAGCTGATTCCACAGTAAAGGAGCTTGGTAGCTAAATGCTCTGCCGCAGTGCTTTTTGAGACCTTAGGAACATCCAGCCGTCTGGCGTTTTGTGAGCACAGTGCTCGGTTTGGTTGGTATGACACTAATGTATCTTGGAGGTATGAAGGAGCCACGCCATCTATGGCTTTGTATGTTAAAAGAAGGATTTTAATTGTTATTTTGTACTCCACAGGAAGCCAGTTTAGTGATTTTAACACCAGAGTTGTGTGCTCCCTCTTTTTTGTACCTGTTAAGACCCTTGTTGCTGTATTTTGAAAGAGCTGAAAGCTCTTTAAAGTGATTGTCTGGAGTTTGTCAGAAAAAGAGAGAGAGGTACATGATTTGAAAAAAACGACCCAAGCTCCCTTCCCCTTCCTTTCTGATTGGTCTATGCCTATGTTTCCGTAACAATCGATCTACACATTTAATTATTAATCGGAGAACACATTATACGTATACATTATTAATACACATGCACAGCGATTTTCATAATTTTCTGTTAACGTTTTGATGACAAAAATAATGTTTTAATGCACAAAAAAAGTGATCGCGGTAAACCCGGAAGTAGCTATTAACATTATTTGAACATTATAGGACACATCTGCAGAGGATCTGATTATGGATATAGGTTCAGTATATAAATGGGTAACTCAGCGCGGATGTTCAGTTTTCATGTAGTTCCAGAGCCTAATGGAGGCTTGATTCGGAGGCTACTTACTGAAGTAAGTAAGTAACCTTTATTTATATACCGCCTTTCACAGACCAGAGTCACAAAGCAGTTTACAAGTGTTTTTTTTGGGCATTTGTCTCTCACTCCACACAGAGATGGGAGCGGGGTCACCGAACAGGAGGCACATGCCAGACCTATTGTACATATTTTTAGTGGTAGGGGAAACCGGAGCACCCGGAGGAAACCTACGCAGACACGGGGAGAACATACAAACTCAACTCAGAAAGGCCGCAGTCGGACCGGGATTCGAACCCAGGACCTTCTTGCTGAGAGGCGAAAGTGCTATCCACTCAGCCACCGTGCCGTAGTTGAGCATGCGCAACTACGAGCATGAGCGCCGATGATTGACAGCCCTTGGCATCACTTGATTGGTTAACATGGACGGCATCGTGGATTTTGAACTATACCTAAGAGAAGGGAAGGCGGGACTTACCTGTAATATTACAACTCATAAAGTGACTTATTTTATATCAACATTTAAGGCCAGGAGGTCAATTTAATACAATTCATAAAATGTGTAATACATTTAGAGTTCCAGACTATCACTTTAAAGAGGTACACTGCCAGCAAAGCATTACATTTACACAAGAAATATTAGTGCTACTTCAGGGTTTTTAACACAGACATGGGATTGAGAAGAATGCAACGTTTGTGTAAACTCTGAAACAGGTTGAATTGTTTCTAAATTGCCACTAAGACTAAGTCACAAGGCGGGTTGAATGTTGACTCATTTTGACACAGCAGCCTGTGTTGCTCTGTGTGGAATGAAAAGGTGGCTCAAGGTTTTTGTCAAGTGTTAATGAGGCTTTATTTATGTTTAAGTTTGGTATTGTAGCTGCCACTCACCATAGAGACACGAGTGAGACCAGAGGGGGAGATCAGAGAGAGGCCAGAGAGAGACCAGAGAAAGACCAAAGAGAGACCAGAAAGAGAGAGAAAGACCAGAGAAAGACCAAAGAGAGACCAGAGAGAGAGAGAGATAGACCAGAGAAAGACCAAAGAGAGACCAGAGAGAGACCAGAGAGGGAGGCCAGGGAGAGTCCAGAGAGAGACCAGAGAAAACCCAGAGAGAGATATCCGAGAGACAGTCCAGAGAGAAAGGTCAGAGACAGAGACCAGAGAGAGACCAGAGAGCGACCAGAGAGCGACCAGAGAGCGACCACAGAGCGACCACAGAGAGACCGGAGAGAGATCAGGACGCTGAACCAGAGATAACAGATTTAAACGCACACTTAATCGCTTCACTACTATCACAGAACTGAGAGATTTTGGTGGCAGAGAAAAGAGGTTGTTGTTTTGAAAACAGTTCTTTTAATGTGGTTTTAGAGCTGCGTATCTGCAGCTGAGAAACTGGAAAGAAGATGTCAGCGAGGAGCGCCAGGTCCTCTGGGATTACTCTCATACTCTGCTCCAGCTTCTCTGCTTTTAGTCCTAATAAAAATAAAAGCACTGAGTGTTTACGCTCAAGGAAAGAGAGGGAAAAGTTTGGATCAATGGGACCTGTCTGTTCCAGAGTTGGTGCCTGAGATTCTCCCAAAAACATTCTTGAAAAGTTGCTTTTGGAGCAAATTTGACTTGTTTCATTTGTGTTTTCATCATGAAGTTATTAACTTTCACAATGTTATTGAGCACTTATAGCTGCGGTCTCTAACTATTCTCGTGGACATATATTTATCTCTCAACAGAAAGATTTTTGTAAAAGTAAAATGTCATGAACCAATCAGAGAGTGCTGAGAGACCAAAGAGATCTGAGAGAGACCAGAGAGACCCTAGAGCGCGAGCAGTGGGAACAGAGAGAGACCAGATAGTCCAGAGAAACCAGAGAGACCAGTTCGATCTTGAGAACTGCAATGTGCAAACTGTGTCCTCACAGTTCTCAAAGTTGTCTCCTCACAGTTCTAATATTTGCTTCCACAGAGTTCTCATGCAGAGCTGCAGATGATGGAGAGCAGGAGGAGTTCTCTTTTGTCCAGACTGGACCTGTTCAGACGCAACGGACCTGAACCGCCGCGTGACCTGGTCCACAAAGTCCACAGCCTGAACCATACCTGGGACCAGATCAAGGTACACCCTGCACCTGGAGTCTGTGTGAGTCACCTCTAATCCTCATGAGCCTGTCTCACTTCCTTGAGAACTTCCCTTCATTGAGCTAGCATGTTAGCATTGTCCATCTGTATACTGTCTATGATATCAGGCCTTTCTACAACCAGAGAGACCATAGAGAGAGACTAGAGAGAGAGGGGAAAGAGAGAGACCAGAGAAAGAGACCAGTGAGAGTGTAGAGTGAGACAAGAGGGAGATCAGACACAGACCAGTGAGAGAAAATACCAGAGAGAGACCAGAAAAAGACCATAGAGAGCGAGACAAGAGAGAGGCCAGAAAGACCAGAGAGAGAAAGTTAGACCATAGTAGATAAGTACTCACAAAGATGATAGATGTGGAACAATGTAACAGTTAATGTTTCATGTGGATTGTTTCAGGAATCACAGACTAGAACGTTACTTCTGACAGTTAGTGACCCAGAATGCCACCTTAACCCCTTAAGGATCACCTAATTTCGCCTGTTTCTTCTCGAATTATGATACCCAAATAGAAATGCTTACTGTGTGGACATCTTGTGTCTGATCTTGTGTTATGAGACCTCATTTGAAAGGTAACACCTTCTAGTTTCTGGAAATGTATGTTACAGTTTGTTAGGAAGGACACAGTCTGCACTACACCTTCTCAAACATGAGTAAAAGTTAGTTTTTTTTGTCTCGAAAAAAAAAAGGCAATTTCAAAAGGTTCTCCTGAAGACATACTTTATGATATGTTGTTCAAACTCACCAGAGCAGATGTCTGTGGTGTTGGCAACAACTTTATGAAATTTTAGACCTTTAGGTGAAACCATTTTGATGCTGGGGGCTTTTTTGTGACTAATGGGCACATTCGGCACAAGCGGTCCATTTTTGTGCCAATTGTGCCAAAGTGTTTTACATGCAAATTATCAACATTATTACACCAAAAATCAAATTATATCATTTTTTGGCTATTACTCTTGCTATAAATAGGATTTTTTTCCAGATATTGAAATGTTTACAGAAAAGCTATTATTTATATAGTTATAGCGCGTGTTCTCCGTGAAAATGCTCCGCTTTCCTCTCTTACGCATTCAAATAACACTCGAACAGTGGGAGGAACCTTGAAGTCCGACACATCGCCTGAAACCTGAGATTATTGGCTACAAGATGGTTTGATTGACATCCAAATCGGCCAATGGTAGTCAAGACAATGCTGTCATGACGCACAGAAAGGTAAATGCCTGGAGGGCTGAAGTTTGGTGCGCTTGTTTTCGTCAACTTGTTGTACCCCCCAAACCATAGCACTGAGAAGTCCGAGTGAGGGCTTGTTTTGAAGGGAAGACTGAGAGGAAGACGAACATACCCAGTGATTCTGGGTAAAAAAAACAATGGCGTCTTCAGACAGTGCGCAAAGACGCGGTTTTATTTTTGTTCGGGCAACTTTCAAAACTCAAATGTGTCGTTACAAGTGGATATCTACAATAATGATGACTTTGAAGAAAAAACAACTGGATATAAGTATTCTCTAGACCCCCCCGGACAAAATGAATGCACACATGTGTGGATTAGACGTGATTTGGCCCAGAATATTAGCATGAAAAGGTAAGAAAGGACAATATATATTTTTTATATGTATACAGTTTGACTACAAATACTTACTTTTGTTGATATTTAATGTTTATTTGAACATAATATGCATTTAGAGGTGGGAATAAGCTTTCAAAAGAGGTATAGCTTGACTATATTGACACAAGTTAAGTTATAATACTGATGCAGTTAAATGAAAAATATCTGAATCCTCCCTGTACAGGGAGGGTGATCCTTAAGGTGGGGGAGTTTGAGTACTCTGGGGATCCTGGGAGCTATGTTGTCTGGGGCTTTATGGCCCTGTTAGACAAAGGGCCCCCTTTTTACGCCATGAGCCAGGCCAGGGGTTGGGGCTCGCAAGCGAGCGTCTGGTGGCCGGGCATTAGCCCACAAGGCCCAGCCGGCCTCAGCCCAAAAGGACGGCGTGGGCAGGCCCTCCTGTGGACCCACCACCCACAGAGGGATCCGTGGCGAGAAGGTGCAGAGACATTTTCGCCACGGCAGAGGTCCACACACACGTCTGGCTCTTTGGACATGGAACGTCACCTCACTGGGAAGGAAGAGCCCGAGCTCCTCACACAGCTTGTACCCAACTCCTTGACAGGGGTTGGAGGCTCCACTTTTTCGAGAGCTTGAGGGTGGCCATACTCACTGCCCCCCATCTCACGTGCCCTCCACGTGTTGGATTTTTCCCCGGTAAATGAGAGGGTCAGATCACTCCGCCTCCTGGTGACAGTGGCAAGGCTGTCACTGTTGATTGGACCATTTTCCATGCACACGGGACACGCACTCACTAAATTTGTGTGTCACGCAGAATGAAATGCTTTTTGCGCACAGCTGAAGTGGCGGGTTGGCTTTGATGATAACAGAGCTAAGCTAGAGGCTTTTTGTGTAAAGTTCAGACCGCTAGTGTACCCGTGACCACTTTGCGGCTCTCTGGTTACCCCCTGCACGTATGGCCTTCAGAAAAAGTTCAGCAATGTCCATTTCCTGCCTGCGTCGAGTTGCCGCTCCTGCGCCTCTGCCGCGTCCGTGTGTGTCCCGCAACACACATGCAATTCAACGCTCGAACGGAAGTCACCATTGACGGAGTTCGCTTCTCCATGTCGCTAGAAACCAGTTGAGGTGACTTGGGCATCTGTTCCAGATGCCTCCAGGACTCCTCCCTGGGGAGACTCCTCCCGGGCAGACACAGGAAGACACAGGACACGCTGGACGGACTATGTCTCTCAGCTGGCCTGGGAATGCCTTAGGGCAGGGGTCCCCAATTAAATGGGCACAAGGTCCACTTACGTGATCAGTTCAATAGATCAGGGTCCGGACAGCATACGAATATTTTATTTCATAGAAATCCATTTAAGCTATTTTTTCATATGAAATTATATGAAAACCTTAAACAACAACAGTAGTAAGAACTATTTGAAAAAAAAAAAAATCTAAATACAGGAGTATATAATTCACAAATAACATTAATCTCCTTTGTTTATTTCTATACAACACAACACACCACAAACCTCTACACAACTCACCACAAACCTCTCCCAAACTCTCAGAGCAGAGGGTGCAACACATTAATTGTGGAGGATAAGGGGGTCTTTTTGTTCAAGTGCTACTTTCCATCAAATAACCTTTTTGCAATCACCTCCACACTCTGACTTCCTCCTTCTCCTCCACCTCAGCACACTGTGACCTCCTCTGCCTTCTCCTCCACACACTCTGACCTCCTCCTCTACCTCTCTGACCTCCTCCTCCACACACTCTGACCTCCTCCTCCACACACACTGGCCTCCTCCTCCACACACACTGGCCTCCTCCTCCACACACTCTGGCCTCCTCCTCCACACACTCTGGCCTCCTCCTCCACACACACTGGCCTCCTCCTCCACACACACCGGCCTCCTCCTCCACACACACCGGCCTCCTCCTCCACACACACTGGCCTCCTCCTCCACACACACTGGCCTCCTCCTCCACACACTCTGGCCTCCTCCTCCACACACACTGGCCTCCTCCTCCACACACTCTGGCCTCCTCCTCCACACACTCTGGCCTCCTCCTCCACACACACTGGCCTCCTCCTCCTCCTCCACACACTCTGTACACAGCGCTCATTCCCGCCTCTTTCACGTCTCTGACTCTCACTTGGATTCAGACACTGCTAAAGTTATTATGATAGCTCCGTGTAGTTTTCTCAAAGGACCCCACATAGCCGGCCTCGCGCCTGCCTAATTACAAATTGCTTTCGGTGAAAATTTGACACATGATCGTAATAATGTACTTTTGGACAAAAAAATCACGGAGGTCCAGAAAAAAGGGTCTCGAGGTCCGGACCTGGACCGCGGTCCGCCATTTGGTGACCTAGACCTTAGGGTCTCCCCGGATGAGCTGGAGGAACTGTGTGTGGATAGGGAAGTCTGGGCGTATCTGCTTAGACTGCTGCCCCAGCAACCCAGCAACAGATTAAGCGGAAGAAAATGGATGGATGGATGGACCACAGTTACCACAATTACCATAGTGGCCAGGAGAGATCTTCCGGCTGCTCTCGTCCACACTGTCTAACTATCGCTGGACGACTCCTCGACTCGTTTGGACTGAAACAATATTAATTTAAATGAAGAGCTGTTTGAAAGCATTATAATTCTGCAGCTTCAGGCAGTTTGGGAAAATGTGCCTTAATAAGTTCTGCTACAATGAGCACTTGTTTTACACATATTTTATAACATCATCCTTAATTATTCAACTTATTCAGACTGTAATTAAAACATTTACATATGTGCATAATGGGTACATTTGCATAAAGATTAATTCACACATTCTGCATAAAGCTGCTGTGTTCCTCTGGGTTTTTACCTTTAGTGTAAGCTTATATGGTTCTGAAGGTTCCAGGTCCAACACCTTCATGGTCTGGTCTGCTCTGTCCATGGTCCTCAAGTCAGCCTCCATGGACAGCTCTGTCCATGGTCCTCACCTCTGCCTCCATGGTCTGCTCTCTGTCCATGGTCCTCAACTCAGCTTCCATGGTTTGCTCTCAGTCCATGGTTTCGGACACATTATTGAGTGATGAGAAACAGTAGCAACTGAAGAGTGTGACATCATTCAGAACGCTATCTCTCACAGATTCTATTCTGTTAAATTCAGGCCAGAGAGAGATCAGAGAGAAACCAGAGATAGACCAGGGAGAGAGACTAGAGAGATAGAGAGAGACCAGAGAGACACCAGAGAGAGACCGAAGGAGGGACCAGAGAGAGACCATGAAAAGAGACGACAGAAAGAGACCCAAGAGAGACCATAGAGAGTCCAGACAAAGACCAAAGAGAGACAAGGGAGAGACCAGAAAGAAGAAGAGAAATACCCTCGGACTACTTGAGTATTTGTAAGCTTCTGTCCTACTACTTCTCTTGGACCCGCGGCTTTGTTTAAACCCAAACCTGTCGTCTATGTTGGATCTAAAGTGCAGTATCTTCATTCCCCTCACACTCTCTGTAAATAGAAGTATTTTGTTGTTGGTAACCATCGGCTCCTGGCTGCGTCTCTGATAAACCTGCCGCTCCTCGTCTCTTTAACCGGATTCTAATCAGTCCAACTTCACGTGAGTCGCTGACAGCTCACTCCCCACGGTTCTCAAACCATCGTCCGCGTACAGAGACCATAAAGACCTGCCCATTATCAGAGTAATGACTGCTCCTCGCGGCTGCAGCCCAGCTATTACCACCAATGAGGAGTTTCAAACAAAAGACAAAAGAGAAAGGAGAGAGCAGAGGGGAGAGAGAAGAGAGGGGAGGGGAGAATAGAGAGAGGAGAGACAAGAGGAGAAAGGGGAGTGGAGAGAGGAGAGGAGAGCAACTAGACCCGGCTTTTGCAGAGGCTGGAGGGCCAAGCAGCACGAGCAAAGTCAAGCTTAAGACTGAAGCGTTGGCCAGTTTTAGACCCAGAACTGAGGCAGTATAAGTAAAATTCCTCTAGTTCAGTAACTTTTGTGTCACACTCACCATTCACCACCCATAGAAGGACTGACCAATCAAAGTAGATGCTGTGCCGCAGCAGAGCAGACAGAAGTGTGATGATGTGTGTGTAGTGGACAGTGTTGGGACAGTAAAGCATTACAAAGGTAAAGTAATGACTGTAATGTAAGGCTTTTTGCTGTAACGCAGTAATGTAATGTTTTGGCCACAAAATATAGTGTGACTCTTGAATTACAGTTTGAAGTGTTATTAAAATAGCACCACACTGTGAGATCCCTCCATCCGTCCATCCATTTTCTTCCCCTTAATCCATTTCTGGGTTGGGGGGTGGCAGTCAGAGCTGCACCCAGTACACATAGCACTGCTTCTGCTCCAGCAGGTGATGAGTCCACAGGAGCCTTGATCTTTCAGGGGGGGCTTCACACTGGGACAGCGAGAGTTAAACAGAAGGGAATTATCCGCTGTGTGAACACATCCCTTTGGCCCTGGAGCGACACACTCCCCTTCGCCCCTCGACCACGGTCCAGGGGCTCACATGAAAGATGTAACACAAGCAAAGGAGTAGCAGGAAGATGTAATGTGACGCAAAATATCACCCCCCCTTCCCGTGTGGGCTTTACAACTGTGCTCAGGCCTCCCTCTCTCAATCATGTCCAAGCACGTTTTCTGCAAACGTGCCCAAGCCCAGTTGCCGCGGTCACACGGCACCTAAAGCCCGGATTGTTGTGCTTGTGATCGCAGCCTCACACATGACATTGAAATAAGAATAATAAGTAAAACATAATATATGTTTCTGAAGTCACTTTCCCAACACTGCTCTGGACTTGTTCTTCTCTGGGCTCGTCCCGTTCTGGGCTCGTCTTGCTCTGGGCTCATCCTGGTCCTGATGAGACAGATGCTGTTTGTCGTGCCTCGCTGGCCTCCGCTGTGCTTGTTTGAGATCTGCGTCTTCATTTCACTGGGAGCAGATGTGACAAGAGCAGCTCAGTAATCACACGGTCCCCAGAGAGATCAGGACCACGGCCCAAACAAGGGTTAACCACCAGGATCCTCTGGGACCAGCACCAACTCACCTGCAGAATTAGCAAAGACATGGTGTTGTCTGCTACGCATCATTCCCAACTCCAATCCTGTTTTAAAGCTCAGGGACGTAACTTTCAAGACACAAAAATAGAAACAGATAGAGAGAAAGAAATCCTAGAAAGAGACCAGAAGGATACCAGAGAGAGACCAGAAAGAAACCAGGACGAGACCATAAAGAGACAAGAGAGAGACCAGAAGGACCAGAAAGAGACAAGAGAGAGAGACTAGAGAGAGAGAGCAGAAAGAGACCAGAGAGCGAGACCTGAAAGAGACCAGAGAGAGGCTAAAGAGAGAGACCAGAGAAAGACCATAGATAGGCCAGAGAGAGACCGGAGAGAGACAAACCAGAGAAAGACATTACACATTAAAATACTGTATATGTTTATTGTAGCCATGTAGTGTGTTCCAAACTTCATTGTTTCTAAACTTTTGTCATTGTGATGCTGTTTTCAGACGTGTGTTTAATCTGAAGTGTGTGATGAGAGTGTTTTCTCCAGAGCACATCAGCAGCAGCTGTCTTTGTTTATGTCGATCACAACAACAGAACGCGACACAAACACAGTCCCATCCTGAGCTGGTTCCTACGAGCTGGGGGCTGCTCCCACCCTCACATCTGTGGCAATAGATTAAAGAACTGTGCTTTTTCTGCGTTTCTCCAGACTTTAGTTGCTTTTCATTTCTGGTTCTGTCCCTGTCTCTGTCATTGTTTCTGTCCAGGTCTGTGCAAAGAAGAATAATAGAGATTGTCAATGTTAATTTTGCAAATTAAATCTGAGACTGAAACTGCCCTCTTCTCCGTCTCGTGGCCAAGAGCCCTGTTTGCGCCCTCTCCTCTCCCCTCTCGCCCATCTCTCTTCTCTCTTTAAATGCTTTGTTGTGGTGTATCGGCGGTCTTGTTGTTGAGGGTAAATTATCCTCCCCGGTGAAACCTGAAACACAGGACTCTGGCTCTGTCACTCGCTCTCTCCTCTCGCTCACTCTCTCTCTCCTCTCTCACTCGCTCACTCATCAGAGATGTGTGTGGGAACATCAGAGTGAAGAAGCCGTGTTTGTGGAGATTGGCTTAAGATGACACTGTTATAAGTTTATACTGTTCACAAACAGAAGCAGAGGCGGCACATGTCACTCACCTGAGCTGATGATGAACTCTTCATATATTATTATTACTAGTATTTATTAAAATTCTCTGCTTTGGCTCAGTCCGGTCCATCACTCGTTTTGTGTTTATGTGTTGTAGAACCTGCTGTGTCTGGACTCCTCTGGCCGCTGTCCCTCTCTGCTCTCCGCTGCCCCTCTGGTCACGGCGGGTCACTACACACTGTCCCCCCTAACCACGTCTCTACTGCAACAGCTGGAGGCCAGGATCAAAGAGCTCAAGTCTTGGCTTCGAGACACTGAGTTGCTCATCTTTAACTCCTGTCTGTGCAATCACAAGGAGCCGGAGCAGCAACTGGCCAGCTTCAAGGTAGGACCACAGGGGCGCTGCAGTGACCACAGGGGGTGCTAGACGGCATGTTTCTTACACAAAAATTCTCAAGGTGAGATTTACTAATGAAATTGTCATCTTAAAAGTCAGACAATAATTGACTGAAGGAGAGTCTGAAGCAGAGTCTGAAGCAGAGGCTGAGGCAGAGACTGAAGCAGAGGCTGAAGTAGAGACTGAAGCAGAGACTGAAGCAGAGACTGAAGCAGAGGCTGAAGCAGAGACTGAAGCAGAGGCTGAAGCAGAGACTGAAGCAGAGACTGAAGCAGAGACTGAAGCAGAGGCTGAAGCAGAGACTGAAGCAGAGACTGAAGCAGAGACTGAAGCAGAGGCTGAAGCAGAGACTGAAGCAGAGACTGAAGCAGAGGCTGAAGCAGAGACTGAAGCAGAGACTGAAGCAGAGACTGGAGCAGAGGCTGAAGCAGAGACTGAAGCAGAGACTGGAGCAGAGGCTGAAGCAGAGACTGAAGCAGAGGCAGAAGCAGAGACTGAAGCAGAGTTTGAATTACATTTTCCTGTGGTAGGGAAGCCCGCGGCCATTTTGAATCTGCCAATGTCTGTAACACATACATTTCAACGGAGGAAATAGGAGTCACTACGTATGCAATATTGGCAGTCTATGCTCAAACCTGGCTTTAGTTGTGGAAGAAAACTCCACAACTACAGCTAGTTACAAAACGAGTTCAGACAGAGCAAAAAACAGAGTTTGTGTCTGAGATACTTTGGATCAGTCTGGTGATGATTTATGGACTAAAAGTGAAGCCCACATGTCTCTGCACTAACAGCACAGTTACCTGCACCCACACAACAGTCTCTAAACTTTCCTAACTCCGTCTGTTTCATCTAAATATAGCTCTGTGCTTAAAGCTAATGAGGCCACTCTATAGACATGAGCCTATAGCACGAACAGCGGTTAGCCTTAGCACGGCAGGGAGCTAACCGGATCTTAATCAGCCGCCAGACTCATACAGAGCAGAGTTAGCAGCGCTGATTAAGCTAGCCCCGCGGTGTGAGTGACAGCCGCAGCAGAGACCTGGTGTTGCAGATCTGAGAAACTGTGGATCACAACAAACAGGTCCCAGATACTCATGTGGTGATGTACGAGGAGGTGGAAGGCGACTGCTACTGCTGCTACTGCTACTGCTGCTGCTACTACTTTGCTTCTGCTGACACTGCTCCTGCTGCTACTACTACAGCTGCTTCTAGGGTTGCCAACCGTCCCTTGAAATACGGAATTGTCCCGTATTATAGAAAAACTATGTGCGTCCCGCATTGAATGGATACAGGACGGCTCTTGTCCCGTATTTTCAGAGTTGCCTTAAATGCATCACTCACTCACTGCTTGTCACACGCGTGACACACGCACAAACACAGTAAACACAGTTTAAGCGTCTATCTTTCAGCCAATCAGTGTCAGAGGGGCGTAGGCTCGATCACATCCATGGGTTTAATGTTGACAATCGCCATCGTGGGCCGTGCCCGCAGCCTCATCATAGCAGAAGTTTGGTAAAGTAGTGTCATATTCCCAGATTCGGACTTCCGAAGCTCACGAAAGCTACTTTGTTAAACAAAAGTAATTGTGCTAAAAAAATCACCTCTACGTTGATTTTTCAAATCCAATGCGCTATTTTAATGCAGAGAAATCCATTGAATCCAATGCACTGCAAGCGCCGAGAAAAGCGCTTAGGGAGCGTCAACAAATGTCCAGACCAGCTTTGTAAATGAAAAATAGCTTTTACTGAAGCCATGTACACGCACTAAACTCTCAGACAATATAAATAATGATCATATCTAACTGCTACAGACTTTCATTTCAACATTTGTGAGTTCTTTTATTTGCTTTTACAGTGAATGGTCTTTACTGTAACAGACATAAATAATATATGTTACAGCATTTGTCTTTTTTATTACTAATAAGAATGCATTAAGTCATTTTAATGACATTTTTATTTGAAAATCAAGTGTTTAAAGTGTCTTAATTTTTAAGTAAAGCCTGGAAGAAGCGGCATTCTCATCTATTTAAATGAGAGCATTTGTGTTTGATTTTGTTTATGATTTTATTTATGATTTGTTTTATAATTTTGTTCATGATTTTGTTTATGTGCCTAATGTTGGCCTGTGTCTCTGTATTTGTGTTAATGGTGTCTTATAAGCCCATGTGAGCTGGGCATCCTTGTACGCAAGACACTATAATAAAAAATGTATCTATCTATCTTATCTATCTAACTACTGCTACCACTGCCACTGCTGCTACTGCTGCTACTACTACTACTGCTGCCACTGCTCCTACTGCTCCTACTGCTGATTCTACTAGTACCACTGCTGCTGCTACTGCTACATACCTGTAGTTGTGTTTTGCTCCCTCCACACTAATATCAGGAACGTCTGGCACAAACATGCCCTTTCGGTCTCAGTCCTGTAAACAGTATAATGTCCTCATCCCTCTATGACATCACCCTTTGCAGCCAGTACTCTTTAATGCATTATCCATTACAGGCCTATTATACAGTTTTGACATCTGAAATCACAAACAAATCATTGTCTGATCTGTTATTGGTGAATTGACAACTTCCTCTGAGACGACTGGTCCTGTGTTTTAGGACAAGACACAAATACATTGAACGGAATTTAAATAGTCCAGTGGTCCCCGACCTTTTGAGTTTCAAGGGACTGGTTTAACAGCAGACAGATTATAACCTAAATGATTAAAAAAGAATATGTAATCACAATTTGCAATTAATTGTAAAACATTTTCATTGAGCCCCAATAAATACAAGATACATGTAAGAAGTAATAGTTCGCCGCTAAGTGAAAGAAAGCCCAGTATAATCCTTAGCACTATGTTTATATTCTTTAAAAGCAGGAAAATCCCATTGAGAATTAAACCCTGTGGCTCAGAGAGATGTCTTCAGTCCCTCTTCTTCATAATTGGTACAAATGCACAGAAATGTTTGGTCTAATATGACATCATGGAGTGAGATCCAACGAGGATCAGTGGGAATGATGCAACCCACACCCAAGGCTTTGTCCATGGACAGTGAGAGTGCTCAGTGGGGGCCAGGAGGAGGAGCAGGAGGAGTAAGTATGAGAGGAGGAGGAGAAGAAGAAGGGGGGGAGATAGTAGGAGAAGCAGGTGGAGAAAGTGGGAGAGGAGGAGGAAGAGGAGGTAGTGGGAGAGGAGGAGCAGGAGGAGGAGGAACAGGAGATACACAGGGGAGACACGGACACTTCCTGACGCTCCATAGTCCAGCGGGTCAGAACGCTGCAGCCATGGAGGATGCAGAATCCTGTTGGAGTACATACCCTGTATACCCTGCGGTCACGTGCGCCCCTTAAAGGAACTATACCCGATTTATTTTCTAATGAGTTCAAAAAATGCGTATTACTACTGTACATACAAGCAGTATTAAAATCCGTAATTTAAAACTTGAGCTCATCGATTCAGCTTGTGTAAAAAATGCCGCTGTAGTTAGCAGAAAGTGGCTTTACCTTCTCTGGCTGTAACTGCATACACAGAAAAACCACCCAATCAATGCAACAGTGAGAAAGAAAAGAGGGAACTAAAGCGAAAAAATTATCAAAGAAGAAATCAAGCCCGGGTAGATAGAGCTAGCTTACATTGTATCCTCTGGAGAGACCTGGGAGCAGGACCGCCTCGGACTACATTTGGACGCAAAACCAGCGGTAATCTTTCAGTTATATATTTTGTTAGCAGTGCGTTGCTTTTGTACTATTTCATCACAGTGATTGTTGCACAGCTTACAAGAAGTTGCGCTAATGCATATTTTTGCATACGTATCAGATCGCAAATAAAACTAGATGGCTCCGTGGGAAGAGAGCGTAGAGGAGAGCTGGAGGGTTTCTCAAAATGAAAAGCCTGTGAGCGAGTTGGGGGCAGTGCTAAACATTCAAACTGAAATAAACCTTGCAGAAACGGGTGCAGACATAACACCCAGACTACAACTTTGGCCCCTACTACTACGACTACTACAAAACAGGCTATATTCATAATAGATAGAGAAATAGATAGATAGATACTTTATTGATCTCCGTAGGAGAATGCCAAGTGTCCAGTGGCAGCAAAAAACTAAAACATTATCAATCTAAGAAGCTAACAATAATAATAATTTAAAAAAAGAAAATAAATCATAAAAAATAAGCAACAGCCTTTCAGGTCACAGCAGCAGAGATGGAGTAGCCTCTTAATTAAGTATAATCCCAGCAATAATTATCTGCTCTCTGGTCTCTCTCTTTTCCGTCTGTTTGGTCTCTCTCTGGTCTCTTGTGGTCTCAATCTGATCTCTCTGGTCTTTGGTTTCTCTCTTGTCTCTCTCTAGTCTCTGGTCTCTCTTGGTCTTTCTCTCTGGTCGAGACCAGAGAGTTAAGATTCGAGTTAAGATTCTCCATGGTTTTCTCAGTTCATTCCACATGTATGAGTCCGTTTGAAGAGTTTTCGTTAGTGCCTCGTTAGTGCCCGGAACAAACAGGTGAGGCGTTGCCACAGAGACGGGGTAAACAGTCGCCCTTTGATGTCTGAGAACAGTGCAATCTAACTGTTGAGAGTTCATTATTTGACTTTATTTTGAGTTCTTCAGGAGGTCTGAGGTCTGAGTCTGGCTCCTGTGTGAGTACTATGGCCTCGAAGCCAGACCGGACCCCCTGAGCCTCTCTGTCCTTCTCTTCTCGTTGGGTTTTTATGAGTTTGGAAAAGTAAATATTCTACTTTCACTTGTTTACACACACCAGGACTAAATCTGGATTTGAGGAGGTGCAAATCCTCTCTGGTCTCTCTCTGGTCCCTTTTGCTGGTCTTTCTCTAGACTATCTCTTGTCTTTGTCTGTCTCTCTTTGGTCTCTCTTTCTCGACTATCTCTGGTCTCTCTCTCTTTCTTTCTCGACTATCTCTGGTCTCTCTCTGGTCTCTCTCTTTCTTTCTCGACTATCTCTGGTCTCTCTCTTTCTTTCTGGACTATATCTGGTCTCTCTCTCTTTCTTTCTGGTCTCTGGGAGCTCTGTGTGGCTGATGACAGCTCCTCTCGCTGCAGACGTGAGCTCAGTGAGATAACGAGCTTCTGCTTTAATTGCCTTAATCAACAAATAGACTCGGTCAGAGCGGTGTAATGAATTGTAATATTGAGGATCCGGCGCTCTCAGAAAGTCCTTGGTCTGTTCCCACGACGACACTTTCAATAGATTCACTAAAGTCTTTTATTCTAACTCTCTCTGCTCTCTTTGCATCGACTTATTTGACTCAAACTTGAAAACACTTTCCCCAAATGCAGATAGTTTACATAAAGCAATGTCTCCAAAGTTTGGTTTAGCAAAGTCAATTAATGTGAGCTGTGGCACTGGGACAATGGTCTCAGCCTTAGTCCTAGATCTACAGCCTTAGTCCTAGATCTATAGCCTCAGTCCTAGATCTACAGCCTTAGTCCTAGAGCTACAGCCTTAGTCCTAGATCTACAGCCTCAGTCCTGGATCTACAGCCTCAGTGCTGGATCTACAGCCTCAGTTCTAGATCTAAAGCCTCAGCCCTAGATCTATAGCGTCGGTCCTGGATCTACAGCCTCAGTCCTGGATCTACAGCCTCAGTCCTGGATCTACAGCATCAGTCCTAGATCTACAGCCTCAGTCCTGGATCTACAGCCTCAGTGCTCGATCTACAGCCTCAGTCCTAGATCTACAGCCTCAGTCCTGGATCTACAGCCTCAGTCCTAGATCTACAGCCTCAGTCCTGGATCTACAGCCTCAGTGCTCGATCTACAGCCTCAGTCCTAGATCTACAGCCTCAGTCCTGGATCTACAGCCTCAGTCCTAGATCTACAGCCTCAGTCCTAGATCTACAACCTCAGTCCTGGATCTACAGCCTCAGTGCTGGATCTACAGCCTCAGTCCTAGATCTACAGCCTCAGTCCTAGATCTACAGCTTCAGTCCTGGATCTACAGCTTAAGTTCTGGGTCTGAGGCTGAATTGAATTGAAAAATGATACAAAAACCATCCTCTATCTATGTGTTCTGTGCTTACCCGATTGAACTCCCACCTCTCAGTGTTTGTCCTTGTCCGCTGTCCCTGGTTTTTCTGTTCTCTCTTGTCTCACTCACATCTCTCTCTCTCTGGTCTCTCTCCAATCTCTCTCTGTTCTCTCTGGTCTCTCTCTCTCTGGTCTCGCTCTGGTCCCTGTCTGGTCTCTTTCTCTGGTCTCTCTCTCTCTGGTCTCGCTCTGGTCCCTGTCTGGTCTCTCTCTCTGGTCTCTCTCTCTCTCTGGTCTCGCTCTGGTCCCTGTCTGGTCTCTCTCTCTGGTTTCTCTGAGGAATAGCTGTAATTAGATTTAGCGACGGTTTAGGAGCTAAGAGGATTTGTTTTAGGAAACAAAATCTGGATAATCGGACACACGGACCTCTGAGCTGAAGATGGGAAGGTCTGAGAGAAGCCTGGGAGAGGAGGGGGAGGATGGGGGACACTCTGGGGGAGAAGGGGGAGTTTGACCTTGAGCAGATCTCTCACATCTGCTTTAAAAACTAAATTAGTGTCTCAACAGGTCGCACTGTAAGTTTGGTGATTCTTATTGAATCGAAGAGAGAGACCAGAGAGCGAGACCAGAGAGCGAGACCAGAGAGCGAGACCAGAGAGCGAGACCAGAGAGAGAGACCAGAGAGAAAGTCCAGAGAGAGAGACCAGAGAGAGAGAGACAGAGAGAGAGAGAGGGAGAGAGGAGGAGGGGGACAAGAGAGATACCAGAGAGAGACAAGAGTGAGACCCGAGAGACAGACCAGAGAGACCCCAGAGAGATATCAAAGAGAGATCGGAGCGAAATTAGAGATATACCAGAGAGATATCAGCAAGAGACCAAAACGAGAGACAAGAGAGAGACTGGAGTGAGACCAGAGATAAAGACCAGAGATAGACTAGAGTAGAGAGAGACCAAAGAGAGACCAGAGAGATACCAGAGAGAGATCTGGAGATGGACAAGATAGAGACTGGAGTGAGACCCCAGAGAGCTACCAGAGGGATATCAGTGAGAGACCAGAAAGAGAGACAAGAGAGAGACTGAAGTGAGACCAGAGAGGGACCAGAGAGAGGCCAGAGAGAGACCAGAGAGAGACCAGAGAGAGACCAGAGAGACCAGAGAGAGACCAGAGAGAGAAGATGGAGAGATCAGAGAGAGACCAGATAGAGACCTGAGCTAGAGACTAGAGAGAGAGACCAGAGAGAGTCTAGAATACAGATTTATTGATTGCGTGTGAGAAATAGGCCTGAAACCTACAACAGAAACATAGGATGATGAAGACATGGAAGAAGTCATGAAGCAAAAGAGCTCACGATGTTGGTCACATGACTGAGGCTCATTCTCTCTGTCAGACTCACACTCTGCTCTAATATTTACACTAAAGCTTTACATACAGAATAGAGAGACTCCATTGCAAAGGAGGAGAAGGAGGGGGGAGTGGAGGGGAGCGCATTGAGGAGAGGGAGGAGAGAGAGGAAAGAGGAGAGAGCGAGGAGGAGGAAATAGATTAAAGGAACAAGTCAGAGATTGGAGAGGGAGGAGAGGAGAGAGGAGGAGCACTGTCTTACACCTCCTCACCGTCTCACATCTCCTCATTGTCTTACACCTCCTCACCGTCTCACATCTCCTCATTGTCTTACACCTCCTCACCGTCTCCTATCCACAAACCAAACTCCCTTCACCTTCAGTGTTACCTTCGGTTGAGACTGCGCCATGTTGGATTCACACCTGACCTGAAGCAGTAGTGTGAGCTGCTTTCTCACATATAGATGTTTTTGATCTTTGAGCTGGATTCACACTCAGGTTTAAACACTTATATCTGTGTGTTATGTATCTGTTATTTATGTATCTGTTATTTATGTATCGTCACGGATACGCTACTGCATATGTAAATTCTGCAGTCTGTGAGGGAGGAAGGTTGCCAGATTATCAGAGAGCAACAAGCCTATGGCACAGAACTACACCAACCACACACACAGAAACTCTGTAACACATCAAATATATGTCTGTTTCCTTGTTTTCTGGAGCCAGTATTTCAGATTTATGCAGCTAACATCTTCCTGACAATATGAGACAGGCTTCTTCTCTGACAATGTTCAAATCCAGGTTAAAAACAAAAAAGAAGGGATTGTATCTTTACTCTTTTAAATGCACTGTCATTTTTTCGTGATACTACTCTGCCCTACAAATAAACTTGCCGTGCCTAAAACTCGATGTTTCCTTGTGTTTTGTGTGAAACTAGATCAGCAGAACAGGAAAAAACAGTAGTATCATAAACCTTCCCGCAAAGAGGCTCAGTCAACCCCTCTGTTGCTGCATTAGCATTAGCATTAGCAGCCGGTGATGCAACACGTTTGATTCAGATGTTGCCGTTCTCTGAACAGTGTCTGTTTGTTTGTGTCTCTGTGTGTGTGCTTGCAGTCGCTGTGCGCAGACATTCGCGCTCGCCGCCGCGCTGTGGCCTCCGTCCTCAAGCTCTGTCAGAAGCTGCTGCAGCAAAACCAGGTAAGAATGCACAATGTTCTGTCTTTCTATCTTGTTTTGTGCCTTGTGTATGAACTGTGCTATACAAATAAACTCTTTTTCAGGTGAGCCCCACGCTGGAGTTGGGCCCTGAGGCTCAGCAGCACCAGGAGGCACTCCTGCTGCTGTCCATTAACCTGGAGAGGCGCTGGGAGGCCATTGTCATGCAGGCGCTACAGTGGCAGAACAGGCTGCGGAGAGAGATGGGGGAGGAGCAGGTGAGACACACACATAGAGACACTAACACACGCATATGTAGCCCGGATTTCCTCCTGTCGCTCCTGGTGTGATGTGTGATGATGTGAGGCTCAGCTCTGTGCCTCACCTCCACTGATTTGACTCGTACAGAGGTGGGAGCAGTAGATTCACACCGAGCTCCAGAACCCGTGAAAGCAGCCAATCAGAACGGGATGCAGCCTCTGTGGCACAAACACATACTCACAATGGCCCTCATTTAAGAAACTTGTGCAGAAAAGGGTGTACATTTTGGGTGTATTTTCAAAATACACAAGATCCAACATGGGATTTATGAACGTTTGAGATCCTTCCAGATCCGAGCGTAAGCACCTGCGGCTGTTGATGAATGTTGCGTCTGAAAACGAATGTATTAATGAAAGTCACGCCTATAAATATGCAGCAAGCTCCTGTATCACGCCCCGTTTTTGCGACATAGCTGAATGGAAGACGGCAAGGTGACTGTTTGGAACCCTCAAATGGCCTGTGGCATGACCTCCTGAAGAGTTGAGTTTGTTCATGTTTGGTTAAAAAGAAATATTTGCTATATTAAAGTCCAAGAGAGCACCTGCCATTTGGAGTGAGCAAGACCACAGTCCATCGGTCCATTTGTTTATGCACAAAACAAATGAAAAAATACATGACTTTTCCAGATGTGAAGAAGGCAAAACAAATAACCATGTGTAATTACGCAGCGCAGGGCCTGCCACAGATTTACGGAGCAATAGATGGGTCACACATCCCTGTTGCTTTAGTAAGTCAAGTGTATTTGTATAGCGCCTTTCAAAGACCAGGATCAAAAAGCGCTTACACTTAAAAAACATACAGATGATAATAATACACATACAAGTCAGATTTAAAAACGAAGAAACAGGGTCCTCATAATGAACTGTGATTTATTCGAAGTTTGCGTGTTTTCTGATGCGCAAATAAAAATGTTCTCTTATAACTTTGCCAGTGGGAACATGTTTATTGTTGTGCAAATCTTGAATTTCATGTGTGTTTTTGGGTATTGTAAGAAAGGTTGAGATGAGCGTACATTTACGCCACCTCCAGACTCGGTGTATATTTTGTGCGGACCACACGCTCACTTCCAGATTGATAAATGTCGAAGTGCACATTTTTTTACCTCATTTACGTCTTGGTTTGGCCATACGCAATTTTCATAAATGAGGGCCAATGACAGAACCACACACACATACATACACATAGACACACACCCACATACACACGCATACACACAGAAACGCACACGTAAACACACACACAGACAGACAGACACACACACAGACACACACGGCAACTGCTGCGTCTCTTGTTTTGATAAAGTGCTGATATCTCTCCATGGCCTCGCACCAAAATATATTAGTGACATGTTAGTCCCATATGAACCAGCCCGGACTCTGAGGAGCACAGGGACTGGACTCCTGTTAGTGCCCAGAGTCAGAACTAAACATGGGGAGGCTGCTTTTCAGATTCATGCTGCAAAAATCTGGAACAATCTTCCTGAAGATGTGAGACAGGCCTCCTCTCTGACAATGTTTAAAACCAAGTTAAAAACGGTTCTGTTTGGCTATGCATACAACTGAGGGATTTTATATTTTTATCTTTCGTTTTAATGTTCTGTGATTATTTATGATTTTAATGCTATCTTGTTCAGCACTTTGAGTTGCCTTGTGTATGAATTGTGCTATACAAATAAACTTGCCTTGCCTGATATTATAAAGTTGCTGTGTTCCTCTCTCTCCTCTCTCTCCTCTCTCTCCTCTCTCTCTCCTCGCTCTCCCCTCTTTCTCCCCTCTCTGTCCTCTCTCTCCCCTCTCTCCTCTCTCTGTCCTCTCTCTCCTCTCTCTCCCCTCTTTCTCCTCTCTCCTCTCTCTCCCCTCTCTCCTCTCTCTGTCCTCTCTCTCCTCTCTCTGTCCTGTCTCTCCCCTCTTTCTCCTCTCTCCTCTCTCTTCTCCCTCCCCTCTTTCTCCTCTCTCTCCTTTCTCTCTCCTCTCTCTTCTCTCTCTCCTATTTCTCTCCTCTCTTCTCTCTCTCCTCTTGTGTGTAATGGTCGACTCTATATTCGAGTGAGAGAGAAGTGGGGGAGGCGCGGGGGAGGAAATGATGTGGACTTCATCAACTCCCGTCAGTCACATGTGGCAGAGGGTCGTGATCCGTGAAACTGTGGAAATGTTCTACAGTGTTCTGGAGATGACCTCGTTCATAAATCAGTTTAAAGCAGAAGTAATGGTGGAACAAAACACTGGTCTCTCTCTGGTTTCTCTCTGGTCTCTCTCTGGTTTCTCCCTGGGGTCTCTCTTTGGTCCCTCACTGCTTTCTCTGCTCCCTCGCTCTGGTTTCTCCCTGGTCTCTCTTTGGTCTCTCACTGCTTTCTCTGCTCCCTCTCTCTGGTTTCTCCCTGGGGTCTCTCTTTGGTCTCTCACTGCTTTCTCTGCTCCCTCGCTCTGGTTTCTCCCTGGTCTCTCTCTTTGTTCTCTCACTGCTTTCTCTGCTCCCTCTCTCTGGTCTCTCTCTGGTTTCTCCCTGGTCTCTCTTTGGTCTCTCACTGCTTTCTCTGCTCCCTCTCTCTGGTTTCTCCCTGGGGTCTCTCTTTGGTCTCTCACTGCTTTCTCTGCTCCCTCTCTCTGGTTTCTCCCTGGTCTCTCTCTTTGGTCTCTCACTGCTTTCTCTGCTCCCTCTCTCTGGTTTCTCCCTGGTCTCTCTCTTTGGTCTCTCACTGCTTTCTCTGCTCCCTCTCTCTGGTCTCTCTCGGTTCTCTAGTTACGTTCATCATGTTTTGTTATTGGCAGTAAATATGAAATGATTTTCTCATGAAAAGGTGGACTTTATTTGTATCGCACTAAAATGGCTTTCCATAAAACTACTCGGTGAAAGGTAAACTGTATCAGGGCATTCAACAATGTTCATCTCCTGCGTTTCCGCACGTGTCGAGTCGCTGTACCACATCGCGACTATTCGTCTGCCACCGGACAAACCTGCCGCACATGTGAATATTCGCACAGACATGTGTCACTGATGACTTTGCATTGAACCGCAACGCATGGTCTGGTCTGATGGCCATTACCACATGTTACATTAGAGAATTTCAGAGATCAGGTGTCATTCTTGAGTGGTATTTGAATTTGCTCACTGTAACAATGAATCAATATCATTCTCACCTCAAACATTTGTCCCAGTGTGGATCACTTATCTGGCTGTGTTTCCCTCTGTCGTTGTTGTTTCCTCTGGTATCCAGCTGTGAGGTCGTTCCCATGATGCTCTTTGATTCATAGAAACCTGGGAAGAAACCATTTGGCCATTTTTCACCTCAACGTTCAGTGAAACAGCAGCAACAGGAATAAAAAGGAGACATTAATCATGTCCAGGCTCAGAGTGTGTGTGTGTGTGTGTGTGTGTGTGTGTGTGTGTGTGTATCTCTGTGTGTGTGTGTATCTCTGTGAGTGTGTATTTGTGTGTGGGTGTTAATGCCCAGAACTTTTACACTTTCTTGTGTATCTGTTTTGATAAGAGCTAATATTGTGGTACTATGGCGGCTCTGGGCACTTTCAGAACAAGTTTGGATCTTGGTAACTATAAACTAAGTCTAAAGCAACAGTAAATATAGACTTTTCTCTTCTTTTCTCTGGCTTTAATCCCGGTCAAGTCCTTCAGACCTGGTTTAGGCATGATTTAGTCGGTTCAGGCCTGGTTCAGACCTGGCTTGGACCTGGCTCAGACCTGGCTTGGACTTGGCCCAGACCGGTCTCAGACCTGGCTCAGACCTGTCTCAGACCTGGCTCAGGCCTGGCTTAGACCTGGGACAGACCTTGTTCAGACCTGTCTCAGACCTGCCTCAGACCTATCTCAGACCTGGTTCAGACCTGGCTTAGACCTGGTTTAGACCTGGTTTAGACCTGGTTCAGACCTCCTGGTGTTGATCTTTAGTCAGACAAACAGGCGTCATGTTTATTCCCTGCTCCTCAAACCAAATGTTGTTCTGAAAGTGACACAAATTCGAGCGTCTGATCATTTTACACAAACGCTCTCAGCCTCAAGCTCATAAATCTCACACCAACAAAGACATGAATAATTCAGAGCCCACTCCCCAGACATCAGTAAATAGAGAATCAAAGAGAGAAACTACAGCAGCGTAATGTACAAACTGCTCAGAGGACAGAGACGTGTAGGCCTATGCAAATCACCACAGGGAGGGGGGGAGAGGAGAGAAAGAGAGGAGGGAGAGAGAGACAGAGACGTGTAGGCCTAATGCAAATCACCAGAGAGGATAGAGAGAGTGGGAGTTGAATGAAGGAGAGAGAGAGAGAGGGTGGGGAGAGAGGGAGAAAAGAGGGAGACAGATAGGGATGGGAGAGAAAAGAGAGCAGTGTAGGCCTAATGCAATGAAAGAGGACGAGAACACACTCTCTGGGGAAGTCAAGTGTGTCGCCTGCAACATTTGATAAAAACAATGAATTAAAAAAAACAACAATTAAAATGACAATAAACATAAAACAATAAAATTAAGGTCCATTGGACTTTTCTCTAACTTTTTTAATTCTCATGAACATAACATTCACCTGGTTTTCCTTCTCTTTTCTCAGGTCCCTGGAAACTTCCTGGAGCCCGGTCTGGTCGACCTCCATCAGATCACGTCCGTGCAAAACACCGCAACGCCTGGAATGTTAACGGACGACTCATGGGAATGGGATGAGACTGACATGACCCTCTCCGACTCCAACGAGGACACGCCAGAGCCTGTCCAGGATCCAAACCAGGAACCAAACCACAACCAGAGAAACTCAAAAGTGTACCAGGTCTACAGCCTTCACCATGTGGAGCGGGAGCCGCTTTTCCCACTACAGAATGGGAAAAACAAGAAGCACAAGTTTTTGGCCAAATCGTTGAGTAAAGACTCTTCGTTTTCGTCTGTGGAGTCGCTGCCGGACGTTTTGGGAGGAATCCTGAAGCACAAGCAGGATTCATGGAACAAGAAGTCCAAGAGCGAGTTTGAATGCAGGATCTCGGTGAGCAGCCGCCGGTCAGGAAGCGAGAGTGGGATTGACACCGGAGACACAGAGACAATTACTTCAGAAATACAGGATTATGAGGAGGGCAAGAGGGAGGACAGATGCAAGCTGGAAGGATTTGGAAATCACAAGGAAGACTTGGGAAGTTTATGTAGGGATTCAGAAAGAATGGAAGACTTTGCGAGTAGTTACATGAAGAAGAAGAGATCGAGGAAATCAGGAGAAGCTGTTGAAATGTTGATAAATGGACGCGGGATTCTGACCCCGGCTGATTCTGACTCAGATTTAGACTTCGAATCCATGAAACAACTTCAAGAAAACAGGTCCAGTCCAGTTTTATCTCACGGTTCGTCTCTGGAGTCGCTGTTAGCGCTGGGAGTGGAGCTGTTCCCATCTCAGCACGGCGCTTACCGTAGCATCGACGACAGTAACGAGGAAACAGCTGAAAGAGAAGAGTCTGAATCTGTAAAATCTGAGGAGCTGAGCCGCCGCACGCTGGAGCTTCTGAAGCGGCTGGAGAACATCCAAAGCCCGTTAGGAGGAAGTCTGACCCGCAGCGTCTCCGATATGGCGCTGGTTAGCATGTCCCCAAACCGCATTCCTGCCTCTCCCTCTCTTGGCGGGAAAATATCTCCTCTGTCTGGCATCGCTTTCCACTTGAGTCCACCGTCTTTGATCCATGAAGGCTCCGCGACCGCCTCCCTCACCGAGCTCAGCAGCGCAGAGGAGGTGTCTCAGGCATCGGCCGATTTCAAAAGCAGATTCCTGGATCCCGCTAATGCTGCTAACACAGCTAACGCCAACTTCTACTGCAGAAAGCAGGTGAATAGATTGGAGGAGATGGACGGGGCTAGCTTGAGCATGGTGGTGAATGTGTCGTCTGCGTGTACGGACGACGAAGATGACAACAGCGACCTTCTATCTGCGTCGACGCTGACTGAGGAGGAGCTCGGCGTCCGGGACGAAGATGAGGAACGGTTCAGCGTTGCATCTTCTGCTAACGAGGACGACCTGGACTCTCCGTTTGGCCTGGACGTCATGCAGAAAGAGCTTCAGCACTGGATCAGAACTCCCTTCTCCAGGTCTGAGAAGGGGCTGACAGACGAGCTCCAGTGCGGTGCAAACGTCCGCAGCGAGAGCGCAGAAACAACCACCACATGTTCACAGCTCCCCATTAGCAAACGCCACCGCAGTGCGCAAGAGAACAGGCGCAGCGCCACAAGGAGCTACATCAGCCGATACGCAGACGACGTGGAGAACGGGAATGTGGAGCAGAGCTGGGAGCGGCGTAGAGATGCGGATGAGGAGCTGCTGCGAGAGGAGGCCAGCGTGTTTACAAAGATACCTGCAAGAGACCTGTTTGTGTGCACCCACACGGAGGAGCCGCCGCATGATGTGAGCGAAGACGCAGACAAGACGCCTCTGGTGGAGCAGCTGCAGGGTGAGCTTCCGTGCCACAGTTCTCTAACGCAGACGCAGCGTGTGCCGCAGGGAACGTCACCGCTGCAAAAGACGAACGCCAGGAAAGCCATCACCATCCAGGAGAGGTTCAAGTTCATGTCGTTAGTGACGGAGCAGGCCAGACGGGAGGTCAGGGAGGGGGGGGCTAAGAGGCGGCATGGTTCGCACTGCTGTGGTCATCGTCCTGGATCCTCAAGTTTCTCTGAAGAAACACGACCGAACGAGGAGAACGTGCATGACTTTGTGATGGAGATAATGGACCTGACAAATGCCAGGAAGAACCGAGCGCAGACGCAGACGCAAATGCAGACGCAGGCCGGAACACAGGGAGCAACCATCAGAGACAAGGTTTGAGCACATTCTAATTAAAGCTGAGGGACGTAACTTTCAAACCACAACAATAGAACAACATAAGAAAATCCACCAGGAAGAAGCCGCCTGTTCTTCACTTCTATCACTAGTTTTCACATTTCACCCTCTGTCACATTTTTAAAATCAAGATTAGATTAAGAGATCCTTTATTCTTCCCACAGTGGAAATGTCAGTGTTGCATCACCAGTTACAAAACAGTAGGAATGAGGAGCACACAGCACAAGTAAATATTACTGTAAGTATACCACAAAAATAAAATAAAATGTCTCTTCTATATGCTTCTGTATTATCTTTAGCTTAATAAAGAAACAGTACAAAATATGAAGTACTCTCAAATTAAATAAGTTTAAGTTTTCATTTGCATCCGTTCCATCCCGTGGTTCATCTCGTGGTTTGTCTCATGGTTCTTTTCATGGTTTTTCACATGGTTTTTTCTCGTTCTAAAGGTTGAAGTTTTGATGCTGAGTTACTGCGTCCTGCCTGACCCTGTGTTTCGCTCAGACTCAAATCTAAAAAGTCTTTTTCGTTTTAATGTGTTCACCCAGACGCGCTAATTCAATAAATCGCTTCATGGATCAGGGCTGCAAAAGTAATGATGATTTCTGCCTCTGCGTTCACCAGCTCATCAGCCGACTCCCAGCAGATCAAAGACACCAGCGGATCAAACACACCAGCGACACAAAGACACCAGCGACACCATCAACCCAAATAACACACACAACACAAAGACACCCCTAGTCTGTCTCTGATCTCTCTCTCTGGTCTGTCTCTGGTCTTTCTCTCTGGTCTGTCTCTGGTCTTTCTCTGGTCTTTCTCTCTGGTGTCTCTCTCTCTCTCTCTCTCTGGCCTCTCTCTCTGGCCAGAACTTTGAGACATGGGTTTAATACAGACTTCTATTGTTGTGGTTTGAAAGTTACGTCTGCCAGCTTTATCTTGTCCCTGTACAGTAGATGTGTAGAGGAGACAGATGACCCTGCTGGTTCTCTCCTGGTTCTCTCAGGTGTTGGATCACACTCACCGGTCAGTGCAGCTGCGCAGAGGAGACTTCTACTCGTACCTTTCGCTCTCGTCACACGACAGCGACTGTGGAGAAGTTCTACAGCTCAACAACACCTCACCCACACCGGAGCTCACAGCCTCACCCCACTCCCCCACCTCCCCCAGTCCGGATCCCTTCCCTAGTACTGATCCCTGCCCAAGTCCGGATCTCTGCCCCAGCCTCGAACAGTTTGAGTAAGTACTGTACTTAATACTTCCTCTATCTTGATTCTTTTCTCTTTTCTCCATGTTTCATCATTGTTCCCCAGTTTTGTTATTTTTTCAGGTGAAATGACAGTCTTTATAATCACATTCAAAGTTGGGAAAAAGAACTCACTCTAGTCCTCTCTCTGGTCTCTCTCTGGATTCTTTCTGTGGTCTCTTGCTGTTCTCTCTTTTGTCTTCTTCTGCTTTATCCGTTGCCATACTGGGAAGGCAGCGGTCAAAGCAGAGACACTCATGGGAACGCTATGAATTCAATTTCCATGCACATTGGAAGCACATGCACAACATTTCAGACGCTGAATAAAGTACTGCCCTGCTTTTGCGCACAGCGGAAGTGGCGGGAGGGCTTTGATGCTAACGGAGTTAAGCTTGCGGCTTTATGTGTAAACTCCAAGAATGCAGCTGTGCAGCAGCTCTGTGTCCGGAGATTTTTCAGAGACTTTATAGAACAGCAGAATGTGTTAACAAAGGTGCGCCATAAGTTTATTTTATTATTAAGTGGTACTTCCGCATCAGTGAACGCGTTAGCTGCACTTGCTAAGAGTCACGGAAGAATGAGAACTCAGGCTGGAAGCATTTATTCACAAGTCCTGGTTTAGCTTAGCTGTTTGCGAGTATCTTCAGTCTGCTCGCTCAGACCACTAGTGACCGCGTGATCACTTTGCGGCTCGAAATTATTGTGTGACAAATTGAACAAACACTGGCCCAGAATCAGCTCTAACCTGTCATCTTCACCTTCAGTAAACCCGCAGACATGGTGCATCCTCTGAGTCCGGACATCCGCGACGAGGAGAAGCTCTTCCCAGCATGCACTGAGGAGGTGTACCTGGGCCCCCCCCTCTGCTACAGCCTGAGCGCCCCCAGAGGACAGAGAGGGGTACTGCAGACCAAGACGACCCCCAGTCTGAAGTGTGACCCTGGGAACGTCCGCAGTGTGGGACTCAGCTACTACTCTGTGCTGCAGAGAGAAGACACAGGTAAGACACCGGTGTAGCTCCCAAAGCAGTCTGGCCACTCTGCTGCAGTACACATGTGCTAATGCTGAGAACTACGTTTTTGCCAAACCATCACAGCACTAACCAGGCCCAGCCCTGCTTAGCTTCAGTGTCTTGTTACAATCAAATGATAAAAGGGACAATGATAAACCAGAATGATCCCATCGACTCCATCTACAACAAACTAGCAGACGACAATTAAGTTGTTTTTAAACCTAAACATAAATCTATTTTAAAATTAGTGGATCTGCAAACTGCTGTTCTGACAGAGACTCAGGTGACGTGCAAAGATTGGAGAGTTTTACCTTACCCCTCTCTCTCCTCTCCTCTGGCCACACATGCCTCAGTCTCCCTCTCTCTCCCCTCTCCTCTGGTCAGCTGTTTGTTGGAGTGATTTGGTTGTGTGTAAAGCACCATATTTGTCTTTATACTGGCATTAGCTTGGACCCAATTAAACTCTGAAAACAGAGTTTCAAGGTTTCTCTCACACCAAATGTAGCAGAAGAAGAGAAGTATCTGAAGCCTCAGTCACTTTACAACCTGTGGAGTCTCATTGTTTCTGTGGCTCGTTCTAATCTATCCACACCTCTCTGTCTCCTTCCATGTCTCCTTCCTTGCTTCCTCGTTTCCTTTCCTCCTCGGGTTCCTTCAGGGGGCTGTCAATCATCCCGTCTCTTCAGTGAGGGCGGAGTCCGAGCCATGACACCGTGACGGTGAGTTCAGAATAATCAGCTGTCTCCGCAGTCACAGCTGCCCTGAGGCAACAGCTGTCACACACACTGACATCCACGTCCTATAAACATGATCTTCAGGATGTTTATCAGGATCTGGAATCATATCTAAATCTTTTTCACACTGCAGCTCCGGGACCGAGGGGGGAAAGCTTACCGTGTTGTTTGGACCCATGTCAACTTTTCAGTGGTGAAGATAAAGTTTAGGCAGATTTAACTCTGTCCTGCTCCTTTTCATACATGAAAATAGTCATCATTAAAGTAGTAGTACAAGCAGTAGTAGTATTAGTAGTAGTAGTAGAACTTGCATAGTTGTAGGAGTAGTAGCAGTAGTGGTATCAGAGTTTATTTGTTGCATTAGCCTTGAGGCAGCTGCAGGCACTGAGAGCCCTCTGCCCTCCACACACACACACACACAGAGAGAGAGAGACACACACACACACACACAGAACATTCGCACATACACATATACACACACACAGAGTTTTCTGTTCTCTTTTACAATCATACTATATAGTGAGACCGGAGAGAGAACAGAAAGAGAACAGAGAGAGTAGAGGAGAGTAGAGAAGAGATTCCTCTGAAGCCTCAGTCTGAGAGTTGGGGTTAATTCAATACTATATTATCTTTTGGACTCAGTGTAAATATTCCACTGTCTGTCACTGCGTGTGTTTAGAGCCTGCGGCACTGTGTGACCCTGCCCTACACACACATACACACACACACACACACACACACACACAGGGAGACACACACATATCCACAACCACAATCCCGAATTTATCATTATATTTCTGTAGACTACTCAGTTTTATGTTCAAATTCACCAATAGCTATTGGTTAAAGGTCTGCCAGATCGACGTCTGTCTCAGTCCTGTAACAGCATGATTTCATTGTAGCATTATGACATCACTATGACATCACACTCAGAGCAGTTCTCTGCCTTTATAACAAAAGTATTGCACATCTAATAGTTTTGGTGATTTCTCTGGTCTCTGGGCTCTCTCTCTGCTCTCTCCGCTCTCTCTGCTCTCTCTGCTCTCTCTGCGCTCTCTCTCTGCTCTCTCTGCTCTCTCTCTGCTCTCTCTCTGCTCTCTCTGCTCTCTCTGCTCTCTCTCTGCTCTCTCTGCTCTCTCTCTGCTCTCTCTGCTCTCTCTCTGCTCTCTCTGCTCTCTCTCTGCTCTCTCTGCTCTCTCTGCTCTCTCTCTGCTCTCTCTCTGCTCTCTCTCTGCTCTCTCTCTGCTCTCTCTGCTCTCTCTGCTCTCTCTGCTCTCTCTCTGCTCTCTCTCTGCTCTCTCTGCTCTCTCTCTGCTCTCTCTCTGCTCTCTCTGCTCTCTCTCTGCTCTCTCTGCTCTCTCTGCTCTCTCTCTGCTCTCTCTCTGCTCTCTCTGCTCTATCTCTGCTCTCTCTGCTCTCTCTGCTCTCTCTCTGCTCTCTCTCTGCTCTCTCTCTGCTCTCTCTCTGCTCTCTCTCTGCTCTCTCTCTGCTCTCTCTGCTCTCTCTGCTCTCTCTCTGGTCACTGGTCCCTCACCTAAACAGTCTAATTTCCATCTTTTTTGTGTTTCCTGTAGTTTTCTGGGAGACCGCTGCCCCTGGGTCTCTGCCTCGGGATCTTGACCCAGAGAAGAGGCCTCTCCCATGGGTCTCCTCTGTCCCCTGGGACTCCTCTGTCCCCTGGGTCTCCTCTGTCCCCTGGGTCTCCCCTTTCTCCTTGCTGCACTAAAATAAACTAAACTCACATTCTAATACATTCACCAAAGGACTCTGGGAAATGAACTCACAGAAGAATACACATTAATCTCAACATTTCATATTTCTCATTAGCTTTTTCTTGGAATCGCGGTGCTTGGAATTGTATTAATATTATTTATTTTAACTTATGCAATTGTAGGTTTTAATCTGCAGAATATGTCACTGTTTCATGACTTTTTGCTCTTGTTTTTTATACTATAGTTTTTTTTATGAATTTGAAGAGGCGTAGTTTGATGTCCTTTACTGATCTGTTTGAACGTTAAACACATATTATTTTGAATGCATGAAATATCAATAGATCAAGTAAATGACAAAACATATTCTGTGTTAAACATATACTGGTCAAATACTTGTGAATCAAAGAAAACGTCAGAATCATCTCCAGACTTTAATTTTCAAAAGCTGTGATGTTTCCTGCATCTGTCACTGTGTTCAGACCAGAGAGACAGTATACAGATGGACTCTTTGGTCTCTCCCTGGTCTCTCTCTCTAGTCTCACTCTCTGGTCTCTCTCTGGTCTCTCTCTGATCTCTCTCTCTGATCTCTCTCTCTGGTCTCTCTCTTGTCTCTCTCTTGTCTCTTTCTGGTTACTCTCTAGTATATCTTTGGTCTCTCTCTAGCCTCTCTCTTGTCTCTCTTTCTGGTCTCTCTCTCTGCCCTCTCACTGGTCTCTCTCTCTGATCTCTCTCTCTGGTCTCTCTCTTGTCTCTCTCTTGTCTCTTTCTGGTTACTCTCTAGTATATCTTTGGTCTCTCTCTAGCCTCTCTCTTGTCTCTCTTTCTGGTCTCTCTCTCTGCCCTCTCACTGGTCTCTCTGGTCTCTCTCTGGCCTCTCTCTTGACTCTCTGGTCTCTCTCCCTGTCCCCCTCTGGTCTCTCTCTGGTCTCGCTCTAGTCTCTCTTTGGCATCTCTTTGGCATCTCTCTGGTCTCTCTCTCTGGTCTCTCTCCTGCCCCCCTCTGGTCTCTCTCTGGTCTCGCTCTAGTCTCTCTTTGGCATCTCTCTGGTCTCTCTCTGGTCAATTGATCTGGTTTATCAGGCCCAGGGACTGCCCCATTGTGACGCTGGTGGGTCACAATATCCATCTCTAATATACAAACTCTTGTTCAAAACAAAAGCCCCTGGACCTGGTTATATCAGCATTGACAGCATAAAGAATGGCCAAAAACAACACTTTTACAGTATCAGCGCTCTTGACCAGAGCTAGCCACGTTAGCTAGCCACTTTAGCATAGCATTTCTTGTTTCTGTGACTATAATCCTGTTTAAAGTGCTGTAAATGAACTATCACCGGAACAGCTGCTTTTAGCACTTACCTGCACCAGGACTTTTGTTTAGTATCACATGGGTAAGCTCCGGAAGTGTCTCAGATCTATGCAACACGACCAAAGTGTCTCTGCGTGTTGTGTCTCTCTGTCATTGGCATCCTCTCCATGTGTGTGTCCAGGTGTGTGTTCTCTGGGCACTCCTCCTGGTGTGTGTCCAGGTGTGTGTTCTCTGGGCACTCCTCCTGGTGTGTGTTCTCTGGGCACTCCTCCTGGTGTGTGTCCAGGTGTGTGTTTGCTGGGCACTCCTCCAGGTGTGTGTGTTTGCTGGGCACTCCTCCAGGTGTGTGTCCGTGTGTGTGTTCTCTGGGCACTCTGGACGGTGGTGCCTTGTGCCTTGTGTGACTGAGATTGTGGCGTAAATACAAACTTGGAAATGCTTGCTGTTGTATGTGAAACGTGTTATTTACAACTTTAGGGACATTTAAAGCTTGATGCATGAATCCTGCTGCGGACAACTCTTCAATAAACTTCAAAAACCAAAAAGAAGGAACATCAGTTGTGTGCTTTTGTCTCAATGTGTGTTGTCTGACTGCGACACGGGGAGAATATGCAAACTCCAGAAATATTTTTGCACAAAACTAGTGTAAAACATCTATTTATACATCAGATTAAAGCTGAGGGACGTAGCTTTGAAAGCATAACAACAGAACTCGACTATTGTTTTTTCACTTGTTTTTGCATCATGAGTTTTTGTCACGACCTCAAAAACCAACCTTTTCAGTCTTAAGTTTAATAAAGTGAGACTAGAGTAAAACCAGAGAGAGACCAGAGCAGAGGTGGGACAAAGTCACTGTTTGCCATTTTACAACTTCTTTAATTCAATTCAACTTGAATTTCAAAGTCTCAATTTATTGCCCTATTAAGTGTAGACAGACAAGTCTCTAGTCCTACAGTTTGACTTTTGAGCCCCTTTGTCTTTTTGACTGCGATGTGTTTCTCTTTGGTTTCCACGTAATTTTTGAAGGCAAACAATTAATCTTAGAAATCATTCAAGGTTGTTGTCTGGCCTATGGAATAATAGCTTGTTCCATGTGTTTAGCCGCTTCGAATCAAAACAATCTTCGTGATTTGTTTGATGTTGTGCCAAATGCGAGCATGCTCCTTGCCACACAGGCCCACACACGTAAACAGAGATAGAGCAGTTCATGTCAACATACTTTTTATCTTTGGGGCTTTTATGCGAAGTATCGAGGCTTTACAAGTCCAACAGTGACTCACAGGGCTCTTCCTCACACACCTGTTGTGCAGGGGAGAGTGTTACCGTACAAACACTGAAATAATCTGGAGCTGGAATCAGACTCAGGACCTTCTCTCTGTGCCCTCCTGACCTTAACTTTGGTGCATATTTTGGGGAGTGGGAGGAAATCGGAGCACCTGGAGGAAATCCACCCAAACACAGGAAGAACACAAATACTCCTCAACGGAGGAGGATTGAAACCAGGACCTTCTGACTGTGAGGCTTTAGCTCCGCTATGCTCTACTCTGCTCTGCTAAGAAGGACCTGGGGCTGGTTGAATGCATGTTGTGCTTGAGTATCGTCTCTGACCAAAACAAAATGATTACTCGTGGAACTGATTGAAGCCAAACCAAACATTATGAATTTCTAACACAACAGTCGATAAATTCATTTAAAACATGTATTTTTTGACCTCGTTGTCTTCATGAACGGCAAAAGCACAGTTTGAATCTCAGTTGTGTTGAACCTGTGATTACGGTCAGAGATCAGTCTTTAATCAACAAAACAAATATGCTATTATTATTATTATTATCAGAAACAGAGACGAGACGAGGACAGAATATAAATGTGTGGAAGAGACTGAACCATAGACAGAGACCATTATCAAGAACATTGCACCTAAAAACCAGGACAAAACATGGATAAAAGCATTGAAAAGCTACGGATTTACTGCTCAGTCCCCTCCCTCACCTCTAGTTCTGAGGGAGCAGCGTCTGTAGTCATAGCTCCCTCACCTCTGGTCCTGAGCTTTGAATAATGACCTAAAAAAAAGATTGCAGATACAAGCAGTCCATGAGTTTCCTTGGAATAGAGCCTTTGCTCCTCCACTAGAGAAAGACCAGAGAGAGACTCATCCAAACTGCTCTCAGCCCAAAGAGTCAAATAGTGACTCACAGGGCACTTTATTACACCAAAGATGTTTTCTAATGTGGCTGGTTTATTCACATTGTTGACGTTGGTCAAATCTGTGTCATTCTGAGTGTAAAAGTGAGAGACCTATGAGCTTTAACTCCACAGAGTGATGTCACACTCTTCTGCCTCTGTGTCGTTGATGTCAGTGTTTTGACGTGTTTCCCGCTGAGGTATTTCACTTCTTTACACTTCTGTGACAGCGTCTCTCTGCTCTGATTCACTTGACCTTTAGCGCCGGCGCATGCTAAGCGCACGAGACGCTAATTGTGAATAAATCTGTTTGTTTTGAGTTAATTTGACGTCTGTTTGAGGCATGACACGAGAAACAGTCACAGTGCTTCTAAACTGTGAGGTTTATCCGAGAGATAAACTGTGGCTTCCTAATCACTATATTTAGATTATCTCTGGCCTAGTCATTATAATAGTCTTTACTCTTTTCTCTTTCTCCATGTTCCAACATTGTTCTTCTTCAGTCACAGACCTGGAGAGATGTGTTAAGATCCACCCACGCTGACATCAGAAACTTCTGACACACACTTGTAGCTCCGCCCCTTCACACTCAGAGTCATCTGCCTTTAAAATTAAGTTTTTGTATCTTCTCTTGTCTCTTGAATTTCTGGGGAAAGTCCTTGGTAACCATGGCTTCCAGCATAACTCTGTTGAATCACTACAGTTAGAGCAGAGCAGAGTAGAGTAGAGCAACTTCTCAGTCTTTCTCACATCCCAGAGACAGAATTTTTTATTTTGAACGGTCCATCACTATGACAACCACATCATTCGGAAAATGTGCGTCTTCTGTTTATGTATGAACCTGACTCACACAACAACTTGTCGTTTGGAGCTCGGTTGTAAGTGCTGCTCACACAGAGAGCCATGTCTTCAGACGAGGAGCAGGAAGCTACCATCGAACCAGAGAGCACTCAGAACGAAGACCAGATACTGGAGGAACTGGAGATCAGCAGGGGGATCCTCACCATCATCCACAAGTTGGAAAGACTACAGAGAAGGCAAAGAAGCGAACAATTCTTCAGAACAATGGTCCGACAGAGGAGCAGAGACATGGAAGAGAGGGCAGAGACGAGAGAGAGTGCAGGAGATCTGGCAGAGGGAACGCTGGGAATGATGCAGGACACCACGCCAGAGCAGTGGTTAGCAAACATCCGTGAACAGGGGAGTTCAGTACAAGCCAGGAGACCAGAGAGAGCAGGAGGATCGGAGGACCAGAAGGCACAGGCAGGCTCTCAGGGAAGGACTTTTGAAAAGATTGATGAACGAGGGGAAAGATGAAAGCAGACAAGAGGTGGCAGACAGGGTACAAGTGAGAGGACCAGAGGAGAGGCAAGGGAACCAAGAAGGCTGCGCTAGCGGGAAGCTATCAACAACAGCTCAAAGAAGGGAAGAAGCGAGGAGGCGAGCAAACAGAGAGAGAGAAGAAGGAAAAGTTAATTTAAATCAGATAGAGGACAGGCTGCAACCAGGGGGATCTGCAAGCATCAGAGCAAGAGCTGCCGCAGTGATAAGGCGACAAAACAGAGCAAGAGAAGAGAGACAAATTATAATCAATCAGATTATGGAGAGGCTGCGACGCCAGAGAGGGGCAAGCAACCAACAGGTACAGGATGTGGAGGAAACAAGATGTTCTTCTCCAGAGACAGAAGCAAGAGAGCAAGCTAGCACCCAAGCAAGGGCTGAAGAAGCAAGAGAACAAGCAAGAGAGCAAGCCATCACCCGAGCAAGGGTTGAAGAAGCAGGAGAGGAAACTATCACTCGAGCAAGGGCTGAAGAAGCAAGAGAGCAAGCCATCACCCGAGCAAGGGCTGAAGAAGTAAGAGAGCAAGCCATCACCCGAGCAAGGGCTGAAGAAGCAAGAGGGCAAGCTAGCACCCGAGCAAGGGCTGAAGAAGCAAGAGGGCGCGCTAGCACCCGAGCAAGGGCTGAAGAAGCAAGAGGGCAGGCTAGCACCCGAGCAAGGGCTGAAGAAGCAAGAGGGCAGGCTAGCACCCGAGCAAGGGCTGAAGAAGCAAGAGGGCAAGCTAGCACCCGAGCAAGGTCTAGAGCAGATAAAGGAACACAGACTGAAGACATGGGAAGTAAAGATACAAAGATACATGAGGAGGTACTAACATGTTCTCAAGAGGCGAGGGAAGTGAAAGAGCAACCAAGTGTTCAAGAATTAGACCAGGAAGGAACAGAGAGACACATGCAAGACAGGGCACAAGCTCAGAGGCAAGAAACAACAGCAAGGGATCCACGAATGGAAGAGAGGTCCGCACAGGTAGAGGTATCAACACAATACGGTCTAGAAAGGGCAGGAGATTTAATAAACCAGGGAACACCAGGAAATACTCCAGAAAAGCTAGAGGAAGAGATGTCCGCAGAAGGTTCTGGAGAGGTGAAGGAGATAGTGGGAGGTTCTGCAGAGGAGAGACACACACAGAGACCAGGAGATGTTCGAGAGCTGCCTCCAGAACAGAGTTTGGGGACAGAAGGAAGAATCCGGACCCCGTCACCGGAAAACTGCTGCTACTGCTGCTGGACGAGATGGACCAGGAAACGCTGAGACTTGGTAATGGTTAAATAAATGATCCAAAGCAACAAAGTAGAGTATATTTGTCATGGTTCCAAGTTGGGTTAAAACTATTCCACGTCTGCATGTGGGCTTGTTCATACTATACAATACACAATACAATACAATTTATTCTTGTATAGCCCTAGGTCACAACAGAGGTCATCTCAGAGGACTTAAAACCATTGAAATCACCAACACAGGTCAGAGAATCAACAGTTAAAAAAAGGGTACAGAAGTGTGACAGAAGGCAAAAGAATTTTAATAATCAGAAGGTTTACTCATGTTTATCATTTAGCCAAATACCTCTTCTGTCCAATAGTAGTTGCTAGACGACAACTGTTTTATTCATTAGTCACATTTTCTATAGCTGCTCTGTGTCACTAAATTGATGCCTTTGATGGAATGAGTAGCTGAAGTTTGTTACATTTTTTCAGATGTTTTGATAAATAGATTCGAGTAGAAACAAAGTCATTACTTCCATCTAGTAAATCAATTAAATGTGATACCAGACCATCTTTCTTTTTCCTGAAGTTTAATTTTTAGAAAAGAATTGACGGAAACCGTCATGTCCGTTACATATTTTGTTAAATTAATTGATTTACTTGTGTTGTGTTAGCCATGTTAATTATTTATTTATTTTGTAACTGGAGACACAGTAGAATTATCAAATCAGAAGCTCATTTGGTCGTTTAAAATTTTGCCAAAAATGTATTTGTAAATCTTATCTTTTGATTTTAACCATAATATATCTTTGAAACACTATATGTGTGTTTCAAATCTTTTTTTCTAATCAATGACAGCAAGAGCATTGGCCTTTGAGCCTGAAGGTCATGGGTTCGAGCCCACCACAGGACCTTCCCACTGATGTCTGCTGTTGTTGTGTCCTTGGCAAGACACTTCACCCACATTGCCTTGAATTAGTCTGGTGTGTGTGTGAATGGTTGGTGGTGGTCAGAGGGGCCGATGTAGCTGTGGCTACAGTGGTAGTTTATCACCACCGTGGATGGAGAGAATGAATAATGACATGTGAAGTGTCTTTGAGTGTCCATAAAAGGCATTATTATTGTTATACAGATACATTGACACTTTACTGTGAACACACCCATGTCTCTAAAGCCAAAGTTAAGGATTTACAGAAACTTATCTATGTATCTTTGTGTGGTCCTTAAAGTATCATTATGTAAGACTTTCATGTCAAGTCATCATTAAATGTCATACAATGTCAAAAGGCATGAGAAAAAACATGCTCTTTTCAAATACTTCTTTAATAGATCACTGTTGTTCAGCCGAGATATTTGAATTTCCAAGTTTTGCAGCCCCTAAATCTTGTTGTTTTAATTTCAATGCCCCGCCCTCCACTGTTTTACCAATCAGAAAGTCTGTGATCCGGGTTGCTAGAACTCACCGCGTCAGGCTACTCTCACTGGTAAAGTAACATGTCTTTGCAGAACTAAAAAGGTCTCGTTATGATTCTCAAAACAAGGAATAAGATGAGGATTTCAAGCGGGGTCTTTGTGAATAAGATGTTGGTTTTAGATTTGTTGTTGAGAAAACTCTTGTCTATTCAATCATTTTGGTTTCAGTTGGATTCGTCTGCCTATCTGGAAACCCTATCAGGGAGAAAGAGAGAAAGGTTGCAGTACCACTTTTGGCCAGATTTTCACATTCCGCTCCTTTAAAGCTGCGACCAGACCGGATCATGCGTAGCGGCGACTTTTCCATGCACGTCAATGGTGGAATTGCTTGTGCGTCTTGGGATGCACGCATGGGGCTCGGCGGTAGAGACTGTTGTATTTATAAATACGTGACATTCTAAAACCATGTGTTTTATGACCTAGCTAACCTCTAAGTGGGAGGCCAGTCCTTCTTATTTTATTTTAGGTGTCTTCTTGTGCCAGCAACTGGACAACAGATTCTCCTGTTTGGATTTCACCCCCCTAGTCTTGGCCTGCTGACTTCTGCACTTTTCAACCTCACTCCATCAGGAGTCTGGCAGACGGAGGAAAAGGCTGGACCCTAGACCGGAAGCTGGCTGATAGGACACTCCCCTCCTTCCTGTTCTTTATATATGCTCTGGCTTGGGGAGAAACAGAAGGATCAGCCGAGGGCCAGAGAAAGGGACATATTAGTTTTAGGAGCACTTTTTGTTAAATATTCTGTATCTGATTGTAAAGATAATTAAATGCAGATGTTAAACGTGAAGATCTCTTGTCTCGCTCTTGCATCGACTTTGGATACGTCAGTCAAAGGGAATTATTGACTTCATTTGGTGAATCCCGACGTGATCGGGGCAGGAGCGGGACAGAGATGAGCTCAGATATAGAGACTGGATTTGTGGGTTTGGAAAAATCTCTCTGCTCTTCAAAAAGGTCGCTTCTAAGGTAAGCGGATCACAGTTTTGGAAATCTGCACATTGTTTTAAATAGAAGAGAGAGAGATTTTGGCTCGACAGATTGCAGTGTGGACAAGACCGCCGTGACGGGCGTTCTATCGGACGCGATAGAACAATAGTCAGGTTTTTCGACGTTTTTGAACCTTGAGGGATGTTGGTCTCGCTCTAAAAAAAGAATATACAGGATGAGAGGTCCACAGGGTTTAGAAGTGCAAAAGAGGCACACCTTCGTGCAGAGAGGCACAAGCATATTAGTGAAAAAATAGGAATAGAATTAGAGAAATAGGGACAGTTAGGGTCAGAAGTGATAGGATAATAAAAACTCCATATCCCCCGGGGGGCGGGAAAAAAAAAGGGTACATTTAAACAGAAAAAAGCCAAGTATTTAAAATGTGGATTCTGATAATAATGATCTGATTAATGAGAAAAAAGGGAGCCACTTGGCTGTAACTATGAGTTTTCATGTGAAGAAATGACAAAAGATCAGTCTGGGAGTTTTTCTCTTGTATTGGGATGTAATGTTTCGATAGTTACAGAGAATCAGGGAAAAAAAAAACAAAAAAGATTCTGCTGGAACTCTCGATACATTAATCATGTAGCAAATGGTAATGTTTTCCATTACTGACGTATTTAAGGATAAAATGTAAAGTGTCGTTTGACGTGAGAAAAACTTTTACCACTGATTAAGACCATATCACGATAAAAACGAGGAAAATGTAGCAAAGAAGGGGTGTATTTCAATCATCCATGTGTTCCTTTGTTCGAGAAGCCCCTCCCCTCCCTCGTTCTGTCTTCTCTCTCTCTCTCTCTCTCCCCTCCTCTCTCTCTCTCTCTCTCTCTCTCTCTCTCTCTCTCTGTCTCTCTCTCTCTCGTGAAGAAAGAATTTTTTGTAGAAAATTACATTTATACACACGATAATGTTACTGACATGGAGTCATAGGATCACAGAACTTTGAGTTAGATTATAAAGAGGCATTATTTTATTTTTATTTTTTATCTGGACAAGTTTTTTTCCTTACATTTTGGTGATATAAAAGTTAGAATGATCTTAGAGAGCATTATACTTTTGGAAAAGTAGGGCTTAGGATAGCAGTTGAATGCAGAATTGGTTTTCAGAATTTAATGTTTAAAATGTTAATATTAATTATTTCATAGGTTTATTTTGAATTGTAATTAATCATTGGTTTCGTATGGTAATTAACACACTTGTTTGTGCTTCTTGTTTGTCTGTTTTTTCCGAGAAAACTTCTGTCTGTTTCATTTGGCCAAAAATCGTCTCTGCCACAAACCACAATCGGGCGCCATCAGCACGGACCATCAGCGTCTCCCCCAGACCCACAGGGGGCACCAAAGACAGCAGCATCGGCTGCAGCAGCTAACAGGAACTCTCGAAGAAGACCTCTCCGGCCTCCATTTCATGGAGAAAAACTAGACTTTTGCACAAACCGAGTGGAGTTATGTGCACGGAGAAGAACGTTGTGTAAACCTAACAAGAAGAAGAAGGACACACGCTGGTGTGCGTCAAAAAATGAGACAAAGAAAGACATGAGAAAAGTTGTCGAAAGAAGAAGAAAATAATTGAAAAGAAAAAGACATTGCAAGGAGAAGAAAGTGATTGAAAGAAGAAGAAAGAAAGTGATTATTGAAAGAAGAAGAAAGAAAGTGATTGTTTAAAGAAGAAGAAAAAGACATTGAGACAAAAGACATTGAAAGACGCCATGAGTAAAAGAAAGACATTAACGGACATTTGAGACGTGGCTGGCCTAAATGAGACACACAGAAGGTAAATATACAGACAGGCAACAAACGCACAGAGACATATTAAGTCATATTTACACATTTAGCTAGGTCATTCGTTCATAACACCACATTTAGCTGCATGAAAGAATACAGGACAATCGTTAAAATTAATTAGACTCTTACTTTAGAATGAGACACAAGGAGATTAGAACAGCAGTATATTTAAAGTAGAGGAGCTCTATTATTGAAACTAGTATTATTATTTAAAGTTATAGACGCGGAGAAGTTTAGAATTATTGATTTTGACTGCATGATCTTGGTAATACGGATATTTAAAGCAGTGTTTTCAACCTCTGAACCGTGGCTCGTTAATCATTAAGAACAATCACATGCACAGTTGAAACTGGTGCTAGAAAGAGAACTGCAGCTTTTAATGGACGCTGCATTTAGTACTAAATGGTTTGTTCAGACAATTAAAGTTTGGAAAATGATTTAAAGCATTTCTAAATTTTGGCTAAAGGTGATTTTGGATCATTTCTGATAACACATAGACGCAACACTGTTCATTGGTTGAAAACAAGGATGTAGGGACATTTTAGGAAATCTTTTATGACATGTTTCTCTTCCAAATAGCTAAATTAGAAACAATTAGGACAGTTATGTCTTTAATATAACTGTTGGCCGTTCATCTGAGACATGATTGGTGCAAGTACAACAACACACATAAAACAATGGTCTTTTCTCCACATGAACGTGAAACAAAGGTGAAGTATTAAAGTTTGAAACTAATTTACATTTTTAAGGAATCCGAACTGGCTTTAAAAAAAAAAAAAAGGGAAAAACATTTATTGCACGTGCATGAGTTTTTAAGTAACAAGAGCTCATTAAAAATATAGGGGACACAATCTGTGATAAGCCCGAGTACAGACCACGTGGTAAACACTAAAGTTTGAAATGGATCCTTTTAGGAAAAATCTCTTAAAGCTCTGCATGTTCTGCAGGCTCTGAAAGTTGCAACAATAGAAATAGCTCATGAGACAATTGTAATTGGACATGGAAAAATATAACAAAGTTAAAATTACAGGCCTCCTGTGTTGTCTATATGTTTGTGTATGTTATATGTTTGTGTGTGTTATATGTTTGTGCGTCATGTCAAATACACTACGTTGACCTTAACAAACTGGACCAATATACTAACGTGGGGTGTTGTGAGTGTGTGAGTGATGTGAGTGTGGTGTGAAATGAGGAATGCTGAACGGAATCATGGAATAACAAAAGTTTTCTGTAATGTTTTAATGTGATCATGGAATAATTATTTTTTGTCAACAGCATACGGTGTAAGTACTAGAGATTCAAAGATAACAAGCTTTATTGAACAGGTGTAAAAGTGAGAGTACTCTGGGATGAGTACTCTGAGAAAAGTACTCTGAGAAAGTACTCTGAGATGAAATACCTTGCTGAAGGTACTGGGAGTCCCTCCCTCTGCTGTTTGTCCGGACAGTGATTCGGTCCAACCGCAGTGAGCTGTCATTGGGCGGAGGACAACTTTGGTTTGTAATTCACATTTAGGGGAGTATAAAATTAGAAACATACATATTGTTAAGTCTGTATTTGGCTACAGCCTCTGCCCTGATGTCACACACCGTCTGTCAATGTCGTTATGTTTTGCCCAATTGGATTGATTGACAGGCCGCACCATGCGAAGAGAGGGAAGTGGGCATTCCTTGTGTTCTAATGTTTGTTTTTCAGATGAAAGATAAACTGCACCTGCTGCAGGGATGACAGTAGTATGGATCATAAGGAAATGAGCCTCTGCTTTGGCACCAAAGCCCACAATATGAATTGAGGACGATCCGGGAGGAACAACTGGAGAATGATTGGAACAGTAATCTACACACACACACAGATGCATGTTTTATACTTGGCCCATGACCAAAAAGAGGGAGTATATAATGTTATTGTCATAGGTGGTCATGGTCCTTAACCTTCTAAATCATTAGAAAGAAGTGTAAAACATATATTTACAAGAACAAATAAATAATAGAAAGGGCAGCCTAAAAAAGCAAAATGGGAAAATTATTAAGTAATTTTCGGAGTTGCCAAAATGAAATAAAATTCTATATTTGTCCCATAGGGGGTCATTCTAAATGTAGTGTTGGGCAAGTTCAAAAGGAGAAATAATAGCGCTTATAACATCAAACAGATCTACTCTTTAAGATAATAGATCATACAATAATAATAATAGAATAGAATGAAATAGTCTGGAGCTATAATGTCATTGGATTCGAGGAGCTATAGGTTGAAAAGTCGCTAAGAAGAGGTGTCAGAATAAACAATAGTAATAATAGTTAGACTAGTGAATAATCAAAATAGTTCTATTGTGGAAATAAGTATCAATAAGGTCAAATTGTTCTAATAATTAGAGTAAAAAGGAATCAAATGGAGTCAGATTTTAGATGTTTCTGTTTTCCACATCTGTAGGAACTAGTGCAGATGTGTTTATAGAGAGTAGTATTAAAATGCAGACATAGAACGACAGGCTTTAACACAATTTTAAATCTAAAAATAGCTCAAATATAACATTGCTCTTGACGCAGCCTCTGAGCTGCTCCATTGGAGAACAGGTCAAATGTTATTGTTTATTACAAACAGCTGATGTATTTACACATATTAAGTTTGGGACAACTCTTTAAACAGTTATAAGCAGCGGACAGAAGCCATGAATGTGCTTTTGTTTATTAAATAATTAATTTCATAGCCATATAATCGTAGAGAACGTTTTAAAATAGTTAAAATCCCTTTCAGGCAACTTGATTTAGATTTATGTCTTTAATATTGGAGAACGACTGTGTTGTTTTTGGAATTGTCTGAAATACAATACATAGAATAGTGATTTGCAGAACAAGAACCAGCCAATGAAAAATCATCTATTGCCAATGCAATTGTTACAATCAGAACTCAAAAATTGGGAATATGCTTTGGCTCAAACTACAACCAAGATTTGGAGTCACAATAGAGTGTAAAATAGATAGATGCTTTCAAAAAATAGAGATTATTTTTAGACAGGGTTAATATCAAACGGTAAAAAGACCATTTCCTTCATATTATGTCCAAAAGTAGTTACTTCAAAAGTAGATAAAGTTCATGAGTGTAGCCTAGATTAATGTAGCTTAGATTAATGAGATAGATTAGAACCAACAGAGATTCAAAAACATTTAAAAGCATTTTGGTGAATTTGGGTATAGCACAAAAGTAGATCTTTAGGTAGTTTTGAGAATTTTAAGAGCTGTCGATTTGTCAGCAACAGATTAGAGAATCAAAATACCGTTGTATAGGGACTAACCCCAGAGAAACCTGCTAAAATAGATTAGCTCCTGTACGGATAATACCAATTTGATTAACGATGTACATTTATCCCAAACGGTTTGAGAGAAGGAAGTGACAGCACTTCCTGGTTCAACAAAATGTATTTGGAAAAATGAGCAAAGCCCCACGAAATGGCACAGAGCCACTGATAATGAAAGCAAACCACCAGTATAGATAGATTTATTAGATAAAAACATATGTTTAAGAATAGGGCTCAATAAAAGCAAAATAAGCAAACATATTTGTAAATAGATTAGAATAGTTTAAACTATAGTGAATAGTTTTAGTGCATACATTACAGACGAGGTTGAAGAAGAATCAGAATGACAGCAGTGGTCATCAAAGAGTTTAGTGAAGGAATGGTTAGAATGTGGTTTGTTGTGTGTTGTTTGTTTTCTCTGTATTAACTCTTCACAGATATCGAGCCGGAACTAAGCACAAGGATTGATTGATGATAAACGACGATGTGGATTGTGACCTAATTTTTAATCAGGTCAAAAGAGGGAAACTGTTGTATTTATAAATACGTGACATTCTAAAACCATGTGTTTTATGACCTAGCTAACCTCTAAGTGGGAGGCCAGTCCTTCTTATTTTATTTTAGGTGTCTTCTTGTGCCAGCAACTGGACAACAGATTCTCCTGTTTGGATTTCACCCCCCTAGTCTTGGCCTGCTGACTTCTGCACTTTTCAACCTCACTCCATCAGGAGTCTGGCAGACGGAGGAAAAGGCTGGACCCTAGACCGGAAGCTGGCTGATAGGACACTCCCCTCCTTCCTGTTCTTTATATATGCTCTGGCTTGGGGAGAAACAGAAGGATCAGCCGAGGGCCAGAGAAAGGGACATATTAGTTTTAGGAGCACTTTTTGTTAAATATTCTGTATCTGATTGTAAAGATAATTAAATGCAGATGTTAAACGTGAAGATCTCTTGTCTCGCTCTTGCATCGACTTTGGATACGTCAGTCAAAGGGAATTATTGACTTCAAGACGTACGGACTGCGCGGTAAAAGCGCGGCAGAGAAGCAGGAGCGGGAAATCGACGCACGCAGGAGATAGATATTGCCGAGTGTTTCCTCAGGACGCTTGTGCAGCGACCAATCAGAGAGCCGCAAAGTGGTCATGGGGACATTAGTGGTCTGAGCGAGCAGACTGAACATACTGTAAACAGCCAAAATGGAGCTACATCAGGACTAAACCAGGGTTGACAATAGGGGACATAGTGCTAGTTGTGAGTTTTCATGCTCCCGTAACTTTATGCAACTTCTTCGAGCATGTTTGCCGATGTGGAAGTACTGTTTAGTAATGAAATAAACGTATGGTGCACCTCCGTGAACACATACTACTGTTACTGTATATAAAGTCTGTGGAAGGTCTCTGAACACAGAGACGCTGCAGAGCTGCATTATTGGAAAAGCCGCTAGCTTAACTCCGTTAGCTTCAAAGTCCGCTAAACAAAGTCCGCCCGCCACATTGGGCGGGCGCCACCGCAGGCCAGGACTTCTGGTCTGAAGACCCCTGCGTCTGAAAATTAGAGAATGTGCATCTGGTGCGCGTGGCGTCAGCGTTAAAGCGTCGGCGGTGTGAACGCCGATTTCCCAGCTGTGGGAGGAGTAAAGGTTCTCCACTCTCTCTCTGGTCTCTTTCTTGTCTCTCTCTGGTCTCTCTTTAAAGTCTCTCTCTGGTCTCTCTATGGTCTCTCTCGCTCTCTCTGACTGTAGTTCAGAACAAACAGGAAGACGTCCTTCTTTTTACATACTTCACAAACTGCTTCGATTGGTGAAAGCCAATGGACCCGCCCACGGTAGAGCCAACCAATTATATTATCAGCCTCGAACACCGGAAGAACAGAAGGAACTACTACTGTTTTATTTATTTTTCTATTTGGCACAGAGCATCAGAACACACACACTCATTCATTCATGAACAGTTGTACATGTTTCTAGTGGAAACCGGAGCACCTGGATAAAACCTAAAGCAGAAGTAAAGCAGGTCTACAGGTCTAAACCATGACTAAAGCAGGTTTAAACCAGGACCAAGTCTCAAGTTATTCTGAAGACCAATCAAGTTTTCTTCCAACTTCTTCTAACCTGAAAAACCCCCAAATTACTGCTGATCTCTGGTTGGTAAGTATTCCGCCCACAAGTATTTGACGGATGGTTTCCTTGTCTCTAAACGTCATTTTTGTTTATTAATCTTTGGTTTCGGCAACCTCTGACCCAGCGAGCTTCTGTCCTGATGAAGCGACTGATTTCTCTCTGATTACAGCCGACAAAACACATTTCAGAAGACGTTTAACCGGAGCAGAGATCACTGCTGAGAGCTGTCAACAGAGAAGGATCTGAAGACTATATTTATACACAGGGAACTGGGACTGGAACTGAGGCAGGACTAAAGCAGGACTGAGGCAGGCATGAGGCAGGACTGGAGCAGGACTGAGGCAGGACTAAGTCAGAACTGAGGGAGGACTGAGGCAGGAGTGGACCAGGTCTGAAGCAAGTCTCTCAGTCCCTGCTTCAGTCTCTGCCTCAGTCTCTGCTTCAGTCTCTGCCTCAGTCTCTGCCTTAGTCTCTGCTTCAGTCTCTGCCTTAGTCTCTGCTTCAGTCTCTATTTCAGTCTCTGCCTCAGTCTCTGCCTCAGTCTCTGCTTCAGTCTCTGCCTCAGTCTCTGCCTCAGTCTCTGCTTCAGTCTCTGCTTCAGTCTCTGCCTCAGTCTCTACTTCAGTCTCTGCTTCAGTCTCTGCCTCAGTCTCTGCTTCAGTCTCTGCCTCATTCTCTGCTTCAGTCTCTGCACCAGTCTCTACTTCAGTCTCTGCTTCAGTCTCTGCCTCAGTCTCTGCTTCAGTCTCTGCTTCAGTCTCTGCCTCAGTCTCTACTTCAGTCTCTGCCTCAGTCTCTGCTTCAGTCTCTGCTTCAGTCTCTACTTCAGTCTCTGCTTCAGTCTCTGCCTCAGTCTCTGCCTCAGTCTCTGCCTCAGTCTCTACTTCAGTCTCTGCTTCAGTCTCTGCTTCAGTCTCTGCTTCAGTCTCTGCTTCAGTCTCTTCTTCAGTCTCTACTTCAGTCTCTTCTTCAGTCTCTACCTCAGTCTCTGCCTCAGTCTCTGCCTCAGTCTCTGCTTCAGTCTCTGCCTCAGTCTCTGCCTCAGTCTCTGCCTCAGTCTCTACTTCAGTCTCTGCTTCAGTCTCTGCTTCAGTCTCTGCTTCAGTCTCTGCTTCAGTCTCTGCTTCAGTCTCTGCCTCAGTCTCTGCTTCAGTCTCTGCCTCAGTCTCTACTTCAGTCTCTGCTTCAGTCTCTACTTCAGTCTCTGCCTTAGTCTCTGCTTCAGTCTCTGCTTCAGTCTCTGCCTCAGTCTCTGCTTCAGTCTCTGCTTCAGTCTCTGCCTTAGTCTCTGCTTCAGTCTCTGCTTCAGTCTCTGCCTCAGTCTCTGCTTCAGTCTCTGCCTCAGTCTCTTCAGTCTCTGCTTCAGTCTCTGCCTCAGTCTCTGCCTCAGTCTCTACTTCAGTCTCTGCCTCAGTCTCTACTTCAGTCTCTGCTTCAGTCTCTACTTCAGTCTCTGCCTTAGTCTCTGCTTCAGTCTCTGCTTCAGTCTCTGCCTCAGTCTCTGCTTCAGTCTCTGCTTCAGTCTCTGCCTTAGTCTCTGCTTCAGTCTCTGCTTCAGTCTCTGCCTCAGTCTCTGCTTCAGTCTCTGCCTCAGTCTCTTCAGTCTCTGCTTCAGTCTCTGCCACAGTCTCTGCTTCAGTCTCTGCCACAGTCTCTGCTTCAGTCTCTGCCTCAGTCTCTGCTTCAGTCTCTGCCTCAGTTTCTGCTTCAGTCTCTGCTTCAGTCTCTGCCTCAGTCTCTGCTTCAGTCTCTGCTTCAGTCTCTGCTTCAGTCTCTGCCTCAGTCTCCTCAGTCTCTGCTTCAGTCTCTGCTTCAGTCTCTGCTTCAGTCTCTGCCTCAGTCTCTGCTTCAGTCTCTGCTTCAGTCTCTGCCTCAGTCTCTGCCTCAGTCTCTGCTTCAGTCTCTGCCTCAGTCTCTGCTTCAGTCTCTGCCTCAGTCTCTGCTTCAGTCTCTGCTTCAGTCTCTGCTTTAGTCCCAATTCTCCTTGTCTCATATTCGTCTCTCACTTATATTTAACGTCCCTTTGATTAAACCTCGTTGTCACTTGAACTCTTTCTCTGCTGCCGGAAAATTAAAAAAGCAAAAGTCTTTAATAATGAGAAAAGTGACAGGGTTTCCGCTGCGACAGATGATGGGTCCGAAATCAAAAACGCGGCTGTAATTCTGTGGAACGCTTCATTCATCATCTGCTCTGAACTCTGCCCCTGTCAGCTGACCCCATCCATCACCACGGCGACGCCGCCATGGACGCCATTGACAGACGCCGAGGAAAAGGCGGCGCCACTGTAACAGCGACTTCTTCATTTCATCAGAAAACATGTTCTCTTAGAACCATGGGGGTCACTATTTGTCTATTTGGACTGGGAGCTTATACTGGCCCCTGTCACTGGTCTCTCTCTCTGGTCTCTCACTGGTCTCTCTCTCTGGTCTTTCACTGGTCTCTCTCTCTGGTCTTTCACTGGTCTCTGTCTGGTCTCTCACTGGTCTCTCACTGGTCCTTAACTGGTCTCTTTGGTGGAAACATGCCCAGAACAACTCCCCAGGGAGGTGTCCAGGACGCCTCCAAATAAGATGAGCCACCTCCTCTGGCTACTCTCCATGTGGAGGAGCAGCGTCTCTACTCCAAGGTCCCTCTGTGCCAATGAGCTCCTCTGGCAGCACAGGGAGTTACAGGCAGAAAGCATTGTTTTGTGTGTGTGTGTGTGTGTGTCCAGGTACGACAGAATGAGGACAGTTGCCTTCTGTTCCCCGCGGACAAACTCTCATCAGACGATAATAAGAACAAATGAATATTCATGGGAGGAACAACAAACAAGGACTGACACAGAGACGGACACAGAAACTGAAGCAGAGACTGAAGCAGAGACTGAAGCAGAAACTGAAGCAGAGACTGAAGCAGAGACTAAAGCAGAGACTGAAGCAGAGACTGAGGCAGAGACTGAAGCAGAGACTGAGGCAGAGACTGAAGCAGAGACTGAAGCAGACACTGAAGCAGAGACTGAGGCAGAGACTGAAGCAGAGACTGAAGCAGAGACTGACACAGAGACTGAAGCAGAGACTGAGGCAGAGACTGAAGCAGAGACTGAAGCAGAGACTGAAGCAGAGACTGAGGCAGAGACTGAGGCAGAGATTGAAGCAGAGACTGAAGCAGAGACTGAAGCAGAGACTGAAGCAGAGACTGAGGCAGAGACTGAGGCAGAGACTGGAGCAGAGACTGACACAGAGACTGAAGCAGAGACTGAGGCAGAGACTGAGGCAGAGATTGAAGCAGAGACTGAAGCAGAGACTGAAGCAGAGACTGAAGCAGAGACTGAGGCAGAGACTGAGGCAGAGACTGAGGCAGATATTGAAGCAGAGACTGAAGCAGAGACTGAAGCAGAGACTGAGGCAGAGACTGAAGCAGAGACTGAAGCAGAGACTGAAGCAGAGACTGAGGCAGAGACTGAGGCAGAGACTGGAGCAGAGACTGAGGCAGAGACTGAGGCAGAGACTGAAGCAGAGACTGAAGCAGAGACTGGAGCAGAGACTGAAGCAGAGACTGAGGCAGAGACTGAGGCAGAGACTGAGGCAGAGACTGAAGCAGAGACTGGAGCAGAGACTGAAGCAGAGACTGAGGCAGAGACTGAGGCAGAGACTGAGGCAGAGACTGAGGCAGAGACTGGAGCAGAGACTGAGGCAGAGACTGAGGCAGAGACTGAGGCAGAGACTGAGGCAGAAACTGGAGCAGAGACTGAGGCAGAGACTGAAGCAGAGACTGAAGCAGAGACTGGAGCAGAGACTGAGGCAGAGACTGAGGTAGAGACTGAAGCAGAGTCTCTACTGCTTCAGTAGAGACTTTTAATCCACTAGATGTCGCCAAAATACTCCAACCTGCTGCTGGGGCGGGTGTGAGAGTTGGATGGGTTTATAAAAAAATTGCCCGGGACATATTATTATTTATTAATCTTTGGTTTTGGCAACCTCTGACCCAGCGAGCTTCTGTCCTGATGAAGCGACTGATTTCTCTCTGATTACAGCCGACAAAACACATTTCAGAAGACGTTTAACTGGAGAAGAGATCACTGCTGAGAGCTGTCAACAGAGAAGGATCTGAAGACTATATTTATACACAGGGAACTGGGACTGGGACGTGTGGACATATTTATGCAGTTTATGAGTTACATTTTTTTTATTTGGGGCTTAGTTGTCCTTGAAGCTTAAGCACAAATTCAGACTGAAGACAAAAGAGACGTCATGCTGCCACATGACACACCTGCTCCTCAACAGTAATCAGCCTCAGCTGCTCAGTAACACACCTGTGCTCATCATCACTTCATGACTGCATTTAAACAGGGTCAAGCTGCTTTTCAAGCAGCAACCCACCTCCTCCCCATCACCTCCTTTTCAGTCGAGTATCATGTCATGTTTTCAGATCAGCTTCTTCGCCACCAGGTTCTAGGCCCCGGGGGATCGCAAGCTCATTATTTCTATAAAACTCCCCTCCTCATATGTCATGCAGTATTCCTGCCAGGGTGCCAAAGCTTTTCAATATACAGTGCCTTGAAAGTATTTGGCTCCCTTGAACCTTTCAACATTTCGCCACATTTCAGGCTTCAAACATGAAGATATAAAAATTATTTTTGTTGTCAAGAATCAACAACAAGTGGGACACAATCGTGAAGTGGAACGAAATTTATTGGATAATTTAAACTTTTTTAACAAATAAAAAACTGAAAAGTGGGGCGTGCAATATTATTCGGCCCCTTTGCGCTAATACTTTGTAGCGCCACCTTTTGCTGCAATTACAGCTGCAAGTCGCTTGGGGTATGTCTCTATCAGTTTTGCACATCGAGAGACTGGAATTCTTGCCCATTCTTCCTTGCAAAACAGCTCGAGCTCAGTGAGGTTGGATGGAGAGCGTTTGTGAACAGCAGTCTTCAGCTCTTTCCACAGATTCTCGATTGGATTCAGGTCTGGACTTTGACTTGGCCATTCTAACACCTGGATACGTCTATTTGTGAACCATTCCATTGTAGATTTGGCTTTTTGTTTTGGATCATTGTCCTGTTGGAAGATAAATCTCCGTCCCAGTCTCAGGTCTTTTGCAGACTCCAACAGGTTTTTTTTCAGAATGGTCCTGTATTTGGCTCCATCCATCTTCCCATCAATTTTAGCCATCTTCCCTGTCCCTGCTGAAGAAAAGCAGGCCCAAACCATGATGCTGCCACCACCATGTTTGACAGTGGGGATGGTGTGATCAGGGTGATGAGCTGTGTTGCTTTTACGCCAAACATATCGTTTTGCATTGTGGCCAAAAAGTTCAATTTTGGTTTCATCTGACCAGAGCACCTTCTTCCACATGTTTGGTGTGTCTCCCAGGTGGCTTGTGGCAAACTTTAAACGAGACTTTTATGGATATCTTTGAGAAATGGCTTTCTTCTTGCCACTCTTCCATAAAGGCCAGATTTGTGCAGTGCACGACTGATTGTTGTCCTATGGACAGACTCTCCCACCTCAGCTGTAGTTATCTGCAGTTCATCCAGAGTGATCATGGGCCTCTTGGCTGCATCTCTGATCAGTCTTCTCCTTGTTTGAGATGAAAGTTTGGAGGGACGGCCGGGTCTTGGTAGATTTGCAGTGGTCTGATACTCCTTCCATTTCAATATAATTGCTTGCACAGTGCTCCTTGAGATGTTTAAAGCTTGGGAAATCTTTTTGTATCCAAATCCGGCTTTAAACTTCTCCACAACAGTATCTCGGACCTGCCTGGTGTGTTCCTTTGTCTTCATGGTTCTCTCTGTGCTTTAAACAGAACCCTGAGACTATCAAAGAGCAGGTGCATTTATACGGAGACTTGATTACACACAGGTGCATTCTATTTATCATCCTCAGTCATTTAGGACAACATTGGATCATTCAAAGATCCTCACTGAACTTCTGGAGTGAGTTTGCTGCACTGAAAGTAAAGGGGCCGAATAATATTGCACGCCCCACTTTTCAGTTTTTTATTTGTTAAAAAAGTTTAAATTAACCAATACATTTCGTTCCACTTCACAATTGTGTCCCACTTGTTGTTGATTCATGACAAAAAATGTAAATGTTATATCTTTATGTTTGAAGCCTGAAATGTGGCAAAATGTTGAAAGGTTCAAGGTGGCCGAATACTTTCTCAAGGCACTGTATATAATGGTACTCAATCTAAGTCTGCTGGTGTTTATTCATGCATCTTGACATTAAACATTCTAATGCAATCTTCATCGAGTCTTTCCAGAATTGCCTTCAGTAGATGTGTATCTTCTAAATGTTAAATGTTTTTATCTGTTTTTAATATTTAAAAGTGTAGATTAAGCTAATTCATTTGTAGCTGCAAGCATGAATTAAATAAGCTTGAAATAGACTTTATTCAGAATACACCATGTAAGTCTTAGATGTAAAATCTTGCAGAATTTGAAGTGATTACAAATTTTAAGAATTGTATTGGGCTTAAATGTTGATATAAAATAAGTGAATGAATTCTAATATTACGGGCAAGTCCTGCCTTCCCTAATCTTAGCTTTAGCTCAAAATCCACGATGCCGTCCACTTCAACCAATCAAGTGATGCCAAGGGCTGGCAATTGTCGCGCTCGCATTATCTTGTCGTAGATTAACTACACAGAGACGGGATCGTGGCGTAGGCCACAGTTATCTATCCACCATAAATATATTTGGACAAATATTAGACAGCCCTTAATATTTGAAGCTGTAATGGGCATTATCTTTTTTAAATGATAATAGTTAGTTCCCAAAGGTTTTGTCCTGACTTGGCGCGACCATAGACTGTAGGCTAGACAGGTAACAGCTCTCATATATGTATGTGTTTTCTTAAATCGCAGCAGACCATGAGTCTCTGCAGACCTCCTGTCTGGATCACTTACTGCCTTTAGTGGAGAGCCTCCAGTTTGCTCATTGAGAGGGGGGTGAAGAGGGGTGAGGAGGTACCAGAGAGAGACCAGGGAGAGACCAAAGAGAGATCAGGGAGAGACCAGAGAGAGATGGGAAAGACCAGAGAGAGACAGACAGACCATAAGAGACCAGAAAGAGACCAGAGAAAGACCAAAGAGAGACCAGAGAGAGAAGAGACCAGCAAGACAGACGATAAAATGGAGAGAGATACCACAGAAACATTCTCACAGAAGTGACTGTTAAAAGCCGTGGCCCAAACGTGATAAAGTGGTAGACCTGGCAACCGCGTAGAGGTGACAGCGCATGGAGCAACAGGAGCCCGTTCGCGTGCGTGTGTGACGAGAGCGCGCGCGGAGGAAGAGGCTGAAGCGGGTTGTGAATAAAGTTGAGGGATTTGACTTTGGTTTCATAACAACAGTTCTATTTGACTTTTTGAGGAGAGAGCTGATTGGCCGGTTTTGTTTCTCTTTCTGGCCTTGGTCTCTCTGGACTCTCTCTCTGGTCTCTCTCTCTGGTTCCTCTCTGGTCTCTCTCTCTGGTCTCTCTCTCTGGTTCATCTCTGGACTCTCTCTCTGGTCTCTCTCTCTGGTCTCTCTCTGGACTCTCTCTCTGGTTCCTCTCTGGTCTCTCTCTCTGGTCTCTCTCTCTGGTCTCTCTCTCTGGTTCCTCTCTGGTCTCTCTCTCTGGTCTCTCTCTCTGGTCTCTCTCTCTGGTTCCTCTCTGGTCTCTCTCTCTGGTCTCTCTCTCTGGTCTCTCTCTCTGGTCTCTCTCTCTGGTTCCTCTCTGGACTCTCTCTCTGGTCTCTCTCTCTGGTTCCTCTCAGGTTTAATGCAGAGTTCTATTGTGATTTGAAAGTAGACGTTCGCCAGCTTTAACATGCCTTTCACATTTTAACTCATTATATTTTCTTCCAACCAACACATCGATCTGCGCCACCATACTCCTGGGTTATGTAACGTAATGTGACGTAGTAACGCAGTAGGGCCTTCTTTACACTTTGAGTGAGATCTCTCCTCTACTGATTTGTGCCTCCTTCCCGCTTGATTTCTCTGCAAACCTGGCAACCCCCTCTCTCTCCTCCTCATCCTTTTCCTCTCCTCTAACAGCGGCACAACGCGGAGCACTGTGGCCGCACACAGAGGCTTCTGGAGCGGACACGGACCGAAGAGGTACACGGGAGGAAAGACGAGAGAGAAAAAAAGAGAGAGAGACTATTCTCCTTATTATTATTAATATCATCATTATTATTATTATTACTACTGCTATTACTGATGCTGCTGCTGCTGTGATGGCAACAGACTCCGAAGGTGCACGCGCAGAGTGATGGAATCTGCAGGTGGACAATAGGAACAGAGACACAAGTCACGCGTGGATCAAATCTCTGGGAAATGTTTGCTGATTTTTGAAGAGGAGACAAGAAACAACAGAATCTGCAGCAAAACTACAACTAAAAGTTCTCCCCAAGTCTCTCCTCACGTCTCTCTCCTCACGTCTCTCGCGCACAGAGAGACCAGCTTTGATTTGGTTGCGCTCCTGAAAAGCGTCACTTGTTGGTCTCATCATTTGTGCCAGACGCGGACTGGATGCAACAGTGTCAAGAACATCAGACGCTTTCACTTGTTGGGCTCCAGCTGTACGCGCGTCGTGGAAGCGGATGCGGACTGGACGGACTGAAGTGGATGAGATAAGAGAGTCTAAATTCGTTCCACAACGGGGAATTTCCGGTGTTGCAGTGCACTTACAGGACAGGAGTAAGAGCACACACATTTACAGAGACAGGGTCCGTCATAACCACATATATAGATATAAGTGTAACAGTGGACAGCTGGGGGAGACTTGTTGCTGGTGCAGCTCTTCGCGCGTTCTGACTTTGGGACTTCACGAAACAGTGAAACGAAACAGCCGATGATCATCCACTTCCACCTGCTTTTGAACGCGGGCTCGTGCTTTCAGGACAATTGGCTTTGATTTGTTTAGACTTCACTTTAACGCACGAACGCGCGCGAACTGTATGCGAGCTCAAAGTGTCAGCATAAACAGCCGATGATCGTCCACTTCCAGCTCCGTCCGCGCAGCCCTGCCAGGAGAACCGTGTAGCTGATGTCACGCGCGGCTCGGCTCTTGGCATTTTGACGCACGCGTGTGGAGCGAGGCACAGCGATGATCAGGATCTTCCCGGACTTCAGCGTGCAGGTGTCGGCCTCCTCAGCGGGCAGCGGGGGCGGAGGGCTCGGGGGAGGCTCCGCGGGGGGCGGCATGCTGAGCCCCGGGGCCGGTCCTCCTCTGGGCCGCGTGCCTGTGGTGCCAGGGGCCGGGACCGGAGCTCAGAGCGCGCAGGGACTGGGCGCCTATCAGAAGTAAGAGACCTATGGAGCATGTACTCACACACATACACACGCACACGCACACACACACACACGCACTCACACCCGCACTCACAACCCCTATATTCCAGACTACTGTGAGAAGTTAAAAGGTTTTGTGATATTGATCCTGTCTAAACTCAAGGATGGTGATTACAGAGCTGAGGTTTGACACACGACAGCTATATTTATTTTAAAAATATATATATATCAAAGAAAACCACAGAATATAACGCTGTTTCCGTCACACACACACACACACACACACACACAGTCCACACGGCTTCACTGGTCTGTCCTGTTCCTCTAAACGCACACATGTTTTTATTACAGATCAGTGTGAGTTATTGATCGAGTCTGAACACACTTTAAAATCATGGATAATTATAGATCTGGTTTGACGCAGATTTTAACCCATGAATTGAAGAGATGCTCGAGAATGTTGTGAATGGGACTAAAACACACTGAGACTCATCTTATGGGATTTAAAAGCACTTGTGAGTTACATAGAGGCCACAACACACAGAGAATATTTTGTGGGTTTGTGTGTAGACCTATGTTCAGTGTGTGTATACATGTTCAGTGTGTGTGTGTAGCTGAAGCAGCTGCATGCAGGAGATTATCACATATTTACAGAATATTTCACAAAACACAAACTTTAGATAATTACAGAGATATAGTTTGACACACGTTTAAAAATATGATTCAAATAAATAAGAAATACATTGAAATATGTGTAATTATAACAGGACATTTAGAATATTTATTGTGTGTTTTTGAGCCAATACTAATATATATCTATATCTATATATACGTATATGAACGCATTGAGACAAAAGCTGCAGCAGATTATGAAGCAGGTGAAATACTTCGGAGTTTTTCATCATTTCATTGGTTATTTAGAAAAAGCAAATACCATATGATATAATATAATGAAAAAAATATAAAACATAAAAACTGTTGATTTGAAAGGTTTGAAGACTAATGCAAAGCGATAGAGGACGATATGACAGGATTCAAGAGACTAAAAGAAACGACTGTTTTAATTTCACACACTGAGATATTTCTGAAGGATCTGTGTCTGTGTGAAACACACCACTGTGTGATACATTTTGCCAAATTTGTTCACACTTTTGCATAATTTCAGGATTCGTTGAAACAGTTTTCTCACAGATGCTCTGGTCTGACACACGTCTCGCCTCGTGCTGCGTCTTTGAACAGAGACGGCGCTTTCTTATTAGGATTTCACTGTTAATTCAATTCTGTGACATAATTTCTGCAGCTTTATCCTCACTGCGACAACTCTCACCGTTTTAACACACATTTAACACACCTTTTTGGAAAAAAAATTGAATTCACTTTTGCTTCTGTAAAAATCAGTAGTTTTTTCTGAAGGTGAACACACTGCAGATGTGTGGAGCGAGCGGCTTCGACGTGGAGCCTCTGGTTTGAGCTTTTTCTCACAATAAAACTCTCTCCTGCAGACGCTCAGAACAGATGGAAATTGGGAGAAAACAGATACACAGAAAAAGAAAAAAAAAGAAAAAGAGAGAGATTTAAACGAGAGATTTTGGCTTAAACAAGCGCAGTTTAAAGAGAGGATTTTTCTTATGGGAGAAACACAACTGCTGCTCACTGCGTAGCTGTTATACACACACACACACATATAGATGTACTACACACACACACACACACACATATGTTTATATTTATATATACATATACTGTAGATATATAAATATATCACACGCACACACACAATTAAATTGCAATTTCTGCTCGATACATGTATGGTCATGTATCCATCTTCTACTTTTTTTTAAATGTACAACCTGCTCAGGGACCACAGTTGTAAATTAGCACTGCTGCTAAAACCTGCTACAACATTGCATATCTCTTTTGGCTCATGTCCCTTGTTTACTGTCCCTGTAAAAAACAAAACACACACACACACACATATACACATACACATACACACACACACACACACACACACACATATACACACACACACTCTCACACACACACACATATACACACACACACACTCTCACACACACACACACACTCTCACATGGTTTTATGTCCCGTCGTCGCCTGTGTGTACTTCTCTGATCGTTGATTCTTTGCTCATGATTTTAAAGTCGTGCCAAACGTAAACGTAAATCAAACGTTTGAATAAATGACACGATTGTTTTCTTGAAAGAATGAGTTTTAAAACATGCCATGGTTACAGGACAAGCTTCTAATAGTGTTATTTAATCTCTGTCTTATCAGTTTATATTAGTTTCTGCTCAATGCTGCTGGTTCGTCCACAAAGCACAGACGCAGGCTTCACATTTCTGTTTCCAAAAGCAACATGTACATGTAGCCAAAGGTAAGAGACCAGAGAGAAATCAGAGAGACTAGAGAGACTCGAGAGAGAGACTCGAGAGACTCGAGAGAGAGACTCGAGAGACTCGAGAGACTCGAGAGAGAGACTCGAGAGAGAGACTAGAGAGACTCGAGAGAGAGACTCGAGAGACTCGAGAGAGAGACTCGAGAGACTCGAGAGACTCGAGAGACTCGAGAGACTCGAGAGAGAGACTCGAGAGACTCGAGAGAGAGACTCGAGAGACTCGAGAGAATGACTCGAGAGACTCGAGAAAATCGAGAGAGAGACTCGAGATACTCGAGAGAGAGAGACTCGAGAGAATGACTCGAGAGACTCGAGAGAGAGAGACAGAGTGTATTTTACTAAATAAAGTCAGCGATACTGCAAGGCCTAAAGATGAACCATGTAATTGTGAGGGACCAGTGCGCTGCTGGGAGTACCACAGGGGTGCGTTTTGGACCGATTGATATTTTGAGTATGTTCTCTAACGCCGGCATCATGACATGAAGTCACTGTTATACTTTTAGTTTTATAAACACCAAGACTTGATTATTTTAAAACAACAGCTGGAGCATCGTCCATGTTTATATTATTATTGTACATTTAGATGTTGTTCATGTGTCTCTGAGCTGAGAGTTGGTGGTGGCTGCGTGGGTCCTTGGACCAGACACTTTACCAGCTTTATGCATTTGGACAGAGAGAGCAGAAAGAGAGACTAGAGAGAGACCAGAGAGACACCAGAGAGAGACCAGAGAGAGACTAGTTGCTGTTGGTGATGGCTGCCTTGGGCAAGGCACTTAACCGGCTATATGCATTTAGAGAGACAGACCAGTGACTATGGAGAGACCAGAGAGTGAGGCCAGGGACTAGAGAGAGACCAGAGAGTGAACAGTGTCCAGAAAGAGACCAGAGCGAGACCAGAAAGTGACCAGAGCGAGACCAGAGAGAAACCCAGAAAGAAAGAGACCAGTCTCTAACCGGCCTTATTCATGTAACCATTTATCATCAAAAAAATCCTTGAATCGTACTAGAACACTTTTGCCCTGAGTCTTCTCAGTTACTGTTAACGATGAGTCGTGAAACTATGAGAACATGTTTATACGTTTATAGGTTATTTCTGCACAAAGCGTTCCCTTTATATGCCTCTGATTGTTGATCAAATATTCAAGAATAACGGTTCATTTTTGCCTCAGAACATTGTGTTTTGGACTTTCATCTGTCGCAGCTGAACAGCCTGTGCCTCAGCTCCGGCTCCGGTCACGATCCAATAAAACCTGATTTCACACAGAGACTCAGGTCTAGTGCAGCTCACAGATGTCCCAAACTCACCGCAAACTCTAATCAAAAGGTGTTCTTCCGCTTTATCCGGTGCCAGGTCAGAGGAGGCAGTTAGAGATGTCCAGACTCATGTGGAGCGCTTGTGTCCTCCATCTTGTCCAGAGGTTAGGGTAGATTGTGTACAGATGCTATCCCTCTAGCTCAATGCTAACCCGTTAGCTAAATGAAGCCCAATAGGGAAATGCTCATGGGGAAGTCACACTGTGGTGATCTCACAGTGTGGTGATGTCACAATGTGGTGATGTCACACTCTGCCAGTCCACTGTATTCAGTTTCTAGCTGAGTATTTGCACGTACTGCAACCAATCAGAGAGCAGCAAAGTGGTCACAGGGACACAAGCTCAGAGCGGGGAGAAGAAGACACTCAAAAACAGCTAAAACAAGAGCTAAACTAGGACTAAACCAGGACTGAACCAGGACTGAAGCAGGACTACAGCAGGAACAAAGCAGGACAGGACCAGGACTGAACCAGGACTGAAGCAGGACTGCAGCAGGATTGAAGCAGGATTGAAGCAGGATTGACTATGGGGGACACAGTGTTTGTGGAGACATGTCTTCACCCTGAGCTCACATTCTGCTGTGACTCTCGAGCTGCTGACGCCATCAGGACACAGACACTGCGGTGCTTCTCCAATTGTAGGACTGAGTATTCTCTAAACTCATGTGTTTCCAAAACACTCAGCGACGGTTACAACGCGGCTTAGAGAGGACACCGCTCTGACTCCACTGGTGTCTGTCGTCCTTCACATCTGACTGAGGCATGGTATGTCTCCTTTAACTGTGATCCTCACATTTAAGTCTAGTCTGGAGAAGCTTTGGTGCTTTATGAGATTATCCCCACGCAGACTACATCTTCATCTCGCCCCTCTCTCTCCCTCTCGCTCGCTCTCTTTCCTTCTCTCTCCCTTGCTCGCTATCGCTCCCGCTCTCTCTCACTCTCTTGCTTGCTGTCTCTCTCTCTCTCCCTCTCACTCTTGCTCCCTCTCGTTCTCTCTTTCGCGGTGCACATTACCCACAATGCCTTTGACCTTGAGCAATCGCAGACAGAGGAGAGAGAGGAGAGGAGGGGAGGGGGTGACGACGCCTGTAAGAGGAATCTCCCGTCTGCAGAAGCATCCGAGAGGAAACAGCAGTGAAACATGGAGGAGAGAGACCTGTGTGTGATGTTTGTGTCTCTCCACTCTGAGATCTTCTCTGTGGCTGTTCCTCACCACACACAGACCTGGGGTGGTGTCTAGCTCCATCTATGCTGGAACCCCCACCCCGTCTGTCTACATCAGGGCTGTGTTTAATAAGAGGATCATTTCAGTTCATCAGAAATGTAAAAAATGACTGTAAAAGACTGACCTGGACTTGGCTGAATGACAAATGTTTACTTTCTCACCTGCTGGTTGCTGGTCTCAAATGTTTACTTTCTCACCTGCTGGTTGCTGGTCTCAAATGTTTACTTTCTCACCTGCTGGTTGCTGGTCTCAAATGTTTACTTTCTCACCTCCACATGGAGAGAAGCCAGTGGAGGTGGCTCATCTGGGCATATCCAACTGGGAGGAGACCAGGGGAAGATCCAGGACACAGGGACTGTGTCTCTCTGCTGGGAATTCCTCAGGATTCCCCCAGATGAGCTGGAGGAGGTGTGTGCAGAGGGAAGTCTGTGTCTCTGCTCAGACGAACACAAAAGTGTTAAGCCCCTTTACAGTTTCCGGATGAACATTCAAACGTCGATATCAATATTAGAGTTGAATCCACTTTTTGTCCAAAAGCAAAAATAACTTCTCAGCCTCAGTGTCAAATATGGGGGTGGCAGCATCATGCTGTGGGGCTGCTCTTCAGGAAGCGAAAAAGAACAGGGCAATGTCAGAAACACCTGAGATTGAATCCCAATAGAACAACGATCACAGTCCAGACCCACGACCTAAACTGTCCTCGACATCAGTAAGAGGTGCAGGAGTGAAACTGGCTCTCATTAGTGATGTCTCATTGCTGGTTGCTGCTGTGTCCTTGGGGAAAACATTGTCTGTGACTGTGGTCTGTTATGAATGTGTTTTAATCTGATTCAAAGATGTGACAGAGGCTGAAGAATGCTGCTGTGAGAAAGGTTGTTTTAAATCATCTTCTTGGGTTTGAAAATCAGGTCCCCCAGCTTTAATGGGCCATTATTCATGACAAGGCAAGTTACAGCTCAGTTCATACACTAGGCAACTCAAAGTGTTTCACTAAACAAGATAGAAACAAAACAATATAATGCATCAGAATCAACTGTGTTTTCATAGAGTGAAGATCCAGTTTTATGCACAGCTAGAACTGTTTTTAACCTGAATTTGAACATTGTCAGAGAAGAAGCCTGTATCACATTTTCAGGAAGATTGCATTTAGCTGCATAAAACTGACACCCTGCCTCCCCATGTTCAGACAAATACACTCTGTGTCGAATTCTGGCTGAAAGTGAAGGATTCTACCTTTAAAAAGTCTAATTGTGTTGGTGACAGTGTTATTTACTGCACAAAGCCTCTGTTCCCTTAATGACACTGAAGGAATCCTCTGCCACACGCATGCGCACTGCTCTCCCCTCTGCTTCACAAGGACGAGAAAGGGTTAAACTGTGATTGGAACAAACGTTTAGAGCAACAGCCGCTCGTGCACGCACGCGCACGCACACATTCAGACACATGCACAAGCACGGACAGACACACACAGACGCGCGCGCGCGCGCACACACACACACACACGCATGCAGACTGGAAGCAACACATGGACCAGCACTAGCGCCGCCACAGCATCAGCACCATCCTGCATCCATCCATCCTCCACCGGGCACAGAGCAGCAGAGCACCGGGGGCATGGCGGAGCACCGGGGCAAGCGCTCGGCTTCGCGGTGATCGGCTTCGCGGGGGTCGGGATGAGGCGGTAGAGACGATGCTGGTGCAGTGGAGGAGCGTGTGACCCAAAGCGGAGGGAGGAGGAAGATGGCGCCCACCAAACCGAGTGTGCAACAGCCAGACCCGGCGCGCAGGGAACGGTAATTCGGTGATGACGCGAGGGGCTCTGGCTGCGCTTCCATCCTGGCGGTCTGCGGCTGTTTTTGTGTGTGGCGCGCGTGCATGAGCGTGTGGTGGAATGAGCTGTTTATGTCTGACACCTGAGCTCACGTGACCAGGGATGTGAAGGGTTGTGTAGGGTTGTGGGTTTGTGTCTGTTGTTGTGAAGTGATTGGTGCAGACACGTGTTGCTCGTTTGCATACGGTCTGTTCCACCTGTTGTGGTCTGAAGCCAGGGCCGCAGGAACGGAGCGGGTAGATTCAGGGCCCGCGGGAAATGAGCTGGGGGCCATGACTGTAGTGTGGAGGCCTGTTCAACTGGTGGTCCAGGGACCAAATCAGGCCCTCTTGACCATCAGATCTGGCCTACTGCTGCTCTTTCCTAATCCATGTTTAAAGGAAAATGTATATGCTTTCAGATGAGAGGTCTAGACTTTTTTTTACTTACTACTTAGAATTTGGTGCACAGCAGTCTCTAGCTATAACTATTCGCCTTTTGTGGGATCTCTGTTTCGCTGATTTTTGTGGGCTTCTCGTGCGCCGTGTACATCAAATTCATAACCACTGGTGTCACACGACAGTTACCTTGTTTAAAGTCAGTGGAAAACTTTTGTGGCGTGTGCGCACAGCCACGTTTTTGGACTTTCACTGGTCCCTCTCTCTGGTCTCTCTCTCTGGTTTCTCTCTTTCTGGTCTTAATCACTGGGAGCTCTCTAGATGGTCTCTCTCTCTGGTCTCTCTCTGGTCTCTCTCTTTGCTCTGGTCTCTCTCTCTTGTTGCTCTCTGGTCTCTCTCTGGTCTCTCTCAAGTCTATCCTTGGGATAGACCAGAGAGACTTTTGGTAGCCATGGGCCTCGTATCTGCATCTGTGATCAGAGTTGTCCTTGTTGGAGCTGTGAGTTTGTGCAGACAGCTGAGTATTGGTAGATTTGCAGTTGTGCCATACATGAAGTGAGGCCCTTATGCTCCCTGTGTGTGTACAGTATGAAGTTTGAACAGTTTTTCTATTTCCCGTTGAAATGTTTCTGTCATGATCATGAGTGTTGTTGTGTCCACGAGCAGAACACCTCCACTTGAATGAGGTTTATGTTCCTCTATGATGTCGGCTTTTTGTGACTCTAGCCCAGGGGGGTCAAATTCACTTTGGTTGTTGGCTAAAAAACATAAACAAACGGGGCCAAAAATAATTATAATTGATAAAAAACGTTAACGCAATAATTTAGACAGCCCTAATATAAAAATGTAATTATCGTGTTAACGCACGATAATTACATTTTTCAATAATCGCGTAAAAAGAAAGAAAGAATGGGTTTAACGCATGTCAGAATAACCTGCCCATGTATCCCATAATATCACTCAGAATTCCGCCGACACATGCCTGTGTGAGATGGCAACAGAGCGGGTCTCTGGGAATTCAAGTTTTAAAAGAATACGCACGAGACCGCGGGGCACTTGCTGCTGTTTGCTGTATGAACTGAAGTCCGCCTCCTCCGTCTGACCCTGGCCGCAGCGTTCTGACCCGGGGCACCTGCGGCCGCTCTGGAGCGCGGTTGCCCCCTCCAGTGGCTGTGAGCCACTAACGACAACACGGCGAACGGCGCCGCGGTAACGTGATCCAAGACCATACACACACAGAACTATTCTCTGAATGTTGTGTGCGTGTTTTTGCGTAACCTGTGCACGCAAATACACTGCTGAAGCTGAACTATATATATATATATATATATATATATATATATATATATATCTATATTTATATATATATATATGTAAGTAAGTAATCTTTATTTATATACCGCCTTTCACAGACCAGAGTCACAATTTCACAATATATATATATTGCATATATTGTATTTTTACAAAATAATTAATTAGTTTAGTTATTTTTTTCTATTGGTTTGGATTCAATCACAGCTGGGCCAAATATGAAAAAGGTTGGTAGTAAAAAAAAAGAATATATATGTATATATGAAAAATATCTTTATAAAATATATATAAAATATCTTTGGCCCATTTAACTTATAATTATTCGTTAGTTAACATTTTAGAACAGATGAAATTATACGGTTGCTTTTCAGAGAAAATTTAAGGAAAGTATAACATTTACCATCAATACTGCAAGATGATAATAGAAATTGAAAATCATTTTAGGGGCCACTAAAAATGGTCACACGGTTTTGCCGACGAGCCTGAGTTTGACATGCTGCACGAGCCTGTTGTATTTGAATAATGTGCTGGGAGTCGACCCTTCATGTGAGAGTCGTCTGCTCAGAGAATCAAGATGTCTTGTCCTGTAACAAGGTTCTGTGTCCTGAAGGTTCAAGAATCGCAACATGTTTAGAATTGACATGACATACTGTAGAATTGTGACCCAGACATCATCAAACGGAATCTTCTCCTTGTAGCCCGTTCCCTCCCGTGCTGAGCCAGAGCTTTGACAGTGCTGTTTCCTCCGGATCATAAACATTGAAGGTGTAGATTCCGCTGTTGAACCTGAGCCACAAGTGTGATTCTCAGATGTTGTGATAATTTTATTCTCACAAAGACGATCTCCCGTGAGCCGCAGACGACAGCTGCTCATTAGCATACGCAGAGAGAGGCGTCTGATGTAGCATTAACTCTGAGGCCCAGGAACGTCTCCGAAAAACCACACAAACATTAAACCAGCTCTAATCCACCGCAGATACAGGTCTGCTTTACATCAGCCTTTGATTCGCAGAGCGGAACATCCTCCCATCTACGTCTCTCTCTCTCTTCTCCTCTCTCCTTCTGTCACTTTCTTTCTCTCTCCTTCTCGCCTCTCCTCTCTCTCCTTCTGTCTCTCTCTTTCTCTCCTTCTCTCTCTCTCCTCTCTATCATCTCTCTCCTTCTGTCACTCTCTTTCTCTCTCCTCTGTCCTTCTTCTGTCACCCTCTTTCTCTCTCTCCTTCAGTCACTCTCTTTCTCTCTCCTTCTCTTTCTCTCCTTCTCTCTCTCTCCTCTCTCTCCTTCTGTCACTCTCTTTCTCTCTCCTCTCTCTTCTTCTTCTGTCACTCTTTCTCTCTTTATCATTTTCTCTCCTCTCTTTCTGTCACTCTCTTTCTCTCTCTCTCTTTCTCTCTCGCCTCTCTCTCCTTCTGTCACTCTCTTTCTCTCTCCTTCTCTCTGTCTCTCCATCTCTCTCTCTCCATCTCTTGCTCTCTCTCTCTCCTCTCTCTCCTTCTATCACTCTCTTTCTCTCTGCTTCTCTCTCTCTATCTCTCTCCCCCCGTCTCTCCTATCCATCTTTCTCTACTGATATTTTCATGTATAATTACACCTTTCATATGTGTCTGCTGATAATGAACTCACTCACCATTTAGGGATTAAATCTGTGGTTTATCGCTCTCTCTGATCCTGCTGTTGATATTGATATATATCTGTGTAAGTCCAGATACGAGCCATATACGGATCGACCAATCAGAGGCCTTCATTCATGGGGGAAACTCCAGCTTGTCTTAGCAACCGTCCTAGCAACACATCTGCCCCTGTTACGGCGTGACAAATGCCCATATAAGGAAACTGTCTCCAACTTATGTTCAAATCGGCCTCTTCCGCATTAGGGCTAATACTGTGGTGATGTCACACTGTGGTGATGTCACACTGTGGTGATGTCACACTCGGTCAGTCCTTTCCTCTTATACACTCTTTAATAATTTATAATCACAGTTTATTGAAAATACAATCCTTCAGTTGTTGGCGATACATTGATAAAGACATTGATAATTGTTCTTTATTTAATTTTGTGACAGAGGCCAAGGATCCAGGAACCAGAGACATGGATTTTTTTTATAGATTTCTTCTCTCTCTCTCTCTCTCTCTCTCCCTCTCTCTCTCCACTCCTCCCCCTCGCTCCCCCCTTCGCTCTCTCCACCGGACGTTCTTGTCGTAGAGCAGACCTGGAGAGTCCCATCTCCGCAGACACATGTAAATTCTGTTTGAAAAAGCAATTTGGAACGAGACGCGCAATGTGTTTATTCCAGCTGATAACCGTGTTTACCGCAGCCGCACAAAAGGCAATCTGCGAAATCACCAAAAGAAAAGTGACAAAGGACGAGGAGACAGGAGAGAGGATAGGGGAGGGGAGGAGAGAGAGACCAGAGAGAGGAAGGGAGGAGAGAGAGACCAGAGAGAGGAGAGAGGACCAGAGAGACCAGAGAGAGGAGGGGAGGAGAGAGAGACCAGAGAGAGGAGGGGAGGAGAGAGAGACCAGAGAGAGGAGAGAGGACCAGAGAGACCAGAGAGAGGAGGGGAGGAGAGAGAGACCAGAGAGAGGAGGGGAGGAGAGAGAGACCAGAGAGAGGAGAAAGGAGGGAAGGAGGGAGGACAGTGGAGGGTATAGAGAACGAGAGAGACCAGAGAGAGGAGGGGAGGAGAGAGAGACCAGAGAAAGAAGAGGAGAGAGACCAAAGAGAGAAGCTGAGGATAGAAAAGGGGAGAGGACGAGAGAGACCAGTAGAAGTTACATGTTTTTTATAACCTGTGTGTTCTTAGCTAACTGTGTGTGCGTGGGTGTGTGTATATGTGTGTGTATCTCTCCCTCTGTGTTTTTGTCTGTCTCTCTCACACTCTCTGTCTGTGTATGTGTGTGTGTATGTGTATGTCTCTCACTCGCTCACTCTTCTCTGTGTATGTGTGTGCGTATGTCTCTCACTCTTTCTCTGTGTATGTGTGTGTATGTCTTTCTCTGTGTATCTGTATGTCTCTCTCTCACTCTTTCTCTGTGTTTATGTGTGTATGTCTCTCACTCGCTCACTCTTCTATGTGTGTGCGTATGTCTCTCACTCTTTCTCTGTGTATGTCTTTCTCTGTATATCTGTATGTCTCTCTCTCACTCTTTCTCTGTGTTTGTGTGTGTATGTCTCTCACTCTTTCTCTGTGTTTGTGTGTGTATTTCTCTCACTCTTTCTCTGTGTTTGTGTGTGTATGTCTATCTCGCTCTGTCTGAGTGTGCGTCTCTCTCTCTCTCTCTCTGTCTCTATGTGTTTGTGTCTATATCTCTCTTCCTCTGTGTGTGTGTTTTCTAAATCCAGATATAACATAGGTTGTATAGATGCACTTATGTGGTACTACTTCATCCACACAATACTCTGAACTTTTTGATTCTCTGATTTGTTGTCACCAAATCCACAACTTTGTAAAGTCCTCTGGGACGACAGCGGCGGTGATTTAGGGCAATGCGCAAATACATGGAATTGAATTAAAGCTGGGTTACCTGACTTTTGAGAGTAGCAAACCACAGTTGACTTTCAGATTGACAGATAATACTTTACTTTTGCTGAGATTATATCCACTCAATTTCGACATCAGTCTGAAACTCTCTCCGTGTGAAGCCGGTGTTTCCAGGAGGAGATCTCGAAGCCTTTGTTCCGTCTCTCTCACTTTTCCCCTGATCTCGTCTACAGGAAGCTCCTCTGTGGCTCCTTCAGAATAAAAGTCCTGTGTGAGATTCTTTAGTCTTTAGCTCAAAGACGAACGTCACCGCGGGAACGTTCCAACTCCCTCAAACTGTCGCACAACTCAGATTTCTGTCTTTGATCCGGAGCAAAAAAAAGAGGAAATTGAAAAAAATTCCTCGACAATATTTCTCCAAAAGAAAGAAAACTCAACGATTTTACAGGTTTAACTGTGTGTGCACGTTTGGGTTGGTGTGTGTGTATGTGTGGTTGTGTGAGTGTGTAGTATAAATGTACGTGTGTGTGTGTGGGGTATATCTGTGGGTGTGTGTGTGTGTGTGTGTGTGTAGTATATATGTATGTGTGCGAGTAGTATATATTTTTTATGTGTGTGTGTGTGTGTGGTATATATTTATATGTGTGTGTGTGTGGTATATATTTGTGTGTGTGTGTGTGTGTGTGTGTGTGTGGTATATATTTATGTGTGTGTGTGTGTCTGACTCTTTGAGCTGAGAGCTGATTGGCTGAGTGAGGGTGGTCCTCTCTGTTTCATGTTTCTGTCTGTGTTCTAAAGATGTGACATAGGTCAAATACACATGATGTAAACACTAGGGGATCCTGCCTATTGCGCTTGTACCTACCTCTGGGATACCGTAGCGCCTGGAGGAAACCTAGGCAGACACAGGGAGAACATGCTGTGTCTTCTCCAATTGTGGTTTGAGTGCGTTCCCCATATAGCCTTCTCAGAAAGACCAGAGAGGGACCAGAGAGGGACCAGAGAGAGAGCCCAGAGAGCAAGACCAGAGAGAGAGACCAGAGAGAGACCAGAGAGGGACCAGAGAGCAAGACCAGAGAGCAAGACCAGAGAGCAAGACCAGAGAGAGACCAGAGAGGGACCAGAGAGTGAGCCCAGAGAGCAAGACCAGAGAGCAAGACCAGAGAGAGACCAGAGAGAGACCAGAGAGAGACCAGAGAGAGACCAGAGAGCGAGACCAGAGAGCGAGACCAGAGAGCGAGACCAGAGAGCGAGACCAGAGAGGGACACCAGACAGTGAGACAAGAGAGCTAGACCAGAAAGCAAGACCAGAGAGAGACCATAGAGAGAGACCAGAGAGAGAGGCCAGAGAGGGAGACGAGAGAGAGACACCAGAGAGAGACACCAGAGAGAGACTAGAGAGAGAGACCGGAGAGCGAGACTAGAGAGTGAGACTAGAGAGCGAGACTAGAGAGAGACACCAGAGACACACCAGAGACACACCAGAGACACACCAGAGACACACCAGAGAGAGACCAGAGATTCCCCATAGATCCGGGTGGAGATCGCTCCCTGAGGTCCGGGGTTGGATTCCACTCACGCTGAAACTTCTTGCTCAATATTTCAGTTTCTATATTAAACCTGGAGCAGATTGATGCCTTGGCTTTGATGACTACTACATGAGTCTGACCTAGACCTCATCCATGTTTTAAACACGGCTTTAAAATCTGATCAGGGCTTTTCTCCATTGTCTTTGTGCCGAGAAGAAAGAGCAGGTCCAGACTGGGGTGGGTCTGCTCAGGCTTTAAATCTGGGGAACGTAACTTTTCAAACCACAACCACAGCTCCTGGCTCTACTCTTCTCAAATTCTCTTGACCAATGAATGCATCAGACTATACCATGGTTGAAAATTTTCATGGACTGAAATGAACTGAGCCTAAATCTATATCACAACAGATTCAGTTGTAACCATGGTGACACTCTGGTCCCTTATATGCGTGTGTCAGTGTATGTGTGTCTCTGTGTGTGTGTGTGTGTGTGTGTGTGTGTGTGTGTGTGAAGTGTGTATGTGTGTGTGTGTGAAGTGTGTATGTGTGTGTGTATGTGTGTGTGTGTGCGTGCGTGCCGCGGGCTGTGGACTCAAACGAACAGATGAAGGCGCCGCGGGGATCAAACCAAACACTGGAGCCAAAAGTGAAAGAAACGATAATACACTGATTTAAAGAAGTATTTTCTCTCTCTAGTCTCTCTCTCTGGTCTCTCTCTCTAGTCTCTCTTTTTGGTCTCTCTCTCTCTGGTCTCTCTCTTTGGTCTCTCTCTCTGGTCTCTCTCTTTGGTCTCTCTCTCTGGTCTCTCTCTTTGGTCTCGCTCTGGTCTCTCTCTGGTCTCACTCTGGTCTCTCTCTGGTCTCTGTTTGGTCTCTCTCTGGTCTCGCTCTGGTCTGGTCTCTCTTTGGTCCCTCTCTCTGGTCTCTCTCTTTGGTCTCTCTCTCTGGTCTCTCTCTTTGGTCTCTCTCTGGTCTTGCTCTTTGGTCTCTCTCTCTGGTCTCTCTCTTTGGTCTCTCTCTGGTCTCTCTCTTTGGTCTCTCTCTCTGGTCTCTCTCTTTGGTCTCTCTCTCTGGTCTCGCGCTGGTCTCTCTCTGGTCTCACTCTGGTCTCTCTCTGGTCTCGCTCTGGTCTGGTCTCTCTTTGGTCCCTCTCTCTGGTCTCTCTCTTTGGTCTCTCTCTCTGGTCTCTCTCTTTGGTCTCTCTCTCTGGTCTCTCTCTTTGGTCTCTCTCTGGTCTCTCTCTCTGGTCTCGCGCTGGTCTCTCTCTGGTCTCGCTCTGGTCTGGTCTCTGGTCTCTCTTTGGTCTCTCCATCTGGTCTCTCTCTGGTCTCGCTCTGGTCTGGTCTCTGGTTTGGTCTCTCTTTGGTCTCTCCATCTGGTCTCTCTCTGGTCTCTGGTCTGGTCTCTCTTGGGTCTCTCTCTCTGGTCTCTCTCTGGTCTCTCTCTGGTCTTTCCCATTGGCTCCTGCTGAAATACGGAGACACAAATTACATTTTACCAACAGTCTTTTACATGCTGTTATTTCTGCTGGTCTGTAAACGTAATATGGCCGCTCTGATCCGTCTCCCTGGTCCTGATATAAGCGCACACACATATACACATATACAGACATATATACTCTACACACACACACACACACACTAAGATTAAATTACGTAAACATATCCTCAAGATCCTGTGGCAGGGACAGGTTTGGGCCTGGTCTTCTTTAAGTCTCTTTGACGTAAAACTGTGAATGAGACGCAGAATGTCTTTAAGCAGCTAGCTCCTGGTTGGTGCAGGAGGGGAGACGATTTAAATGGAAATAACATGTTTTTATCAGTGAAGCTTTTATCTGAAGGAGGGAGGGAGAGAGGGAGGTATAGGGGGAGGAGAGAGAGGAGAGCGGTATTGGGCAGGGGAGAGAGGAGAGAGAGGGGATATAGGGGAGAGAGAGGGAAGTAGGTTTGAGAAGGTAGGTTTGAGAGGGGGGAGAGGATAAGAGAAAGGGGGGAGAGGGGGAGTAAATGTTTGTGCCAAATGCAGAAATGTGACTTTGACAAATTACCTCGTCTCATTTCAAAGAACTAAACTCCAGAAATCCTCCTCCCACCAGCTGCGTGCTCCAGGATTATCCTCGGTTTAGTCCTGGTTCAGTCCTGGTTTAGTCCTGGTTTAGTCCTGGTTTAGTCCCAGTTTAGTCCCGGTTCAGTCATGGTTCAGTCCTGGTTTAGTCCCAGTGTTGTCCCGGTTCAGTCATGGTTCAGTCCTGGTTTAGTCTTCGTTCATTCCTGGTTCTGGCCTGATTTAATCCTGATTCAGTCCTGGTTTTGTCCTGTTTAGTCCTGGTTATGCACTAGTTTAGTCCTGGTTTAGTCCTGGTTTAGTCCTGGTTTAGTGTTCTGTTCTAAAGTTTTGTTTTTGTACCGAGGAAAGGACCTGGACTAAACCAGGACTGAACCAGGACTGAACCAAGACTAACTCAGGACTGAACCAGAACTTAAGCAGTACTAAACCAGGACTTAATCAGGCCTGAACCAGGAAAGAACTGGGACTGAACCAGGATTAATCCAGGACTGAACCAGTACTGAATCAGAATTATGTCAGGACCGAATCAGGACTAAACCGGCTCTCCCTTACCCTATACCTTTATTTATTTATTTCTTACTGGGACAGTGCATATTAATAAACATTTCTGTAACTTTCTTCTCCCTCTCCTCTCCTCCACCCTATACCTCCCTCTCTCCCTCCTTCCTAAACCAGGACAGAACCAGGACAGAACCAGGACTGATCAAGGACAGAACCAGGACTGATCCAGGACTAAATCAGGACTAATCCAAGACAGGACCAGGACTGAACCAGGACTGAACCAGGACTGAACCAGGACTGAACCAGGACTGAACCAGGACTAAACCAGGACTGAACCAGGACTGAACCAGGACTAAACCAGGACTAAACCAGGACTGAACCAGGACAGAACCAGGACAGAACCAGCACAGAACCAGGACTGAACCAGGACTGAACCAGGACTGAACCAGAACTGAACCAGTACTGAACCAGTACTGAACCAGGACTGAACCAGGACTGAACCAGGACTGAACCAGGACTGAACCAGGACCAGCTTTATCCGTCTCTTTCCTGATCACGTCTGAGTCGCTGAGACGGCAGATGCAACGCAAACTTTTGATGGAAACATTTGAGATAAAGTCACTGAGACAAAACCAATCAGTCCAAATGAGAAGCAGACTTTTCTAATCTCCTCTGGGACAAATGTGTAGAGCTGGAACAGAATCAGGGAGAGAGAGTCATCTGAGAGAGAGAGAGAAAGATAAGTCATCAGAAAAAGAGAGAGATAAGTCATCAGAGCGAGAGAGAAGTCATCAGGGCGAGAGAGAGAAAGAGGAGAGAGAGAGAAGCCATCAGGGCGAGAGAGAGAGAGGAGAGCGAGAGAGAAGACATCAGGGCGAGAAAGAAGTCATCAGAGAGAAAGAAGTCATCAGAGAGAAAGAAGTCATCAGAGAGAAAGAAGTCATCAGAGAACAGGGAGAGAGGAGAATCATCACATATGTAACTTCTAACTTTTTAAAAAACTGATTTCAGAATCAGTCTGTTTTGTTCATTATGTTTTACTTGAATAAGACTCTGTTGGATGAACATAGTGTAATATTCAACAGGAGAAAGTCAGGTACCTAAGCTTTAAAGGAGCAGTAAAAATGTCTGGCCAAAAGTGGAACAGCAACCTCTCCCACTCTCTGACTTGGGTTGCCAGATATGCAGACAAATCCACCTGGGACCATGATAACTGAATAGACAAGAAGAGTTTTGTAAAATCTATAACCAACATCTTTTTCACAAAGGCCTTGATAGAAATCAGTGTTTTGTCATTAAGGGTTTGAGAATCATAACGAGATCTTTTTAGTTCTGCGACCACAAGGGACTTTACCAGTGACATTAGCTCGATGCGGTGAGCAACCCGGATCACGGAATTTCTGATTGGTGAAGCGGTGGAGGGTGGGATCGAAATGAAAACAACAACAAGATTTAGGGGCTGTAAAAGCCATTTTGACTTTCGAATCTCTCGGCTGAACAACTGTGGTCAATTAAAGAAGTATTTGAAAAGAGCATGATTTTATTAAAGCCTTTTAACAGATTGGGGCCATTTAATGATGACTTGACATGAAAATCTTACATATTGTTACTTTAACGATACTATTCCCCATTTATTTTCTAATGAGTTCATAAAAATGCTTATTACTACATACACGTTGTATTATAATCTATAAATTCATTGAAAACTTGAGCTCATTGATTCAGCTTGTGAATGAACTCAGGCTGTATAAAGATACTGAGTAGAGACCTCCACTCACAGAACGGGGCTGCGTCCTCTAGCCTCTACAGCGCTGCTAAACACAGTAGCATGTTAGCAGCGTTGGCTATTACTCCTCTTGCTGTAACTGCAGACACAGCAAAACAGCCCAAACGACCCAACAGTGAGAAAGAGAAGAGGGAAATAAGGTGAAAAAATGATCAAAGAAGAAGTCAAGCTCAGGTGAACATAGCTAGTTTATATTGTATCCTCTGGAGAGACTTGTCTATGGGAGAGACCTGCGGGACCGCCTCGGACTATCTATGCTCGGACTACAGTCAGACGCAGAACTAGCTGTAATCTTCCAGTTATATATTTTGTTAGCAGTGCGTTGCTTTTGTGCCATTTCATCAGTGACTGTTGCACAGCTTACAAGAAGTTGCGCTAATGCTAATGTTAGCATATGTATCAGATCGCAAATAAAACTAGGTGACTCTGTGTTACGAGAACGTAGGGGAAATGAGACCTGTGAGCGAGTTGGGGGCGGTGCTAAACATTCAAACATTGCAGAAACGGGTATAGCTCCTTTAATCAGGGTTTGCCACTGGGACGAAAACATGACTTTGTCCAAAGGCATTTTGTTTATTTCCAAGTTCATTTTTCTGTTGAAAAACAATAAATAATGAATAGGCTTTTCTCACACAATAACATCCCTGCAGCTTCAACAATGTTGGCCACTTTCAAATCTTTCACTCTACTCTACTCTACTCCACTCTACTCTACTACTCTACGCTACTCTACTCTACTCTACGCTACTTTTTTCGAGTTAAAGAAAAGATTGAATAGAAGGAAAAAACACACTTATTTCCACACATACCAACTGAAAGCAGCGGTAATAATATATTTTTATAACACACACACACCGCAACACACACGCACACACTGACACTCACACAGACACACACACACACACAGTGCCACACACACACACACACACACAAATACACACACACACGCACACACACACACACACAAATACACACACACACACACGCACACCTCCTGCAGACAGGATCCTTTGTGTTGATAAGTCGCCTCTCGTTAGCATTTAGATTAGAGACGCACAAATGGAGCTATTTACTGCGGCCCTCACCCCCTCCCTCCTCCCCTTCTGTCTCCTCCCACCTCCTCCCCCCTCCTCACCCACACCTCTGTTTACACTCCTCATGTGCAGATTCGGCCACAGATTTGCAGAACTGCGGTTCTCCGAGAAAATGGAAAAATCGGCGATCGAAACAGGATCAGGAGCTGGATCAGGATCAGGAGCTGGATCAGGATCAGGATCAGGATCTGGATCAGGATCAGGATCAGGAGCTGGATCAGGATCAGGATCAGGATCTGGATCAGGATCAGGAGCTGGATCAGGATCAGGATCAGGATCTGGATCAGGATCAGGAGCTGGATCAGGATCAGGATCTGGATCAGGATCAGGAGCTGGATCAGGATCAGGATCAGGAGCTGGATCAGGATCAGGATCAGGATCAGGAGCTGGATCAGGATCAGGAGCTGGATCAGGATCAGGAGCTGGATCAGGATCAGGAGCTGGATCAGGATCAGGATCAGGAGCAGGATCAGGAGCTGGATCAGGGTCAGGAGCTGGATCAGGAGCTGGATCAGGATCAGGAGCTGGATCAGGATCAGGAGCTGGATCAGGATCAGGATCAGAAGCTGGATCAGGATCAGGAGCTGGATCAGGATCAGGAGCTGGATCAGGATCAGGAGCTGGATCAGGATCAGGAGCTGGATCAGGATCAGGATCAGGAGCTGGATCAGGATCAGGATCAGGAGCTGGATCAGGAGCTGGATCAGGATCAGGATCAAGAGCTGGAACAGGAGGTGGATCAAGATCTGGGGCTGGATCAGGATCAGGAGCTGGATCAGGATCAGGAGCTGGATCAGGATCAGGAGCTGGATCAGGATCAGGAGCTGGATCAGGAGCTGGATCAGGATCAGGAGCTGGATCAGGAGCTGGATCAGGAGCTGGATCAGGATCAGGATCAAGAGCTGGAACAGGAGGTGGATCAAGATCTGGGGCTGGATCAGGATCAGGATCAGGAGCTGGATCAGGATGCAGGGGCTTGATAAGGATCAGGAGCTGGATCATGGGGAGGAGCACTCAGGGCTCCTGAAGCAAGAGCACAGAGCTCGGCTGGAGGGCAGAGAATCAACCACAGGAAATGCAATAATAACAAACACATATGAGCCATTGGTCCATAGGGAGCAGGATGACTGAGGCTGTAGGTCCAGGACTGAGGCTGTAGGTCCAGGACTGAGGCTGTAGGTCCAGGACTGAGGCTGTAGGTCCAGGACTGAGGCTGTAGACCCAGGACTGAGGCTGTATGTCCAGGACTGAGGCTGTAGACCAAGGACTGAGGCTGTAGATCCAGGACTGAGGCTGTAGACCAAGGACTGAGGCTGTAGATCCAGGACTGAGGCTGTAGATCCAGGACTGAGGCTGTAGACCAAGGACTGAGGCTGTAGATCCAGGACTGAGGCTGTAGATCCAGGACTGAGGCTGTAGATCCAGGACTGAGGCTGTAGATCCAGGACTGAGGCTGTAGGTCCAGGACTGAGACATATCAAACATTCATATACACACATTTCTTTTGCCTGTCTTTGTTTGAATCTGCACTTGTAGCTTATGGCATCTGTTGCATTCATCCTACACCTGTAAATAGTTCACATTTGGTCTCACATGTTTATCACTTATGGTTTTGCTGTTTGTGCTGAATACACTTTAATAATAACTATATTTCCAACTAGAACGATGTCTTTATTCACAGCATCACAGTTGAAATGAGTTATGAAACAGTTCATCGAACTTTCACATAAAACTGTGCCTAGAGACAGCTCAAACTACAGTGGAGTGATTTTAACACTGAAGTTATGTGTTCCCGCCTTTTGGATAGATGTAGGGGTTTGTACAATTGGTTAAAAAATACATGGATCAGATTTTTACTAAAGATAATCCAAGTTTGGTTTTAGAGCTACTGTAGTAATATTGACAAACTGTAAGACTGAGGCAGAGACTGAGGCAGAGACTGAGGCAGACACTGAAGCAGAGACTGAAGCAGAGACTGGAGCAGAGACTGAAGCAGAGACTGGAGCAGAGACTGAAGCAGAGACTGAAGCAGAGACTGGAGCAGAGACTGAAGCAGAGACTGAAGCAGAGACTGAAGCAGAGACTGAAGCAGAGACTGGAGCAGAGACTGAAGCAGAGACTGAAGCAGAGACTGGAGCAGAGACTGAAGCAGAGACTGAAGCAGAGACTGAAGCAGAGACTGAGGCAGAGACTGAAGCAGAGACTGGAGCAGACACTGAAGCAGACACTGAAGCAGAGACTGAGGCAGAGAAGAGAGCACATTACACCAACATCAAAGAGCACACAGTGTTGTTGATAGCGCCCCCCACTGTCTGTTTATGAACCTGTATCTATGTGAGAACTGTGCCATGTAAATGCATGTGCCTCCTTCCTCCTGGTCTCGTGGCAGAACTCCAGATGCTCAGATTTTCATTAGCGATAGCAGCACTGCCTCTTTCATTTCCTGTTGTGGACTGAAGGATTGTGGGTAACAGGAGCAGGAAGTGTGATAAAGTCCAGAGGAGGTTTGGACCAGAATCTGTGACCTCAGTCCAGAGAGGCATCACTGGAGAGACCTCAGAGACCAAGACTAAAGCAGGACTAGAGCAGGACTGAACCAGGACGAACCAGGACTAAATCAGGACTGAACCGGGACTTAACCAGGACTAGCGCAGGAATAAACCTGGACTCTAGCAGGACTAAAGCATGAATAAACCATAACTAAAGCAGCCCTAGATAAGGACTAGAGCAGGACTAAAGCAGGTCTAAAGCACGACCAAAGCAGGACTAGAGCAAGACTAAAGCAGGACAAAAGCAGGTCTAAACCAGGTCCAAACGAGGATCAATTCAGGACTAAAGCAGGATTACAGTAAGACTAAACCAGGACTAAAGCAGGACTAAAGCAGGACTAAAGCAGGACCAAAGCAGGACTAAAGCAGGACTAAAGCAGGACTAAAGCAGGACCAAAGCAGGACTAAAGCAGGTCTAAAGCACGACCAAAGCAGGTCTACAGCAGGACTAAAGCAGGATTACAGAAAGACTAAAACAGGACTAAAGCAGGACTAAAGCAGGACTAAAGCAGGACTAAAGCAGGACTAAAGCGGGACTAAAGCAGGACTAAAGCAGGACTAAAGCAGGACTAAAGCAGGACTAAAGCAGGACTAAAGCGGGACTAAAGCGGGACTAAAGCGGGACTAAAGCAGGACTAAAGCAGGACTAAAGCAGGACTAAAGCGGGACTAAAGCGGGACTAAAGCGGGACTAAAGCAGGACTAAAGCAGGACTAAAGCAGGACTAAAGCAGGACTAAAGCAGGACTAAAGCAGGTCTAAAGCAGGACTAAAGCAGGGCTAAAGTAGGTCTAAACCAGGTCCAAACGAGGACCAATTCAGTACTAAAGCAGGATTACAGCAAGACTAAACCAGGACTAAACCAGGACTAAAGCAGGACTAAAGCAGGACTAAAGCAGGACTAAAGCAGGACCAAAGCAGGACTAAAGCAGGTCTAAAGCACGACCAAAGCAGGACTGTAACACGACTAAAGCAGGTCTAAAGCACAACCAAAGCAGGACTAGAGCAGGACTAAAGCAGGACTAGAGCAAGACTAAAGCAGGACAAAAGTAGGTCTAAACCAGGTACAAACGAGGATCAATTCAGGACTAAAGCAGGATTACAGCAAGACTAAAACAGGACTAAAGCAAGACTAAAGCAGGACTAAAGCAGGATTAGCAGGACTAAAGCAGATCTAAAGCAGGACTAAAGCAGGACTAAAGCAACACAAAAGCTGAACTTCCAAAAAAAACACAGTATAAGGGTCGAATGCTCATTCTAGCCATCTCTTACTCCATTATTGTTTAATGACATATTTCCTCCTCCGTCACATGTTGGAGCTCATGTATGTTCTGTGTTTTATTGAGAGCTAAACTGGCTGTTTCTCCTCCGCAGTCCCTCCTTCAGTGTGATTAGCATATATATTGTATTGACACAGTGGCACCGTGTCTCAGGCTTTTATCGCCGCACTCTTCAAAGTTTTTCTGTCTCTGCTTCATCCCGTGGACCGCGGCGGCGTCTGCGTAGCGGGCCGCGGACGGGAGAGGAGGAGGAGGAGGAGGTCACAGGAAGCAGGAAATAGTTTGTTTTAAGTCTGAGTGTTTACAATAACAACACTATGTTTATGTTGGTGTTAGAGGGAGAGATAGGGAGAGGAAGAGAGGGAGAGGGCAAAGAGGGAGAGAGGGATAGAGAGAGACTCCAAGATATATTTTGTGTAAGAAAGAGCCTTGTGAGTCACTTTTTGCCTCTTTGGGCTGAGTGAATGGTTCTCTCTTGGATCTGAAGATGTGACTATTGATTGAAGCAACTGTTTTTGATAGTACTAATAGTTACATGTTGGAGCAGGACTCAACTAGCACTGAACAAAGTCTGAAGCAGGTCTGTACGAGGTCTGAACCAGGACTGAACCAGGACTGAACCAGAATTGGACTTTCTCTCAAAGCCCTCTCTCTTTGTTTTGGTCTCAAATCCATGGAAACCAGAGTCTATGAAAAAGGCATTCTCCTCTTTACAAACTCACTCTTCGAGACGCAGCTTTTTACAGCTGCTAAGAAATGTTCCAAAACCATATGTGATGATAGACCATAAAGCAGGACTAAGGCAGGACTGAACCAGGACTAAAGCAGGACAGATCCAGGACTAAAGCAGGACTGAACCAGGACTAAAGCAGGACTAAAGCAGGACTGAACCTGGACTAAAGTAGCACTAAAGCAGGACTGAACCAGGACTAAAGTAGGACTAAAGCAGGACTAAAGCAGGACTGAACCAGGACGAAAGTAGGACTAAAGCAGGACTAAAGCAGGACTAAAGCATGACTGAAGCAAGACAGATCCAGGACTAAAGCAGGACTAAAGCAGGACTGGACCAGGACAAAAGTAGGACTAAAGCAGGACTGAACCAGGACTAAAGAAGGACTAAAGCAGGACTGGACCAGGACAAAAGTAGGACTAAAGCAGGACTGAACCAGGACTAAAGTAGGACTAAAGCAGGACTAAAGCAGGACTGAACCAGGACGAAAGTAGGACTAAAGCAGGACTAAAGCAGGACTAAAGCATGACTGAAGCAAGACAGATCCAGGACTAAAGCAGGACTAAAGCAGGACTGGACCAGGACAAAAGTAGGACTAAAGCAGGACTGAACCAGGACTAAAGAAGGACTAAAGCAGGACTGGACCAGGACAAAAGTAGGACTAAAGCAGGACTGAACCAGGACTAAAGTAGGACTAAAGCAGGACTGAACCAGGACGAAAGTAGGACTAAAGCAGGACTAAAGCAGGACTAAAGCATGACTGAAGCAGGACAGATCCAGGACTAAAGCAGGACTAAAGCAGGACTGAACCAGGACGAAAGTAGGACTAAAGCAGGACTAAAGCAGGACTAAAGCAGGACTGAAGCAGGACAGATCCAGGACTAAAGCAGGACTGAACCTGGACTAAAGTAGGACTAAAGCAGGACTGAACCAGGACTAAAGTAGGACTAAAGCAGGACTGAACCAGGACGAAAGTAGGACTAAAGCAGGACTAAAGCAGGACTAAAGCAGGACTGAAGCAGGACAGATCCAGGACTAAAGCAGGACTGGACCAGGACAAAAGTAGGACTAAAGCAGGACTAAAGCAGGACTAAAGCAGGACAGATCCAGGACTAAAGCAGGACTAAAGCAGAACCAGGACTAAAGCAGGACTGAACCAGAGCTAAAGAAGGACTAAAGCAGGACTGAACCAGGACTAAAGAAGGACTAAAGCAGGACTGAACCAGGACGAAAGTAGGACTAAAGCAGGACTAAAGCAGGAATAAAGCAAGACTGAAGCAGGACAGATCCAGGACTAAAGCAGGACTGAACCTGGACTACAGTAGGACTAAAGCAGGACTGAACCAGGACTAAAGTAGAACTAAAGCAGGACTGAACCAGGACGAAAGTAGGACTAAAGCAGGACTAAAGCAGGACTAAAGCATGACTGAAGCAGGACAGATCCAGGACTAAAGCAGGACTGGACCAGGACAAAAGTAGGACTAAAGCAGGACTAAAGCAGGACTAAAGCAGGACAGATCCAGGACTAAAGCAGGACTAAAGCAGAACCAGGACTAAAGCAGGACTGAACCAGAGCTAAAGACGTACTAAAGAAGAAACTGAGCCAAGATGAACCAAGACTGAACCAGGACTGAACCAGGACTGAACCAGGACTAAAGTAGTAGGTCTCATACACCTCAATGTTAACTTAAAGGGCCAATCCTCTCACAGGGATCTTACGGCTTCCTCTAGCTCAGTAACGTTTGTGTCACGCTCACCATTTTGAGGTTTTATCTGTGGTTTAACCCTCTCTGTGATCCTGCTGTTTATATTGTGATATTGTCTTTGTAAATCCAGATATGAGCCATATAAGGACTGACCAATCGGAGCCCTTCATTCAGGGAGGGAAACTCCAGCTTTCCTTAGCAACCGTCTTAGCAACATGTCTTCCCCTGTTACAGTGTGAAGCTCACGCCGTCAGAACAGATGCCCATATAAGGAAAGTGGCTTCAGCTTATGTTCAAATTGCATTAAGGCTAACACTGTGGTGATGTCACACTGTGGTGATGTCACACTGTGGTGATGTCATACTGTGGTGATGTCATACTCTGTCCCTCCACTCCTAGACTATAAATTAAAAATAATCAGGATATTTGGATATTTCTGCTCATCCAATGTTTCTACCCAAACTGAGACTCGTTCCCATAGCATCAGTTTGACCTTGTGAAAAGTAGCGTCGCTCCTGAAGCTGAAAGCATAAAGAGAATATTTGAAAGTGTTGTTTTGGTGAAGGACGAGCCGCGGATCTCTGCGGAGCGTCGTCAAAGTCACAGAGCTGCTGTCACCGGGACTTTTCACATTTATCACAATTCAACTTTTAATGTTTGACTTTTACTGTTTTTGAACCGAGACTCAGACTCTGAATCTGCATCGGACTTACAGCAGGATTCACCGCTGTCACTACGGGAACAACCCCAGGAATGTGTGGTAGCAGTAGGATCAGTATTAGCAGCAGTACTAGTAGCAGTAGTAGTAGCAGCAGTAGTAGTAGCAGTAGTAGTAGCAGCAATATTAGGAGCAGTAGTAGTAGTAGCAGTAGTAGTAGCAGCAGTATTAGTAGTAGTAGTAGCATTAGTGGTAGCAGCAGTATTAGTAGTAGTAGTAGCATTAGTGGTAGCAGCAGTAGTAGTAGTAGTTGTTGTAGAAGTAGTAGTAGTAGCAGTAGTAGTAGCAGCAGTAGTAGTAGCAGTAGTAGTAGCATTAGTAGTAGCAGTAGTAGTAGCAGCAGTAGTAGTAGCAGTAGTAGTAGCATTAGTAGTAGCAGTAGTAGTAGCAGCAGTAGTAGTAGCAGCAGTAGAAGTAGTAGTAACAGTAGTAATAGCAGTAGTAGTAGTAGCATTAGTAGCAGCAGTAGTAGCAGTATTAGCAGGAAAGACCTCTCTCTGATCTCTCTTGGTTCAGGCTTGGTCCAGTCCTGGTCCAGTTCTGGTTCAGACCTGGTTCAGACATGGTTCAGACCTGGTTCAGACCTGGTTCAGACCTGGCATCAGACCTGGTCCAGTCCTGCAGAGAGTCTGATTGGTCTCGTCTGTGCTCCGTCATGTCTCAGACTTCACTAACACTGCGGGGCGTTCGCAGCACAATGAGAGCGCGGGAAAACACAGCACTGGGATCGATCTGACTCCAGACCCTGAAGACTCCAGACATTTACAGCATAATCTTATCTACTGTGTGTGAGAGAGAGGGGAGAGGAGACGAGAGGGGAGGAGGGAGAGAGAGAGCGAGAGATAATGAATTATAATGGTTTCTCTTGTCTTTCTCTGGTCCTTCTCTAGTCTCTCTTTAGTCTCTTTCTCGTCACTCTTTGGTCTTTTTCTTGTCTCTCTCTGGTACCTCTCTAGTCTCTCTCTCTTTGCTCTCTTCCTGTTCTCTCTCCCTCTCTTTTGTAGGACTATCCACATATGTTATATGAAACTCAAATCAGGTACCCCAGCTTTAAACGTACGTCTAACATGGGGCTCATATAAAGCTCCTGTGTGTGTCCAGAGTCTGTCTCCTTTAATTGAAGACAAAGCCCTCGTTTAAAACCTGTTAGAATCCTGTAAAAACACGCCGCTGAAGCCGCACCGACGACTTAATTATGTCCAAGTTTCGGTAATAAAGGATCAGAGCGTGCTTGCTTTCGCCGCTGCACAAATGAACAGCTAATATTTAACCTTGGCTTGGATTAGAGCTCAGAACTCAGAGGAACTGGACTGAGACGTGATGTGAACTACAGATGATCAACTCACAATTATTGTTCTGACACAAGGAACATACACACAGACTTTCACTCTGGTCTCTCTAGCTGGTATCTCTCTCTGGTCTCTCTCGTGTCTCTTCCTGGTCTCGCTCTCTCTGGTCTCTATCTCTTTCTTCTGTCTCTCAGTGGTGTCTCTCTCTGATAACTCTCTGGTTCCCTCTCTCTCATCACTCTGGTGTCTCTCTCTATCAGACCGCTCAAGTTTCCCCCATAAATGAAGGCCTCTGATTGGTCGATCCTTGTAGATAGATAGATATTTTATTGATCCCCCCGTAGGAGAAATTAAGGTGTCCGGTAAATCAAAAATGAAATTGATCATTCTAAAAATCTAACAATAATAATAATCAACAGCCCTTCAGGTCATAGCAGCAGAGATGTAGTCGCCTCTGGGTGGAGCAGGACATATCTGGATTTCCAATGGCAATATCACAATACAAACACCAGGATCACAGAGAACGATAAACCACAGATTTAGGCCCAAAATGTTGAGTGTGACACAGTTACTCAACTTGAGGATTTTACTTGAACATGGAAGTCAATAGGAGCCAGAGAGATGGAATTTCCCGTTTGAACCTTGTTGAGCTCGTAGGTTAAGCGTCTGTATACAGGCTGTAGTTTCAATATTACCATTTTGCATATCTTCAAAACCGCTCAATTAAAATGGTCCTCATCCATCAGAGAAACTTGTGGATTTTTCTAAAGTTCATTGCAGACAAATGTAAAAAGTCTCCTCCTTCTGCGCCTCCTCTGACCTTTGTTTTACGCTGAATAAAGTGCTGATGTGTTAGCGTTAGCCCCATTAGCGCTAGCCCCATTAGCGTTAGCGCGGTTAGCTCGGCGTGGGGTCCTAATGTGAGCTGTCTGTTAAATGGATGAGGGGACATTAGTGGCAAACATCGGGGCGTCCGCAGCTAACGAGGAGAAACCAGGGTTCAGTCTGTGGAGGAGAACTCTTCTCTCTTAAACAACTGTTTGTATGTGTATATGTTTATCTTGGACTTTAAACTTGATCTTGAGATAGACAGAGTTGGAATAGTCCAGAGTTGGCGTGTTACGACTTTACTTTTCACACATTAACTATATTTCCTTCCTTTGTTTATATTTGTATCATATAATGTTGTGAACAAAGACATCACCAGAGGGATGTAGTGTCGTGTCTATGATATTTACTTATAGTAAATGCAGTTAGCAGAGGGTTGCAGTATGCTAACAACTGTTTTGTTAGTCACAAAGTTACAAAGACCAAAAAGGTCGTCAAAATTGACTGTGTGTTAACAATGCTAAGCTAACGAGAACAGAAAGGTGGTTGAACGCTGGTTGTAGACGTTGTAGTTACATCTGTCTTTACAGTTGGCTCCAGCCTGAGCCTGTAATATCAGTCTTTGTGCATTATTTCACCTTTAAATGAGTCTTTGCTTCCCGTTTCTAACAAAAGTTGGATTTTACAGTCTGTTTCTGTGAGATCCATATTGACTGAATCTCTCAAGGTCATTATTGGTCCATGAATATTAGATTTTCAAATTTGATCTATATTTTTTTCTACAGAAATCCATTTTTGCACATCTTATTTAGACCTTATTTATTTCCGCTGGGATCAATAGGACGCAGCTTTGAAGACCAGGGATAAGGTTCTACCTACTGTCACTACTTTCCACAGATTTGTATTTATTTATTAACATTTATCTTCACGTTATTTTGCACTTTACAACCTGTAGTTTAATGAAAAAATCTGATAATCTTAACGTTTATATCTCTACATTGCTTCAGTCCAAAGAACAATGAGTTTATCATCTTATTTCACAGCTTTCAGAGCAAAGCTTGCCATCGCAGTAAGCTTGCAAAGTTGCAGCACACTTCCTAATTCTCGTTCAAAACATACTATTATATGAAATTAAATAATACAGACACAAACGGTTACTGAGCGAGATAAGTAGTGAATAGGAGCCAGAGAGAGGAGCCAAACTTCAGCATGAGCACTTCCTTTTTGGGCTTCAGTGAGCTAGTGGGTTAGCATTGTCGGAACACACTTCAAATCTCTAGTAATTGTTTTAACTATATTTTTTGTTTGTGAGTTTGGACTGTATTTCAAACTCACATTATACTATATACTATACAATATTACATGAAAGGAAATATGAAATTGAATAGAAGGGTACAGGTTTAAATCTATCGTTAAAACGGGTGAACACACCTCAACAACAACAACACAACACAAACACACACACACGCATTCTTTTTTGCTTTGTCCCAGTTTGTCACGTGTCATGTCTCCCTCACAGCGACCCCTACTGGGAGCGCGGAGCCAGTGCAGGCAGCTGCTCCGCCCCTCGACCCAAGACCCTTCAGCTCGGACAGCAGCCCACCTCGTCTCCATGGTAACAGACACACACATGTATACCAGGCCAAACCAGGCTGCACACACATGTATCCAAGCTAATCCAGGCCAAGACAGCGCTGTGCACACATGTGTCCAGGCTCAGTGTAATGATTTTTAGTATTGCGAAGCCAAGAGGTGTCTCTTTGTCGCTAACGGGAACTCTGGTAAACACAGATGTAGATGATCAAGAAGACAGGGCTGAGTATCGAACCCTGAGGATCCCCGCTGATTGTAGATGTGTGATTTTGTTCAGGGTGACTTAAAACCAGCAAAGGATTTTAGTCCGTATGCTAATGACTGATCTGTATAGCCTCGTTAACTATGCTAAGCTAATGTCAACAGTTGTTTGTGGTTTCTACATTGCCTTCACCATAGCTATGTTTTGACCTCAATTTGTTTGTTTGCAACATACTCAAAAAGTTATGGGAACATTTTGAAATCCTCTAACAAACATGTAGATTTTGGTCTACTTTTATTGTTCGAGAACGAGGACTTGTTCTAAAGTTATTGTGAGCTGCTTGTTCTGCAGGTTCTAGATATGCCAACAGTTTCTTTCCAAAAGCTGTTATCAATCAGAAAAAAGCACTTTAATGATCTTGCACTTGTATCAAAACTGTTTTTGTTGATTGGTTTCACAGCGATGATTGTTTCTGTACTTTTTTTTAAAACTTGTTTTATGTTTGTACTTGTCTGGGTCACACTGGGGGGACTCTTGCACAATGTGGTTTTACTGCAAATGGCAAATAAACTGAGTATGAATCAAGTCTGGCAAACTAAATTTTCCTAACGTTGTGTCTTCGCTTCAGTCTAAACACAAACACGGCATTATAATTGTTCTTTAAAGACGAGCCAGTGATGGACAGCTCTTTGTTGTGTTCCTGATGTGTCTTTGGTCCATTGTTGTACTGCTCAGTGTGAAGCTGGTTTGTGTTTTGCCTTTTGGAGATTGGAGTTCTGGCTGAGTGTGGCACTATCTGAACTGGGATCAGAGAGGCCAGTCTCCAGAGCCGGACCCTCTGTGTATCCAGGTGAGGGCGGCCATCTTGTTTGTTTGGACAGCGAAGTGAGTAAACATGGAAACCACTGGGAAATACGGCGAGAGCGTTGGAAGCAGAAATATTCAACGCTTATATCAGATCGGATGTGTCCAGTGATAACACGCAGCCACAATAGGATCTCAAACAGACACATCGTGACCGTTTTATAAGCAAAACCCATAGACTGTATGGAAAACGCTAAAATAGATAGACGTGCTCATGGTGAAGTTTGGCTCCTCGCTCTGGCTCCTATTGACTTGTATGTAAAAGTGTTTCTTCTAGCTCAACTGTTTGTGTCACACCCACCATTTTGGGGATAAATCCATGGTTTGGCGTTCTCAGTGATCCTGGTGATTATAATGTGATATTGTCTGTGCATTAAGATTTGCCTTAACAACTGTCTGGCTCCTGCTTATGTTCAAATCAGTCTTTTTCACGTTAAGGCTAACACTGTGGCAAAACCAAGTACTTTCCATGCGTTTTAAAAAGAATATTTTGAATAAGGGAAAAGGTTCAAATAAATGCTTGGACCAGGACTTAAAACCATAAAAAGTGTAAAGTTGTCCACAGTCCTTTTGCGAATGAAAGCATCTGATTTAAAGAGCACTAAACCATTGATATGAGAAAAAATATAGAACATATAGGTTTTGGTCTAGAGGGGGCATTTGACCAATGTCCAAAATGTTGTAGAATGTTGAGTGTCCGGGATCATCACCACAAGTCCTTTTTGTTTGACCCACAAACAGTCTAACAGACCGTCCTGTATCGGCGAAGGAAAAACTTGAGAACCCAGTGGGAGAAAAGTGAGAAACCTCAGGGAGGTCCATATTAGGGGAGGGATCCGTCCGGACGGACGGGCTATAGATCCAGGACTCCAGCTACAGAACGGGGACAAATGCCACATGGCTCAGGACTCAAGAGAGATGCGGTGCAGGACTGAAGCAGCTACTTAAGAGAGGGGGTGTGGCCCATGAGGCGGGTAGGGCAGGGTAGTCCGCAGGTGCAGATGGAGGGGGCCGGGTTCAGGGATCAATAAACACACTACAGTCAAAATCCTAATAATGCCAGTCAAGCCATGAGGTCACAAAAGCTTGGATTAGTTTTTTGGCGCCACTGTTATGAAAGATATCTCTGATTTTAGCCATTATGCGCGGGTGGAATTATGCCTGTTTAATTGATTGGCCTTGAAGGAGAGTTCTTGGACAATTGCGACTCCAAGATTCTGCACAGGGTTACTAGATGCAACGCTAACATTATCGAGTGTGATTATAGATAGGTAGATAGATATACAATACAATATAATTTATTCTTGTATAGCCCTAAATCACAACAGCAGTCATCTCAGTGGACTTAACAAAACCATTGAAATCACCAACACAGATCAGAGAATCAACAGTTAAGACACAAAAAGAACATAGAACACATGTTGATAAATGTCCTACATGTTGTAGAATGTTAAAGTGTCCTGGATCATCACCACAGTCCTTCTTGTTAGACACTAACTGTCCAACAGACCCTCCTGCATCGGCAAGGAAAAACTCATTGATAGATAGATATTTTATTGATCCCCGTAGGAGAAATTCAGGTGTCCAGTAGCAGCAAAATTAAAAATGATCATTCTAAAAAGCTAGCAATAGTAACTAGAAACTTGCAATGGCTGAAGCCATTGCGATTGACTGCGGAACAGATCTAATGTGGAAATCTGCTAAAAAAAATCCTTGAAATCCTTTAAAAAGCCTTGAAACTGTTAAAATACTTGATAGATATTTGAAACTCCTGAAGTCCTTGAAATTGTTGAAACCTTTAAACTCCTGAAATCCTTGAAACTGTTGAAACATTGAAACTCCTGAAATCCTTGAAACTTTTTTAAACCCGGACATGTAAAAATCCTTATTAGGTTGCATTATACTGGTTTACATGTAAAAACCCCTATTAAGTTCCATTATACTGGTTTACATGTAAAAACCCCTATTAAGTTCCATTATACTGGTTTACATGTAAAAACCCCTATTAAGTTCCATTATACTGGTTTACATGGAAAAATCCCCATTAAGTTGCATTATACTGGTTTACATGAAAAAAACCCTATTAAGTTGCATAATACTGGTTTACATGGAAAAATCCCCATTAAGTTGCATTATACTGGTTTACATGGAAAAAACCCTATTAAGTTGCATTATACTGGTTTACATGGAAAAATCCCTATTAAGTTGCATTGTACTGGTTTACATGGAAAAATCCCTATTAAGTTGCATTATACTGGTTTACATGGAAAAACCCCTATTAAGTTCCATTATACTAGTTTATATGTAAAAAAAAAACCCTATTAAGTTGCATTATACTGGTTTACATGGAAAAATCCCCATTAAGTTGCATTATACTGGTTTACATGAAAAAAACCCTATTAAGTTGCATTATACTGGTTTACATGAAAAAAACCCTATTAAGTTGCATTATACTGGTTTACATGGAAAAATCCCTATTAAGTTGCATAATACTGGTTTACATGGAAAAATCCCCATTAAGTTGCATTATACTGGTTTACATGAAAAAAACCCTATTAAGTTGCATTATACTGGTTTACATGGAAAAATCCCTATTAAGTTCCATTATACTGGTTTACATGTAAAAAAAACCCTATTAAGTTGCATTATACTGGTTTACATGGAAAAATCCCCATTAAGTTGCATTATACTGGTTTACATGAAAAAAAAACCCTATTAAGTTGCATTATATTGGTTTACATGAAAAAAACCCTATTAAGTTGCATTATACTGGTTTACATGGAAAAATCCCTATTAAGTTGCATAATACTGGTTTACATGTAAAAACCCCTATTAAGTTCCATTATACTGGTTTACATGGAAAAATCCCCATTAAGTTGCATTATACTGGTTTACATGGAAAAATCCCTATTAAGTTGCATTATACTGGTTTACATGAAAAAAACCCTATTAAGTTGCATAATACTGGTTTACATGGAAAAATCCCTATTAAGTTGCATTATACTGGTTTACATGGAAAAATCCACATTAAGTTGCATTATACTGGTTTACATGAAAAAAACCCTATTAAGTTGCATTATACTGGTTTACATGAAAAAAACCCTATTAAGTTGCATTATACTGGTTTACATGGAAAAATCCCTATTAAGTTGCATTGTACTGGTTTACATGGAAAAACCCCTATTAAGTTCCATTATACTGGTTTACATGTAAAAAAAAAACCCTATTAAGTTGCATTATACTGGTTTACATGGAAAAATCCCCATTAAGTTGCATTATACTGGTTTACATGAAAAAAAAACCCTATTAAGTTGCATTATACTGGTTTACATGAAAAAAACCCTATTAAGTTGCATTATACTGGTTTACATGGAAAAATCCCTATTAAGTTGCATAATACTGGTTTACATGGAAAAATCTCCATTAAGTTGCATTATACTGGTTTACATGAAAAAAACCCTATTAAGTTGCATTATACTGGTTTACATGGAAAAATCCCTATTAAGTTGCATTGTACTGGTTTACATGGAAAAATCCCTATTAAGTTGCATTATACTGGTTTACATGAAAAAAACCCTATTAAGTTGCATTATACTGGTTTACATGTAAAAACCCCTATTAAGTTGCATTATACTGGTTTACATGGAAAAATCCCTATTAAGTTGCATTATACTGGTTTACATGGAAAAATCCCTATTAAGTTGCATTATACTGGTTTACATGGAAAAATCCCTATTAAGTTGCATTATACTGGTTTACATGGAAAAATCCCTATTAAGTTGCATTATACTGGTTTACATGGAAAAATCCCTATTAAGTTGCATTATACTGGTTTACATGGAAAAATCCCTATTAGGTTGCATTATACTGGTTTACATGTACAAATCCCTATTAAGTTGCTTTATACTGGTTTACATGTAAAAACCCCTATTAGGTTACATTATAGTGGTTTACATGTAAAAATCCTTATTAAGTTGCATTATACTGGTTTACATGTAAAAACCCCTATTAAGTTCCATTATACTGGTTTACATGTAAAAACCCCTATTAAGTTCCATTATACTGGTTTACATGTAAAAACCCTATTAAGTTGCATTATACTGGTTTACATGAAAAAAACCCTATTAAGTTGCATTATACTGGTTTACATGGAAAAATCCCTATTAAGTTGCATAATACTGGTTTACATGGAAAAATCCCCATTAAGTTGCATTATACTGGTTTACATGGAAAAATCCCTATTAAGTTGCATTATACTGGTTTACATGGAAAAATCCCTATTAAGTTGCATAATACTGGTTTACATGGAAAAATCCCCATTAAGTTGCATTATACTGGTTTACATGGAAAAATCCCCATTAAGTTGCATTATACTGGTTTACATGGAAAAATCCCTATTAAGTTGCATTGTACTGGTTTACATGGAAAAAACCCTATTAAGTTGCATTATACTGGTTTACATGGAAAAAACCCTATTAAGTTGCATTATACTGGTTTACATGTAAAAACCCCTATTAAGTTGCATTATACTGGTTTACATGGAAAAATCCCCATTAAGTTGCATTATACTGGTTTACATGAAAAAAAACCCTATTAAGTTGCATTATACTGGTTTACATGAAAAAACCCTATTAAGTTGCATTATACTGGTTTACATGGAAAAATCCCTATTAAGTTGCATTATACTGGTTTACATGGAAAAATCCCTATTAGGTTGCATGATTACACTGAAGTCCTTGAAACTGCTGAAGTCCTTGAAACTGCTGAAGTCCTTGAAACTGCTGAAGTCCTTGAAACTGTTGAAGTCCTTGAAACTCTTGAAATCTTGAAACTGCTGAAATCCTTGAAACTGTTGAATCCTTGAAACTGTTGAATCATTGAAACTGTAGAAATGTCTGAAAGAGCTGAAGTCCTATTAAAATGCATGGGCCTATTAAAATGCATTGCAGAATTCTCAATGCAGATTTTTGTCCGATTGCGGAAAAACCGGAAATCGCTGAAGTCCCAAAAGTAATAGCAATAATCTCCCAAACATGTGGAACGTTTTGATGTATAACTTGTGGAAATTGTTGAAAATGTGAAAGCTGTGAAACGTGTCAAAAAAAATGACGGAATAAAGAAATACAAAACCAATGGTTGACTGCGGAAGGTTCCGCAGTCAATCAATAATCAGCAACAGCCCTTTAGGTCACAGCAGCAGAGGTGGAGTAGCCTCTGGGCGGAGCAGGACAGGTCACAGGATCATGCATCATCTCTCCCCTCTGTTATGCACACTGGTGCGGGTCAGAACTACATTGGTGCTTACATTTACACAGATATACGTATACACACATACATATACACACATGCATACTTGTACACTGACACACACATACCGGTCTGTCGCGCTCCTCTGTGTCACGCAGCCCAAAGGATCCTCGCAAATACGCAGCTCCGGTCAAATCACATGGAACATGTTTGTGCTGCTGGTCCTTGGCATTAGATCAGCTCCACACACATCACTTGTATTTGAACAATAGAGGAGAGCTTGGAATCCTGTTTGAAAGATTTCAAATATATTGTTTTCCTGCAGGTAGCACAAAAGTTGTTTAGCAAAAATCTTTTCAAGGATTTTAGATCTAAAAGGCTAGGTTTGAGATTGTGGATGCCGGATCAAGGTTTGTTTTTTTCAAAACAGATTTGATTATTCCAGTTTTAGATTCTTGTGGGACAATCACTGTGTTATATTTATATTATATTATATGTTATAATCACAGATATAATATGTATATATTATATTTAAGATTGGCTCTATTATTAAAGAAAGAATGTCTTTGAAGAGCCTACCTGGGATTGGATTTAAAATGCAAATTGAGGTTTTAAAGGATAGGACCACAGAGTGGTGATATGGCAATCTTTATATACGACATATAGCATACAGTATAACATTTATTTTGGCAGTATAATAACTGCAAAAAAAACAAATAACAAATTTATATTAGGTAGTTTTAGTTTGCAGCGTTTTGGTGGACCTGGGTCTCGTACAAGCAGACTACGAGACCAGACAAACAACGACACCCAAACCTCAGCTACAATACAGTCAATTCAAAGTGTAAGAGTGTGTGTTTAGAGAGAGACACTAGGAAGAGACCTGAGAAAGAGACCTGAGAGAGAGCAGAGAAAGAGAACAGAGAAAGAGAACAGAGAGAGCAGAAAGAGACTAGGGAGAGACGAGAGAAAGAGACTACTGGTGCTTTGTGGGTCCCCCCTCCCCTCTCGGGTCACAGATCAGACTGGAGCACAGATGGAGTCTGCGTCCTTGGACCAAACTGGTTTTTTTATCAGCAAAAATGAACTGATTTTCACTTAAAGAACTTTACACCCGACTGGACACGAAATGGAGGAGTGGAGAGTGAGTTTGACCCCATAATGACATGACAACAGTAGCATGCACTGGGCCTGGTTCATGACAGAGGTGATGTGTTCTCAAAAAAGAGAGCCAAGTGAGAGTGACCAGAGGAAGAGACCAGAGTGTCCAGAGAGAAAGACAACTGAGACAGATCAGAGAGAGACCATAGAGGGAGAGTCCTCTGAACTAAATATTGCGGTGCAAGCAACGCAAAAAAGTTTTCTTCTGAATATAAATAAAGGTGACCGTTATGTTAGCTGTTTTATCAAGTTGGATTCGATGTTGGAGTATTCTTGGTTACTGCGTGAGATGCACACTGTAAACAAAGCACAATTACTTGCATAAATATGAAGAAAAAAACCCCAGCGAGTTCTAAAGGTGAACTGTGTTGGATGGGGAGAGGTCAAGCCTGATGTATCAACCAATCTCTAATCTCAAGTGAAACCCTGAAACTTGCACTTATGTTTCTGTTTTTGCTCCATGTGGATGAGATAATGTAACAACATTATCTTTCTCTTTGGTCTTTTTCTGGTCTCTCTCTGGTCTCAGTCCTGGTCTCAGTCCTGGTCTCTCTATGGTCTCAGTCCTGGTCTCTCTATGGTCTCAGTCCTGGACTTTCCTGAGTTTGTGCTGTCCTTGTGTTCTCTGTTCATTAAACTCAGTTCGATACCCGACGCTTTATTCAATATTTCCTGACAGAGTAAATGTGAGGCGTCCTTGTCCTGTGAGAGACTGTCGCTTCATCACACCTTCAAAATAGAACATTCATATGGTGACCTATGTCAAGGCAAGGCAAGTTTACTTGTATAGCACAATTCATACACATGGCAACTCAAAGTGCTGAACAGAATGAGACAGAGACAGTCACACAAGGACTTAAAATCATGAATAATACATTACATATATTAATGATAAAACCTCTCAATTGTACAGTAGCACAGCTAAACAGAACTGTTTGAACTTGGATTTGAACATTGTCAGAAAACAAGTTTGTCTCACATTTTCAGGAAGAATGTTGCAGATTTTAGCATAAATCTGAAATGCTGCCTCCCCATGTTTAGTTCTGACTGTGGGCACCATCAGGAGGCCAGTCCCTGTGCTCCTCAGAGTCTCAGCAGGAGACCAGTCCTCCTGCCTCCTCCAGTGCTCCTCAGAGTCCTCCTTGGTTTATTTGGCACTAACATGATGTACTTTAGTGTGAGGCCATGGAGAGACTTGAACACAAGCAAAGCTGAATAATAATCTATTCTCCGAGCCACAGGAAGCAGAGACCTGAGAACTGGACTAATGTGGTCGTACTTCCTGGTTCTATAGGATTTGAGCTGCAGTTGTGAAGGCTATAACACTGGGAACTTCACCACAAGACCCCATGTCGCCTCTTAGAGACACGTGCTGGTGTGTCAAAACAACTCAGCATTCAACCCGCCGTATGACCTAGTCTTTCTGCTGCTTACATATGGAGACACACGTCATACAGAGACAGTACTGAGTTTGGGCTGTTCTGCTCTTTGCTTTAGAAGGTTTCTTTGTGAAAAATAGGTTTAAAAAATGTTTGCATTGCTGGAGTTCATATACATATTGATAAATAAGATGTGGAACTTTAACAAAGGACAGAGACAGAGCAGGACAGAAAACAGAGAACAGAGACAGAGACAGAGAACAGAGGACAGAGGAAAGAGAACAGAGACAGAGACAGAGGACAGAGGACAGAAAACAGAGGACAGAGACAGAGACAGAGACAGAGGACAGAGGACAGAGGACAGAAGACAGAAGACAGAGGACAGAGGACAGAAGACAGAAGACAGAGGACAGAGACAGAGCAGGACAGAGGACAGAGAACAGAGGACAGAGAACAGAGGACAGAGAACAGAGACAGCAGGACAGGGACAGAGGACAGAGAACAGAGACAGCAGGACAGGGACAGAGGACAGGGACAGAGGACAGGGACAGAGGACAGAGACAGCAGGACAGAGGACAGAGACAGAGACAGCAGGACAGGGACAGAGGACAGAGAACAGAGACAGCAGGACAGGGACAGAGGACAGGGACAGAGGACAGGGACAGAGGACAGAGGACAGAGGACAGAAGACAGAAGACAGAAGACAGAGGACAGAGACAGAGCAGGACAGAGGACAGAGAACAGAGGACAGAGACAGAGGACAGAGGACAGAGACAGAGACAGAGGACAGAGAACAGAGGACAGAGAACAGAGACAGCAGGACAGGGACAGAGGACAGAGAACAGAGACAGCAGGACAGGGACAGAGGACAGGGACAGAGGACAGGGACAGAGGACAGAGACAGCAGGACAGAGGACAGAGACAGAGACAGAGGACAGAGGACAGAGGACAGAGAACAGAGGACAGAGGACAGAGACAGCAGGACAGAGGACAGAGACAGAGACAGAGGACAGAGGACAGAGACAGCAGGACAGAGGACAGAGACAGCAGGACAGAGGACAGAGACAGAGACAGAGGACAGAGAACAGAGGACAGAGACAGCAGGACAGAGGACAGAGACAGAGGACAGAGGACAGAGACAGCAGGACAGAGGACAGAGACAGAGGACAGAGAACAGAGGACAGAGAACAGAGACAGCAGGACAGGGACAGAGGACACATGGTTTGATGCTGGTGTAATGTGTGTCTCTGCGGTCTGTGTTTAACGAAGGAGAGCTGCTAATTTCACAGCAATTCTCCACCGTTCCACCTCAGCGAGTGTGAAGGCAGAGGGATTAAAGAGGGGAGAGGAAGGGGAGGAGGGGGGTGGGGGGTTGTGGGTGGGGGGGCCTAGACCTATGGAGGCTATAGAGACAGGACCAGCTCTGACAGGCGAGAGCTGGTGGGACTGAGTGAGTGTGACATCACCATCAGGGCTCGACATTAATGGTTGTCCGCTTGCCTGGGGCAACTAAAGATTTGGGACGGACAACTGCGATGTCTCAAGCTGCGTTCACACCGCCAACGCCTGAACGCAGCATCCATCCGCACTGGACGCACATTCACTAATTCTCAGCCGCGTCAGTTTAGAAAATCTGAAGCACTGCAGGCATCGATACCCACCGCCTCTGCTGGGCCTCAATGCCGCGTCTGTGTCGCTGGACAAACGCACACGTTTGGTCATTTTTTTGACATTTTTGATGATAAAGTAGATAAAATCTTAAACTGATTTTTTGTGTGTGACAAGCGAGCTGTCGATCACAGCCCAGACCACGCCCAACTCTCAGCCCCCCTTCTTGTACCCTGGTCCTCCAGATAAACTCTGGGCAAGTATCCTTTGACATTGGAAAGGTAAAAAGTTACCTTCCCTTCGGGCAAGTGGCCGACAAAACTTAATTAGCCTAAATGCAGGAGATAAAAAGTAAATATTTGTATTGGAGTAAATTGTTTATGAATTTTCCTTATTTGTCCGCCCCCTGGGTCATTTAGACCTTTTTATACCATAATTTAGTGTATTTTATTCTACTTTTAATCAATGTGGTGGGTAATATTGACCAGAGGATGACCAGGTCTACCCAGGACTAAACAGGACTGATCCAGGACCAAAACCAGGACTAAACCAGAACTAAACTTGGACTAAACCAGGTCTAAACTAGGTCTACGCCAGGACTAAAACAGGCCCAAACCAGGTCCAAACCAGGTCTAAACCAGGACTACACTAGGTCTAAACCAGGACTAAACCAGGTCCACACCTCTGTCTGCCCACTCCAAAATCGCATCTTATTTGATGACTCAAATGAAACGCTGAAACTTTATTCTCCGTTTTCGCCATAAAATTTACGTGGAATATTCGTCCAAAGGTTTTTAATTAATGCGTTTGAATAATTACCATTTTAATGAAGCCGTCTTTGTGGACGGCGTGGATTTGTGGGCGCGCTGACGGGAGATGGATGTCGCGCTCCGGATATTTACGGCTGCGGTCGCGGGTTGTTGTTCTTACTAATTTATGTGTCAATTCATCATTAGTAATTAATACACGGCGGATCCATTATAACGACTTAATTGCTGCTAACGAGATGCACGACACAACGAGGAGGGAAATAAAAGTGGGTAAAGGGTAAACGCAACAAAGGCCATAAAACTGGACTGAAGTTTGAGGAAAAAAGTTGGGATTTTAAAGCTGGGGCGTGTAACTTTAGTGTTGTTCTCCAAAACAGAAAACAGGCACAGAGGCCAGAGAGGGAGGAGAGAGAGAGCAGAGAAAGAGCAGAGAGAGACTAGAGAGAGACCAGCTAGAGATTAGAGAGAGACAAGAGAGAGAGACTAGAGAGAGCACAGAGAGACTAGAGAGAGATTAGAGAGACTAGCAAGAGACTAGAGCAAGACTAGAGCGAGGCTAGAGAGAGACCAGAGAGAGATTAGAGAGAGACACTAGAGAGACCAGAGAGACACTAGAGAGACCAGAGAGAGAGACCAGAATGAGAGAGAGAGAGAGAGACTGGAGAGACTTGTGCTGTGAGCTTATTTGCGGAATGAGTGTGGTCCTCTCTTTTCACTTTTCTGTCTGAAAAAGCTGATGGAGCTTTAACTTTCTGAGGCAAAGATGTGAAGACAAAACAAAGCTCTCTAAATGTGAATGTGCTTTATCTGCGTTCATCTGCGTCTGCCTCAGTTTACACTTTATTATGGGAGATTTCTGCTGCACAACACACAGCAGAGAGGAGATAAGGAGAGCAGGAGGTCTGAGGAGAGGGTCTAGAGAGGAGGAGGTCTGAGGAGAGTGTCCGGAGAGGAGGAGGTCTGAGGAGAGGTTCCAGAGAGGAGGAGGTCTGAGGAGAGGGTCCAGAGAGGAGGAGGTCTGAGGAGAGTGTCCAGAGAGGAGGAGGTCTGAGGAGAGGGTCCGGAGAGGAGGAGGTCTGAGGAGAGTGTCCGGAGAGGAGGAGGTCTGAGGAGAGTGTCCGGAGAGGAGGAGGTCTGAGGAGAGGGTCCGGAGAGGAGGAGGTCTGAGGAGAGTGTCCGGAGAGGAGGAGGTCTGAGGAGAGGGTCCGGAGAGGAGGAGGTCTGAGGAGAGGGTCCGGAGAGGAGGAGGTCTGAGGAGAGTGTCCGGAGAGGAGGAGGTCTGAGGAGAGGGTCCAGAGAGGAGGAGGTCTGAGGAGAGTGTCCGGAGAGGAGGAGGTCTGAGGAGAGTGTCCGGAGAGGAGGAGGTCTGAGGAGAGTGTCCGGAGAGGAGGAGGTCTGAGGAGAGGGTCCAGAGAGGAGGAGGTCTGAGGAGAGGTTCCAGAGAGGAGGAGGTCTGAGGAGAGGGTCCAGAGAGGAGGAGGTCTGAGGAGAGTGTCCAGAGAGGAGGAGGTCTGAGGAGAGGGTCCAGAGAGGAGGAGGTCTGAGGAGAGTGTCCGGAGAGGAGGAGGTCTGAGGAGAGGGTCCGGAGAGGAGGAGGTCTGAGGAGAGTGTCCGGAGAGGAGGAGGTCTGAGGAGAGTGTCCGGAGAGGAGGAGGTCTGAGGAGAGTGTCCGGAGAGGAGGAGGTCTGAGGAGAGGGTCCGGAGAGGAGGAGGTCTGAGGAGAGTGTCCGGAGAGGAGGAGGTCTGAGGAGAGGGTCCGGAGAGGAGGAGGTCTGAGGAGAGGGTCCGGAGAGGAGGAGGTCTGAGGAGAGTGTCCGGAGAGGAGGAGGTCTGAGGAGAGGGTCCGGAGAGGAGGAGGTCTGAGGAGAGGGTCCGGAGAGGAGGAGGTCTGAGGAGAGTGTCCGGAGAGGAGGAGGTCTGAGGAGAGGGTCCAGAGAGGAGGAGGTCTGAGGAGAGTGTCCGGAGAGGAGGAGGTCTGAGGAGAGTGTCCGGAGAGGAGGAGGTCTGAGGAGAGGGTCCGGAGAGGAGGAGGTCTGAGGAGAGTGTCCGGAGAGGAGGAGGTCTGAGGAGAGTGTCCGGAGAGGAGGAGGTCTGAGGAGAGGGTCCAGAGAGGAGAAGGACCATCTGGTCTCTCTCCCTGGTTTCTCTCTGATCTCTCTCTGGTCTCGCTCTCTGGTCTCGCTCTCTGGTCTCGCTCTCTGGTCTCGCTCTCTGGTCTCGCTCTCTGGTCTCGCTCTCTGGTCTCGCTCTCTGGTCTCGCTCTCTGGTCTCGCTCTCTGGTCTCGTTCTCTGGTCTCGCACTCTGGTCTCGCTCTCTGGTCTCGCACTCTGGTCTCGCACTCTGGTCTCGCTCTCTCTATGGTCTCTCTCTGGTCTTTGTCTGGTCTCTCTCTGGTCTCTCTCTGGTCTCGTCTGGTCTCGTTCTCTGGTCTCTCTCTGGTCTTGTTCTATCAATAAAATGGAGCCATCACATCTCGGCTCTCAGCCGTGTGACCTGCTTGTCCTTGTGTTGTGCCCTTGAGCCACACACACATTAACTGTGTGTGTGTGTGTGTGTGTGTGTCTGTGTGTGTGTCTGTGTGTGTGTTTTCAGTAACGGCTCATTCGCTCTCTCTCCTCTGTGTTTGATCCTCTTTTTCCTTTGAGCTTTTTGTGTCTGATTTATTGCGGACGTAATTTGTGTAGTCGTGCGCTGATGAGAAGTGTGTGTGTGTGTGTGTGACGTGTGTGCACTGTAAAATTAACAGAAAGATTGTGTAAACTTGTGAAATGACTTTAATTATATGTGATTATGATGAGATTTACTCATAACAATAAATTACAGAAATAAAAAGAGAAAAAACCTGTAAGACTCATTTAAAAATCATTTAGTTAAAGTGACATTCAAATATTGTTAAACAATGAATTATAATAATTATAATTTTGTACAGAACTTGAGAGCAAAAATCATACATCGATTGTGATGAGAATGAATGATAAATCTTTTGAATGCACAAAATGAGCTTTCACATCATTCAGAAATGGCCGTGTCTGATTGTCTTCATGACAATACTGTGAGACTCTTAAAACCACATTCTAGCTTTAAAACCACAAGGAACCCATTCACGAAATCAAGCAAACAATAATATAGAGCCCTGATGGAGAAACACTGAGACTGTAAAAGCCTCTGATCAGTGCGTCTCATGGACTGACATGGAAACGTTCACGTGTCTCTATAAAATAACCCAAATGCATATGTTCATCTGCCCGTAGCTCACTTGGTTTGGCATTGGTCTGCTGTGGGTTTGATTCTTCCAAGAGACCTGCTCCCCCTGATGTCTGCCGTTGTTGTGACCTTGGGCAAGACACTTAACCCCACTCTGCCTGAAGCCCCTTGTAACAAAAGTGAAATGGATTTCTTTTGTACAGTGTAGGATCATATTCAGTAACTTTCACCATTTTCTAATTCAAAATATATGTCATACATGTATATTTAATAGAAGTAAAACGTACTGGGGAAAAAATCAAATACAAGATGGTAAGGTTAAATTATCTATAAAGTTTTGAAGGCTTAACAGCTTACAGCGCAACCATAATTTTTATCCAAATGTTCTGGTAACAAAAGTTGCCAGAATTTAATGGTAAAATCAACAGATTTTTTACAGACACACACTCACGCATCAAACACGTCATACACACACACACACACACACACAGTTTGTGTTTGTTATTTGCCACATATACCAATTTTCTCTGTTCGAATGATAACAACAGAACCTCCTGACCCTGAGCAGAAGTCTCCATCCCCCAGTTCTCAAAAGCCCGTTTCCATTTAGCTTCTGTGACTGAGTCTGTGCTGGTAGTTGTTGATGATGCTCTGTTTCAGTCTCTGCCTCAGTCTCTGCCTCAGTCTCTGTTTCAGTCTCTGCCTCAGTCTCTGCCTCAGTCTCTGCTTCAGTCTCTGCTTCAGTCTCTGCCTCAGTCTCTGCTTCAGTGTCTGCTTCAGTCTCTGCTTCAGTCTCTGCTTCAGTCTCTGCCTCAGTCTCTGCTTCAGTGTCTGCTTCAGTCTCTGTTTCAGTCTCTGCTTCAGTCTCTGCTTCAGTCTCTGCCTCACCCCTCTTTTCTCTCTCTCTCCTCTCTAGGCTTCTCTAACCCTCTCCTCACAGCTTCTCACCCCTCTCTCTCCTCTCTCCCCTCCAGGCTGCAGTCCTTCCTTCACCTCTTTCCTCACCCCTCTCCGCTTTCTCCTCACCTTTCTCTCCTCTCTCTCTCATCCAGGCTTCAGGCTCTGCTCCACCCCTCTCCTCACTCTCCCCTCACCCCTCTCCTCACTCTCTCCTCACCCCTCTCTCCTCCAGGCTTCCGGCTCTGCTTCACCCCTCTCCTCACCATCTCCTCGCCCCACTCCACACCATGTCCTCACTCCACTCCCCACCCTCTCCTCACCCCTCTCACCCCTCTCACCCCTCTCTCCTCTCTTTCCTCCAGGCTTCAGGCTCTGAGGAAAGAGAAGTCCCGGGACGCGGCGCGCTCTCGTCGGGGGAAGGAGAACTTTGAGTTTTATGAATTGGCCAAAATGCTTCCGCTGCCTGGAGCCATCACCTCGCAGCTGGACAAGGCCTCCATCATCCGCCTCACCATCAGCTACCTGAAGATGAGGGACTTCGCCAACCAGGGAGATCCCCCCTGGAACCTGCGCATGGAGGGCCCGCCCCCCAACACGTCCGTCAAAGGTAAGCCCCGCCCATACGTAAAGCTGGGGTCCCTAACTTTGGTTTCATCAATGACGTATGTTGTTTGTCCGACAGAAATAAAAAGTATAATGATGTGAACAAATCAAACCAAAATTTTCATCTCACCAGAAACATTCCCTCTGAGTCTCTATTTGACTGTTTGGGCTGAGAGCTGATTGGCTGACTCAGGGTGGTCCTCTCTTTGAAGCTAAAGATGTCAGAGGCCAGAAATACATGCTAACCCAAACCTTCTCGCCCTGGTCACTTTCTGGTCTCTCTCTGGTCTCTGTCTCGGCTCTCTCTCTCTGATCGATTTCTGGTCTCTCTCTCTGGTCTCTCTCGGCTCTCTTTCTCTGGTCTCTGGTCTCTCTCTCTGGTCTCTCCCTCAGCTCTCGCTCTGGTCTCTGTCTCGGCTCTCTCTCTAGTCACTTTCTGGTCTCTGGTCTCTCTCTGCTCTCTCTCTCTCTCTCTGCTTTCTATCAGCTCTCTCTCTGATCTCTTTCTCTGGTCTCTGGTCTCTCTCTGCTCTCTCTCTCTCTCTCTCTCTCTCGGTTTTCTATCAGCTCTTTCTCTGATCTCTTTCTCTGGTCTCTGGTCTCTCTCTCTGGTCTCTCCCTCAGCTCTCTCTCTGGTCTCTGTCTCGGCTCTCTCTCTAGTCACTTTCTGGTCTCTCTCTCTGGTCTCTGGTCTCTCTCTTGATTCTCTCTCTGGTCTCTTTCTTGGCTCTCTTTCTCTGACCAATGATGATACATGATGTCTGCCAGAAGCAACCGTTTTAGAACCAGGAACCAGGAATACGTGGGTTTTATTACACAAAGTCACGTACCCCAGCTTTAAGATAATGATCATCCAGAAACCTATCGATACTAAAACTACTAAAACCAAGATATAACAATTAACAATGAAATGTTAAGTGATTTTCTAGAAGGAAGGTGTCCCATCCAATCAGGAGCGAGTGTTTTGGTTTCTTCAAAAACTTTTCAAACTTAAGCCTGGTCCTCCTATTCGGACCGTTTCTATTTCTGTTTTTTAATCTGTTGCAAAGAAATGGATTTGATCAATTATTCATGATTACGATATTGTAGTGGTTATATCTCTTTGCTCTCAACTTTATACCTAGTTTAGTCCTGCCTTAGTCCTGATCTAGACCTGCTTTAGACCTGCTCTAGTCCTGTTTTAGTCCTGCTTCAGCCCTAGTTTGGTCCTAATATAGGTCTTCTTTAGTCCTGCTTTAGTCCTGATTTAGTCCAGCATTAGACCTGCTTTAGACTTGCTTTCGCTCTAGTTTAGTCCTGCCTCTGCCCTGCTTTAGTCCTGCTTTAGTCCTGCTTTAGACCTGGTTTAGTCCTGTCTCAGTCCTGGTTCAGACTCTCCTCACCTCTGCTGTTGTACCAGATGTTCTTATTGTCACAGGTCTTTGAAGACGCACATGAATTTTAATGAAGTGTTTTCTGTGTTTCGCTCTCGTCAAAATAAATCACATTTTGTCCTGAGACGGAGCAGATGTTCAGAAGGAAGTCACTGAGACTGGGCTCTACAGACCATAGGGAGACCAGAGACAGACCAGAGTGGGACCAGAGGAAGGCTAGCGGGAGACCAGAGAGGGACCAGAGAGAGACTAGAGAGAGACCAGAGAATGTCCAGAAAGAGAGACAAGAGGGAGACAAGAGGGAGCCTGGAGAGAGAGGTTGGAGAGAGACCAGAGGGAGAGAGCAGAGCGAGAGAGCAGAGCGAGAGAGCAGAGCGAGAGACCAGAGTGAGAGAGCAGAGCGAGAGAGCAGAGCGAGAGACCAGAGTGAGAGAGCAGAGCGAGAGAGCAGAGTGAGAGACAGAGAAAGAGACCAGAGAGATAGACCAGAGAAAGACCAGAGTGGGACCAGAGGGAGACCAGAGAGTGGCCAGAGAGGAACCAAAGGGACACCAGAAAGAGGCCTGAGAGAGACCAGGGAGACAAGAAGGAGCCTAGAGAGAGACTGGAGAGAGACTATGGGAGGCAAGAGGAAGACCATACAGAGAGACCGGAGAGAGAGACCGGAGAGAGAGACCGGAGAGAGACCAGAGAGAGACAAGAGGGAGACAAGAGGGAGACAAGATGGAGACAAGATGGAGACAAGATGGAGACAAGATGGAGACAAGAGGGAGACAAGAGGGAGACAAGAGGGAGACCAGAGAGAGACAAGAGGGAGACAAGCAAAAGGGAGACAAGATGGAGACAAGAGGGAGACAAGAGGGAGACAAGCAAAAGGGAGACAAGAGGGAGACAAGAGGGAGACCAGAGAGAGACAAGAGGGAGACAAGCAAAAGGGAGACAAGAGGGAGACAAGCAAAAGGGAGACAAGAGGGAGACAAGAGGGAGACAAGAGGGAGACCAAAGAGAGAGCAGAGAGATTCCAGGACACTCTACATTCAACAACATTTATGACAGTGGTTATCTGCCCCTTATAGACCAATGGCTCCTATGTGGTTGTTACTGCATTTCCTGTGTATTTGAATGGTTTAATTCTCTGATTGTTGGTGAATCGACAGCTTTGTAAAGTCCTACTGTTGTCTGTAGCAGCCACACTACTACTGTGGCTTTTAAATTTAGAATTAAACTGAATTCAATTCAGTGTCGTGGTCTGGAGGTTTGATGAGGTCACTGATCTAAAAGCTAAAAATGAATGAATGAATTCATTTAAAATATTGACTCGGAAGTGTGTGTGTGTGTGTGTGTGAGGAGACTGTGTATGTGTGCTGTGTTTGTGTGTGTGTGTGTGTGTGTGAGGAGACTGTGTATGTGTTCTGTGTTTGTGTGTGTCTGTGTGTGTGCGTGTATACGTGGGTTTTGGGTGTGTGAGGAGATGTTGTCCTCATGGCCGTATGGCAGAGTGCGGTGGCATTTGGAGCTTGTTTGTGCGTCGCATGAATAATGAATGAGCAGGTGTGATACTCAGACAGCACAGTGACAGGAGTGTGTGTGTCTGTCAGTGTGTGTGTGTGTGTGTGTGTGTGTGTGTGAGAGTGTGTGTGTCTGTCTGTGTGTGTGCGTGTGGAGACAGAGAGAACAATGTCAGATGTCCAGGAACCGGATGGTGTCTGTAGTTGGGAAAATGTGCTTCCATGGGAAAGAAGTCATTTTTGAAAGACAATTAGGAGATGTCCTAAATTAATTGACTATCGTGATTAGATTCACAAAGCCAGGGAGAGAACAAACAGAGACCAGAGAGCGAAAGAGAGGGGAGCAGGGAGCGTCCAAAGAGAATGAACAGAGAGATACCAGAGAAAGAGGAGAGAGAGACCAGAGAGAACGAACATTATATATAGAGAGACCAGAGACTAGACTAGACTAGATAGAGAGACCAGATAGAGACTGGAGAGAGACTGGAGAGAGAGAGCAGAGAGACCAGCAAGGCTCACACTATGTCAGTCCACTCCTAATTTTCGGTCTTACAAACACAACTGTAGTGGTTTGTAAGTTATAATGAGGAACCAAGCAGTTAAGGTGAAATCTGTTTGTTTGATTCGTTCCATGCAGTGGTCATCTCGCTCCCTTTGAACCAATGGCTTTATGTGTTTCCTGTGCTTGTAAAGTTCTCTGAGACGACTGCTGTGATTTAGCGCAAACAAAAACAAGTTGAATTGAATTGAAATCTGTCTGTGAGCTGTATGTTGCTCTCACTGACTGATTCTCACAAACATACGGTTCTGTTCTCAAATCCGTGTTCGCTGACGGAGCTAAATAGGATGACGATGATGCACAACAACGACGTGGAAACGCACAAACACACAGAAACAAACAGAATCGGAGATGGCGTTCCTAAAATAGCACGGCGGTGGCGTTGTTGGCGTCTGTGGCGGTGATCCATGCGAGTGCTCCGACTCCTGGACAGGTTTATGGCCCCAAGGCGGCTCGGGTAATGCTCCAGTCTATTATACTGAGAGAGGGGGGGGAGGAGGGGGGAGGGGGAGTAGGGGAGAGATGGAGGAGAGAGTGTGCGTTCACGTGGGGTTACCAGCAGACACAAGTTAGCATGGGGACACGACACACCGCTTCAGCTTCTACACCATACCTTAATATCTTGTTGAACTCTCTTTTGCGAATATTTTGGGGCCTGATTTACAGACTGTAAACAGATGGACCATGCTAACCAGCTAACTCAATGAAGCCCAAAAGGGAAGTGCTCATGGTGAAGTTTGGTTCCTCTCTCTGGCTCCTATTGACTTACATATAAAAGTAAACTCCTCTAGCTCAGTAATGTTTGTGTCGGAGTCAGCATTTTGGGCTTAAATGTGTGGATTAGAGCTCTCTGTGATCCTGGTGTTCATATGTGATATTATTTTTGTAAATAAATTATTAGGCTGTAGATCCAGGACTGAGGCTGTAGATCCAGGGCTTAGAATCAGAATCAGAATCAGAGCAGAATCATTTTTATTAGGCTGTAGACCCAGGGTTGAGGCTGTAGACCCAGGACTGAGGCTGTAAACCCAGGGTTGAGGCTGTAGACCCAGGACTGAGGTTGTAGACCCAGGGTTGAGGCTGTAGACCCAGAACTGAGGCTGTAGACTGAGGCAATTCATGGTGGGGTGTTGTGTTTGCCAGTGATTATCAGAGTCATTAGAGCTGACGATCGCCTTCTGTCTTTGAGGCTTAAGCATCACTCAGTCTGTCACAACAACAGCACAGTCATATCTGCAGGAGATTTCTGTTATTTCCGAGACAGAGAAGGAGAGACCAGGGAGAGACCAGAGAGAGACTAAAGAGAGACTTGAAAGAGACTAGAGAGAGAGAGAGACCACAGAGAGACCAGAGAAAGTCCGGAGAGAGATTAGAGAGAGACCAGAAAGAGACTAGAAAGAGACTAGAGAGAGCAGAGAGAGAAAGCAGAAAGAGAGACCAGAGAGAGATCAGAGAGAGACCACAGAGAGAGATCAGAGAGAGACCAGAGAGAGACCACAGAGAGAGATCAGAGAGAGACCACAGAGAGAGACTAGAGAGAGATCAGAGAGAGACCAGAGAGAGACTAGAGAGAGATCAGAGAGAGACCAGAGAGAGACCACAGAGAGAGACTAGAGAGAGACCAGAAAGAGACTAGAGAGAGACCAGAGAGAGAAAGCAGAAAGAGAGACCAGTGAGAGTCAAGAGAGAGACCAGAGAGAGACCACAGCGAGAGACCAAAGAGAGATCAGAGGGAGACCAATGAGGGAGACCAATGAGAGACCAGTGAGAGACCAGAGAGAGACCAGGGAGGGACCAGATACCAGCTTTGTTAGTGCAGTTAATGAAAATGTTGGTGATGAAAGGCAGTGAAGTGGTGGTCACTGCTCTGTGTATGTGCTTCTCTCTGGCTTTGATTCATTTGGCCGCACTCAGCTTCAAAGTATCTGTTTGTGCTTTTAAATAAAGAGAATCAAATCACTTGAAAGGGTAAAGAGCAGGTGAGAGGACACAAAGCTACCATCCACCTCAGGACTGAGGCTGTAGATCCAGGACTGAGGCTGTAGACCTAGGACTGAGGCTGTAGACCCAGGACTGAGGCTGTAGACCCAGGACTGAGGCTGTAGACCCAGGACTGAGGCTGTAGATCCAGGACTGAGGCTGTAGACCCAGGACTGAGGCTGTAGATCCAGGACTGAGGCTGTAGACCCAGGACTGAGGCTGTAGACCCAGGACTGAGGCTGTAGACCCAGGACCTTCCAGACAATGTGTATCTAAACCCCCCACCTACTGCAGGTTTACTTATCGCTGGATCATAATTCATTTTTGGATCTGATTTACAGAAACATTCTTACTTTTATTTACTTCTATTTGTCTTTTATCACAGAGCGATGCAGTGGGAGATACGGCAGCTCCGATAACACAAAGTTTATTGTTGTGGGAAAAGAAAGAACATTATAGAAGCTTTAGACTTTTTATCCTCCAATAACAACAGGGAGGAGTTCATTTTGACTGTAACAGATTATAGAGGACAGAGGACAGAGGAGAGAGGAGAAAGGACTGAGGAGAGAGGAGAAAGGACTGAGGAGAGAGGACTGAGGAGAGAGGACGGAGGGGAAAGGACAGGGGAGAGCGTGAGAGATATTCCATTGACCAGAGAGAGAGAGGAAGAAAAAGAAACCAGAGAGATCCAAGAGGCGATAGGCGAGAGAGAGGCCAGAGAGAGGCCAGAGAGAGGCCAGAGAGAGACCAGAGAGAGACCAGAGAGAGACCCGAGAGAGAGACCCGAGAGAGAGACCCGAGAGAGACCCGAGAGAGACCCGAGAGAGACCAGAGAGAGACTCGAGAGAGAGACCCGAGAGAGAGACCCGAGAGAGACCCGAGAGAGACCCGAGAGAGACCCGAGAGAGACCAGAGAAAGACCAGAGAGAGACCATTGAGAGACCAGAGAGAAACCAGAGAGAGACCAGAGAGAGACCAGAGAGAGACCAGAGAGAGAACAGAGAGAGACCAGAGAGAGAACAGAGAGAGACCCGAGAGAGAGACCCGGGAGAGAGACCCGAGAGAGAGACCCGAGAGAGAGACCCGAGAGAGACCCGAGAGAGACCCGAGAGAGACCCGAGAGAGACCAGAGGATAAAGAACCTGAGAGGACTCCAACTCTCATATGTGATAAAGAGAAACACTACTGAGAACTGGGGGATGGAGACATGTGTCTTTTGTGTTAGAAAAAGCCCTGTAAGTCGCTTTTTGACCCTTTGGGCTGAGAGCTGATTGGCTGCATGAGGGCTGTCCTCTGTTTATCTCTAGTTTGAAAAAGCAAATCTAAAGATGTGACAGGCTAGAAACACATTCTTGTGATAGAAGCAACTGTTTTAGTGTCAGGAACTAGTTTACTGTGGTTGGAAATGTACGTAACCCAGCTTTAATTCCTAGCCTCTGTTTGTAACAGCCTCCTCCGCAGATGTAAATCCAAAGCACCATAGCTCCCATGATGCTTTGCTGCGGCGGTGTTAGCATTGCCGCGTCGCTAATCGATTAGCGCTGACACGAGTGCGCATTAGGCTCAGTGCTCCGAGCAGAGAGAGGCCCTCTGGGAAATGTGGTCCAGGATTAGTGTAGTCCAAGGAACACGGCTTGTAACATGAGAAGGACACAGAAATAACATGCTAACAACACGCTAAGGACACGCTAACAGAGAGTACAGAGGAGAGAGGACAGAGGAGAGAGGAGAGAGGACAGAGGAGAGAGGAGAGAGGACAGAGGACAGAGGAGAGAGGACAGAGGACAGAGGAGAGAGGACAGAGGAGAGAGGACAGAGGACAGAGGAGAGAGGACAGAGGACAGAGGACAGAGGAGAGAGGACAGAGGACAGAGGACAGAGGAGAGAGGACAGAGGACAGAGGAGAGAGGACAGAGGAGAGAGGACAGAGGACAGAGGAGAGAGGACAGAGGACAGAGGACAGAGGAGAGAGGACAGAGGACAGAGGAGAGAGGACAGAGGACAGAGGAGAGAGGACAGAGGACAGAGGACAGAGGAGAGAGGACAGAGGACAGAGGAGAGAGGACAGAGGAGAGAGGACAGAGGAGAGAGGACAGAGGACAGAGGAGAGAGGACAGAGGAGAGAGGACAGAGGACAGAGGACAGAGGAGAGAGGACAGAGGACAGAGGACAGAGGAGAGAGGACAGAGGACAGAGGAGAGAGGACAGAGGACAGAGGACAGAGGAGAGAGGACAGAGGACAGAGGAGAGAGGACAGAGGAGAGAGGACAGAGGAGAGAGGACAGAGGAGAGAGGACAGAGGACAAGAGAATGTATATGAATAGTTAAAGGAGACTTATTATTATTATTATTGTTGTTGTTGTTATTATTATTATTATTATTATTATAATCATCATAATGTATTGGTTTTATACAGGCCTTCTCTGGACACTCAAAGACGCTTCACAACATTATTCGTTCACTCCAAACACAAACTACTATTGGAGCCACAGCTGCCCTGGGACACACTGACAGAAGCGAACCAACCAGTCTGGCTCGGCCCCTCCGACCACCACCAACCATTCACACTCACCGGATTATGATGTGGGTGAAGTGTCTTGCATAAGTACACAACCACACCCATGGTGTTCCCATCACAGTACTAACCAGGCCCTGCCCTGCTTAGCTTCAGAGGTCTGAGGGGATCTGGTTTTCACCTGCAGGTGGCGCCAGCCTCCCACATCTATTCCAACATTGTTCCCACACACACTGCAGAAGTTTAAAGCTTCACCCTGTGATCACAACCTGGTCCCCTGTAACTCACAGAACGCTCTGTGCAGAATTTGTCTTTGACCTCTTTCTCTGGTCTCTCTCTCTCTGATCTGTCGTTTGATTTGTTCACATTTTACTTAGATGACTTTCTTTTTGGGACAAACTAAAGCTGTAATTTATGAAACCCAAAGTTACGCCCCCCAGCTTTAAAGCAGTCCAGTGTGAGCGTCCAGAGCAGACTTCTCTTCCTCCTCATCCTGTATTTGATAAAGTGTTCTCCACTGGTTCATAAACCCGTTGACATTGAGACGTCGGGACAGTTTTAAAGCTTCCAGGAAACGACCAATGAAATCACAGAGAGATCCGCCGCCAAAAAGACCTGTGTCTGTGCCAACGTCTACATTCAGGACAGAGGAGAGAGAGAGAGAGAGGACAGAGGAGAGAGAGAGGACAGAGGAGAGAAGAGAGAGGACAGAGGAGAGAAGAGAGAGAGGACAGAGGAGAGAAGAGAGAGGACAGAGGAGAGAGAGAGGACAGGGGAGAGAAGAGAGAGAAGAGAGAGGACAGATGAGAGAGGAGAGAGGACAGAGGAGAGAGGAGAGAGGACGGAGGAGAGAAGAGAGAGAGGAGAGAGGAGAGAAGAGAGAAGAGAGAGGACAGAGGAGAGAAGAGAGAGAGGACAGAGGAGAGAGAGAGGACAGAGGAGAGAAGAGAGAGAGGACAGAGGAGAGAAGAGAGAGAGGACAGAGGAGAGAAGAGAGAGAGGACAGAGGAGAGACGAGAGAGGACAGAGGAGAGAGAGAGGACAGAGGAGAGAAGAGAGAGAAGAGAGAGGACAGATGAGAGAGAGAGGACAGAGGAGAGAAGAGAGAGAAGAGAGAGGACAGATGAGAGAGGAGAGATAGGACAGAGGAGAGAAGAGAGAGAGGACAGAGGAGAGAAGAGAGAGAGGACAGAGGAGAGAGAGAGGACAGAGGAGAGAAGAGAGAGAGGACAGAGGAGAGAAGAGAGAGAGGACAGATGAGAGAGAGAGGACAGAGGAGAGAAGAGAGAGAAGAGAGAGGACAGATGAGAGAGAGAGGACAGAGGAGAGAAGAGAGAGAGGACAGAGGAGAGAAGAGAGAGAGGACAGAGGAGAGAGAGAGGACAGAGGAGAGAAGAGAGAGAGGACTGAGTGGAGAGAGGACAGAGGAGAGAAGAGAGAGAGGACTGAGTGGAGAGAGGACAGAGGAGAGAAGAGAGAGAGGACAGAGGAGAGAGAGAGGACAGAGGAGAGAAGAGAGAGAGGACAGAGGAGAGAGAGAGGACAGAGGAGAGAAGAGAGAGAGTACAGAGGAGAGAGAGAGGACTGAGTGGAGAGAGGACAGAGGTGAAACAGGAGAGAGGACAGGACAGAGGAGAGAGTTCTACAGCAGGTCTACAGTTGGTCTACAGCAGGTCTAAACAGGTTTAAAGCAGGTCTAAAACAGGTCTGAATAAGGTCCATTAAAGATCGTCCAATCAGAACGCTACAATACAGAGTCTCATTAAACCCACTCACGCTTCGTTAGTGAAGATTTAAACGAACGACTGAGAGAAACTAGAGCAGAGGAAACGCATTTATAAAGATCTGGTTCAGTCCTGGCTCAGACCTGGTTCAGACCTGGTTCAGTCCTGTCTCAGACCTGGTTCAGCCCTGGCTCAGACCTGGTTCAGTCCTGGCTCAGACCTGGTTCAGACCTGGTTCAGCCCTGGCTCAGACCTGGTTCAGTCCTGTCTCAGACCTGGTTCAGACCTGGTTCAGTCCTGGCTCAGACCTGGTTCAGACCTGGTTCAGTCCTGTCTCAGACCTGGTTCAGCCCTGGTTCAGACCTGGCTCAGACTTGGTATAGATAAAATAAATGCTTATTTGTCTGTATTTTGTCTCAAACCTGAGCTTGAGAACACTCAGTTTGGATGTTTTGTTTTAAATGTGAAAATCTGATTTTGTTTGTTTTTAACTTTGGGACAAAAATAATTCCTGATTTGAGAGTGTGGGGGTCTAAACACAGCTGCAGGTCTGTGTTGGACTTGTTTTATTGCATGGTACAAAGAGAATATGGCTTTCAAAGTGAACAGCTAACAGTGCTAATGTTGCTAACCTGTCTAACCTGGGTCTGACCTGCCGACTCTTGTCTTGTGCCATGTTGTCTGTGCACTAGGCTGATCTGTCTCCTCCTCCACCTCCCCCTGCTGTCCTTCCCACCTCCTCCTGAGTTCTGCAGACCTCCTCCTCTATCCTTTTCAACCAACCTCTCCCTGCTGTCCTTTCCACCTCCACCTTTTAATTGTAATAATCTCCTCAAGATTTCATTTCTTCATCCCACTCACCTCCTTCTCTCCTCTCGTCTACTCCCCGCTCCCACCTCCTTCTTCTTATCCTGTCCAGCTCCTCCTCATCTCTTCTGTCCCACTCATATCCTCCAACTCCCTGTCTCTCCCCTTCTGTCTCCCTTCTCTCCTCCTCTGTCTGCCTCCCACTATCCTCTCCTCCTTTTCTTTTCCTTTCACCTCCTCCTATTCTTACCCGTCCACCTCCCCCTTATCCTCTTTTGTACTCCCCTCTTGTCCCCCACCGACCTCGTATAATATTATGTCCACTTCTCCCTCACTCCTCACCTGGCCTCTTCCTCACCTCACCTGCCCACCTCCCCCTCCCCTCTCTCCTCTTCAGTCCACCTCCCACTCGTCTCCTCATCCTATCCTCCTGTCTATTCCATATCTCCCTTATCCTCCCCCCGTCTCCTCCTCTATAGGAGTGTAGTGCCTGCCGGTCTCCTCACCTCTCCTCTTCTTCCTCCCCTCTTTAGCAGTGTAGTGCTTGCCTCTCTCCTTCTCCTTACCTCTCCTTCCCTCACATCCCCCCTCCTCCCCTCTTTAGCAGTGTCAATCTTACCTCTCTCCTCCTCCTCCCCTCACCTCCCCCCTCTTTAGCAGTGCAATGATTGCCTATCTCCTCCTCACCTCTCCTCCCCTCCTCACTTCCCTCCTCCCCTCCCCACACCCCCTCCTCTCCCCTTTAGCAGTAAAGTGCTTGGCTAAATCCTCACCCCTCCTCCCTCCTCCTCACCTCTCCTCCTCCTCCTCCTCACCTCTCCTCCTCCTCCCCCTCACCCCCCTCTTTAGCAGTCGTGCTTGCTTGTCTCCTCACCTCTCCTCTTCCTCCCGTCCTCCCCCCTTGCCTCCCCTCTTTAGCAGCGTAGTGCTTGCCTGTGTCTCCTCTTCACCTCTCCTCCTCCTCCCCTCCTCACTCTCCTCCCCCTCTTTAGCAGTGTTGTGCTTGCCAGTCTCACCTGTCTCGTGTCTCTGTCTCTCTCTCTCTCTCCTGTCCTGGTGTCCTTCGTGTCTCACCTGGTGTTTGTGGTTGAAGCCATCGGATCTCAGCGGCGCCGGAACCAGAGCGTCGTGGCGTCCGACATTTTCGAGCCGCACCTGGGCAGCCACATCCTGCAGGTAAGACACACACGCACACAAACACACACACGCACATGCTGTTTGTGTGTCTGCTTGGGAGTTGGGAGGTGGACGGGGGAGGAGAGAAGGGAGACAGAAAAGGACAGTGGGAGGTGGACAGGGAGGAGAGAAGGGAGACGGAAGAGGACGGGGAAAGAGAGAAGGGAGACAGAAGAGGACAGTGGGAGGTGGACGGGGGAGGAGAGAAGGGAGACAGAGAAGGAGTGATAGGGAGGTGGACAGGAGAGACAGGGATATGGAAGGGGGAGGAAAGAAGGGCGACAGAAGAGGAGAGATAGGGAAAGGGACTGGGGAGGAGAGAAGGGAGACCGAGGAGGAGAGATAGGGAGGTGAACAGGAGAGAAAGGGAGGTGGACGAGGGACAGAGGAGGAGAGACAGGGAGGTGGAAGAGGTGGAAGGGGGTGGAAAGAAGGGAGACAGGGAGCAGAGAAGGGAGACATAAGAGGAGAGATAGGGCGGTGGATGGGGGAGGAAAGAAGGGAGACAGAAGAAGAGAGATAGGGGGTGGACAGGAGGGACAGGGAGGTAGACAGGGGAGGAGAGATAGGGAGGTGGACAGGAGAGACAGGGAGGTGGAAGGGGGAGGAAAGAAGGGAGACAGAAGGGGAGAGATAGGGGGTGGACAGGAGAGACAGGGAGGTGGACGAGGAGACAGAAGAGCAGCGACAGGGAGGTGGACAGAATAGGACAGCCCGGGTGTATTTAAGCTGCAGTACCGTGGGTGGCCTCTAGACCATGTGGAGGCAGATTTCATCAGCAACACTCTGTACATTGTATCACACATCTATGCAACGTCTCCCTGTGTCTTTAGCGTGATGCTAACATGACGCTAACATGTCTCTGCTGCTAATTGAGGCTCGTTAATCTGCTGCTAATTGATTGTGAGGATGTGACATTTGCGTCGGTGATGGATGGGGTCGGAGCAGGTTTGATAAAGACGCAGAGGCTGAACTTTAGATTCAGAAAGAGCACACGGATCTCATCATTAGCAGCTCTGGGATTAGAACAAAGCAGAGTGGATTATAGCCTCATGTGTGATGTCTGTGTCACTGAGTGGGATTAGCAGTCTGTGTTTGTGGCTTCGTCTCAGATATATGTCTTTATTGTGTGTTAAATACCAACAAAATCAGATGAAAACTATATCATTATAAACTGACATACATATTTAGGCTCCAACAACAGATCAGAGAACCAAACAGTTCAGGACTGAGGCAGTATAGATTCAGGACTGAGGCTGTAGATCCAGGGGACTAAGGCTGTAGGACCAGGACTGAGGCTGTAGATCCAGGACTGAGGCTGTAGATCAGGACTGAGGCTGTAGACCCAGCTTGGATCTACAGGATCTGTTGCCCAAATCCAACTGAAGTGGCTCTCTTACTAAGAATATGCATTAACTGTTATTATTTGACACACAGACCCCTGCAGTGGTACTTGGAGATTACTGCTTGATATGAGATAATCTCTGATCCCCGAGGCCTGGGCACTGATGGTGGCATGAAAGCTAGATGCTGATTAATGCGTTTGCCTGGAGAGGTCTCCAGAGGAGAAGAGGGGGAGGCGGTGTGGGGGGGGGAGCAGATATAAGAGCTGTTTTGATTGGTCACAACAAGTATGAATATGGTCTGCTTCAGTCTCATGTCTGGTCTCTTGTTTGGTCTCTGGTCTGGTCTCTGGTTTAGTCTCTGGTCTGGTCTCTGCTTCAGTGTCTGGTCTGGTCTCTGCTTCGGTCTCTGGTCTGGTCTCTTCTTCGGCCTCTGGTCTGGTCTCAAAGCAGATAGAAGTGGGCACAGCACATCTGAATGTAGTCTCTGGTCTGGTCTCTTCTTTGGTCTCTGGTCTGGTCTCTGATCTTTGCTTCAGTCTCTGGTCTAGTCTCTGCTTCAGTCTCTGGTCTGGTCTTTGCTTTAGTCTCTGGTCTGGTGTCTGAAAGAAGAGTTATTTGAACTGGACACAACCTCTGTGTCTGAATGAAGTCTCTGGTCTTGTATCTGGTCTGGTCTCTAGTTGGTCTCTGGTTTGTCTCTGGTCTGGTCTCTGCTTCAGTCTGTTGTCTGGTCTCTTCTTCAGTCTCTGGTCGGGTCTCTGGTCTAGTCTCTGGTCTCTAGTCTCAGGTAGAAGTCCTGTAATAACTAGTCCTTCATACCAAACACTCGTAGCGATAACGTTTGATTGTGGTCCGTCTGTCGAGGCTCTTCATCTTCAAACAATACCTCGATCTCTCGTCTCTTGTTCTTGTTGCGACCTGCTCCCACTTAAAACCAGCTCCACGTTTAGAGCGGTCTGGAACCCTGCCAGACGGACGCCATCTGTGAGAGTCTGATGAAAAGGAAACTGCAGCCTTTTGTCTTCAGACTTTCATTCACAGCTCTAACTCAAAGATAAAGTCGAGATTCGAGTTTAAAGACAACACAACCTGCTTTTGTCGACAGGAGAGTTTTGATCTACAGCACCTCTTCTATTGTATTATTGTTAGTCTCTCTCTGGTCTCCTCTCTGGTCTCTCTCTCTCTAGTCTCCTCTCAGGTCTCCTCTCAGGTCTTCTCTCTGGTCTCTCTCTGGTCTCTCTCTGGTCTCTCTCTTTGCTCTCTCTCTCTGGTCTTCTCTCTGGTCTCTGATCTGGTCTCTGGACTGTCATCTCGTCTGTTCTCTGGTCTGATCTCTGTCTGGTCTAGTCTGGTCTCTGGTCTGGTCTCTGTTCTCTGGTCTCTGGTCTGGTCTCTGGTCTGGTCTCTGTTCTCTGGTCTCTGGTCTGGTCCAAAGTCTCTGGTCCCTGGTCCCTGGTCTCTGATCTGGCCTTTGGTGTCTGGTCTCAGGTCTGGTCTGGTCTCTCGTCTCTAGTCTCTGGTCTGTTCTCTGGTCTCTGGTCTTTGGTCTCTAGTCTCTGGTCTGGTCTGGCCTGGTCTCTGGTCTTGTCTGGTCTCTAGTTTCTAGTCTCTGGTCTCTTGTCTACATTAGGTCCAGACTTTAGATTCTGAACTCGTCTCAAGGTCAAGCTCTCGTTCTCTTCTGCTGCACATTGGGCGAGCAAGGGGGTCAGCGGTCGGATACAGTCCCACTGGACCCAAGACTGACAGATCAGACTAGACCAGAGACCAGACTCAACCAGACTAGACCAGACCAGACTGGGCCAGACTAGCGACCATACCAGAGTCCAGACAAGACCTGGTGTAGACCAGACTGTACATTACCTGCAGGCGAAAGCCAGATCCCTCAGAAATGTAAGGCTAAGCAGGGCAGGGCTTGGTTAGTACTGTGATCGCTGGGTTGCAACCACGTGACCAAAAGAGGGCGTGGCAAGGGGCCGTAGGACAGGAAGTGATTTTATCCTATTAGTTAGAATGGGCGATGCGGGAAAACGCACACATAGGAGCTTTTTGCAGCTTAGTTTCACTCTTATTTTGAGTGAAAACTATTTTGAATGCAGCGTACAGCGTGTGCAGTTTTAATGAGTCCATTTTTTTCTACAATGAGGAGGATTAAGCGACGACAGTTGAGCTCATCACTCTGGGATCAACAGAACCACGTCCAAGATAATGCAATAAATAGGGCACAAATGTTACTTTTAACAACATTTGATGCAAACAATGTGACCCTTTATTGACATTTCAGTGATTTGCTGAGCTGTAAATGATAAAAAGTTTGGCTTTGGACATTACCCTGGTATTTGCAGTCCCAGACCCTAGTCCTAACAGTCCCAGACCCTGGTCCTTACAGTCCAAGACCCTTGTCCTTACAGTCTCAGACCCTGGTCCTACCTGTCCCAGTCACAGAAATAACGATGAACAATCAGTCTTACAACACAGAGACTAGATTTTATGTGAGGAGACTTGATTGTACAGCCTGCTTTTAGTTTTTTATAAGAACAACTTGGTTTCAAACAACATTTGGCCTTATTCCACACAAAAATACTGCGTTGTATGTATGAAAGTCAGCAAAGTGAAGACTGCGGACTGTCAACAGTGTTTGTGGCCGCAGATGCTAGGCAGGCGGCTAATGCTAACGCATTTATTCCATTCCTTTTTAGGCATATTCCTAAAAATCGACATCCATTAGAGTAGTTGACACGTGCAGTTGACACAACTGCACACGCCACAGGAAAAGAGGATCTTCACTTGGAATTGAAGGACTTTCACGCCGCTGCCTTACGTCAGCTGCAACCCAGCAATGGACCTCTGGGAACAACAGGTGCCGCAGTGGGGCGGCTGTAAAGTGCCTAACAGTGGTTGTGTCCTTAGGCAAGACACTTTAGAGCAGGGGTCTCCAACCTTTTTCAATCAGAGAGCTACTTTTGTTCAAAAGAAGAGGCAGAGAGCTACTACTTTTTGCAGTTGTACTAAAAATCGATCTAATAATAACAACAAAACATGGAGAACACATGTAATTATACTATTATACTGTATAAGCCTATATCAACTCTTATAATAGATATGTAATGGCTCAAAATGTATTCATTCAAGATCATGTGTTAAATTCTAAATCCTTTGGCGAGCTACCTGAAAGGGGCTGGTGAGCTACTGGTAGCTCCCGAGCCACGGGTTGGAGACCGAGGCTTTAGAGCCTATTGTGTGTGAATGGTTGGGGGTGGTGATGGCAGAGGCCGATGGCACATACTGGTTGCCTCACTTCTGTCAGTGTGCCCCAGGGCAGCTGTGGCTACAGTAATAATTTTTCACCACTGTGATTGAAGTGATAAAACAAAGCTGTGAAGGGACTGTGAGCCTACGGTGAAGCTGATTAACACCAGAGACCGTTTCAGACAGAATTTAAAACACATAATTATTTGTGTATTTATTCTATGACGCTGGACAAAACCCTGTAACAGCCTCACCTCCTGGCTCTGGTCCAACTGCTCATCAATAATTCTCTGTCCTTGTGTGTGTGTGTGTGTGTGTATGTGTTATGCCTGTGTGTAAATATGTGTGTGTTTGTGCCTGTGCCTGTATGTATAGCAGTGTGGGTATACTGTATATATATATATATATATATATATATATATATATGTGTGTGTGTGTGTTTGGCTGCATTTGTATGTGTATTTGTGTATGTGTGTGTTATGTTTATATGTGTGTATATGTGTACGTCTGTAAGTGTATGCGTGTGTTAGGAGTAGCCTCAGCAGTGTGTGTATTTTGTGTATACTGTATATGTGTGTGTGTGTCAACGTGTGTTTGTGTGTCTGTATATCTTCGTGTACCTGTGAGTGTTAGCAGTAGCCTAAGCAGTGTGAGTGTCTGTGTATGTGCTTAAATGTGTGTATGTGTGTATGCGTGTGTGTGTGTGTGTGTGTGTATGTATATACGAGTGTATATATAAATGTGTGTGTGTGCAGTAGCCTGCGCAGTGAGAATGTGTATATCTGTATGTGTGTGTATGTGTGTGTATGTGTGTATATGTGTGTTGTAGCCTGAGCAGCTGGTGGGAGCAGGCCTCAGGGGGATGGTCAGTGTTGCGGTTCGCGCAGGGGAAGGTCACACGGCTCCAAACGTCCACAAACCGACAGAACCATGTATTTCAGATTAACAGGGATTATTTAGGATTATCTTTTAATATCATTATAAACATTGAGATTAACTATTAAGACTTAATGAGCCCATTGTAGACCCAGGAGCAGGGACATCCCCCCTTTCCTTCTGTCTGAATGCTCTGTCTTCAAACTCTTTGCACTGTGTTGAACCCTTTAGAGCCATAGAGCAAGTAATAAGAGTCAATCCCATTTGTGTTTCGCCCTAAATCAGGCGGTAGATCCAGGACTGAGGCTGTCGATCCAGGACTGAGGCTGTAGATCCAGGACTGAGGCTGTCGATCCAGGACTGAGGCTGTAGATCCAGGACTGAGGCTGTAGATCCAGGGCTGAGGCTGTAGATCCAGGACTGAGACTGTAGATCCAGGACTGAGGCTGTAGATCCAGGACTGAGGCTGTATATCCAGGACTGAGGCTGTCGATCCAGGACTGAGGCTGTAGATCCAGGGCTGAGGCTGTAGATCCAGGACTGAGGCTGTAGATCCAGGACTGAGGCTGTAGATCCAGGACTGAGGCTGTAGATCCAGGACTGAGACTGTAGATCCAGGACTGAGGCTGTAGATCCAGGACTGAGGCTGTAGATCCAGGGCTGAGGCTGTAGATCTAGGACTGAGGCGGCTCCCAGGCGGGGAAGGGGACTTACTGAGTGTGACATCAGCCTCGCCTTAATATGGGACCGATTTTGAAGCTAGCTGCAATCTCCGCAAATGGGAATTTCTTCCACAGCGTTAGCTTTGTGCTGTAACTGAGACAGACATGTTTCTTTCCCACTGAAATAAGGGCCCTGATTGGTCAATCCTTGTATAGCTCATATCTGGATTTTCAAAGACAATATCACAATATAAACACCAGGATCACAGAGAGCGATAAACCACAGATTTAAGTCCAAAATGTTGAGTGCTATCATGAGGGACCACTGTACTCAACAAATATTGTAAACAGGATATTATTTCTGTAGGGCGATATGAATAAAGATTACTTACTTTATTCTTTCAATTTCCGTGTGGCTAAAAGAGACAAACGTCCCACTTTCTCTCCCCTATCCGCCGCCTTTCTGCTCGCTCTCCCTCATCAGTATGCACTCTCTCTCTCCCTCTATCCTTTGCCTGTTTGCTTGCTCGCCCTCATCAGAATGCACTCTCTCTCTCCCCCTATGTGCTGCCTGTTTGCTTGCTCGCCCACACTCTCTTTTGGTCTAAATGAAGACGAATGCTGCTGTTTCTGCTCCACATGGTGTGGCGTCAGTAAATGTTTGAGTGAATGAAGTCAAAATGCTGTGAAACGTTGCCTGGTGGTGGCGCTGTGACGGACTGGGATCACGGCCAGACTTGTAAACAGACATAAGGAGATTAAATGTAATAGCATCTCTCTTTCCTCGTCTCTCTCTGGTCTCTCTCTGTGGCCTCTCTCTGGTCTCTCTGGCCTTTCTCTGATCTCTCTCTCTCTCTGGTCACTCTGGTCTCTCTCTGGTCTCTCTCTGGTCTCTATCTGGTCTCTCTCTGGTCTCTATCTTGTCTCTCTGTGGCCTCTCCTTGGTCTCTATCTGGTCTCTCTGTGGTCTCTCTCTGGTCTCTCTCTGGTCTCCCTCTGGTCTCTCTCTAGTCTCTCTCTGGTCTCTATCTGGTCTCTCTGTGGCCTCTCTCTGGTCTCTCTGTGGTCTCTCTCATTGATCTCCCTCATTGGCCTCTCTGTTGTCTCTTTCTGGCCTCTCTCTGGTCCCTCTCTGACCTGTTTCAGTCTCGGCTTCTTTCTCTCCTATGAGCTTGTTCTGTACTCTTTTATAGTTATATGAAAAGTTTGATTGTATTGAGTTTGGAAGGAGGGGCTCATAACCTTCTTGCTTTAGCCCAGTCCTTTTGAGCAGAATTAATTCTGTTCAAATAAATAAATAAATAAATAATCTTTGAGAGCTGTAACTGCAGCGGACAGCTCTTATCGATGTGGAGGCTCCTCTATCCTGACCTTTCCTCTGAGCGCTCTGGCCTTTTCCGCGCTCTCGTTTGTCAAACAGGAAACACCTCAGCGCTCAGGAAGCGAGAGCGCCGCCGTGAGAGCGCCATGGTGATGGACGGGCGCCACAGGCCACGTGACTCAGAGCCGTCAGAGCCCTGAGCTGATGTCTGCGGGTTCAGAGGCGTTAGTGGAGGAGACTAATTTAGAAGTGTTCAGAACTGACTATGTTTCTGATTCTGCTTCAGTCTCTGTCTCAGTCTCTGCCTCAGTCTCTGCTTCAGTCTCTGCTTCAGTCTCTGCCTCAGTCTCTGCTTCAGTCTCTGCCTCAGTCTCTGTCTCAGTCTCTGCCTCAGTCTCTGTCTCAGTCTCTGTCTCAGTCTCAGTCTCTGTCTCAGTCTCTGTCTCAGTCTCGGTCTCAGTCTCTGTCTCAGTCTCGGTCTCAGTCTCGGTCTCAGTCTCTGCTTCAGTCTCGGTCTCTTGTTTCTGTGTGTGAGGGTTTTGTGGATGGATGTCTTCAGCTCAGAGGCGTTTCCTTCTGTGATCAATGACTCCTGTGTGTTTAGCAGATTTAGACATCAGTAAGAGAAAGAGAGAGGCTCTCTGGTCTCTGAAGGGAGAGAGACCAGAGAGAGAGAGACTGCATAGAGACAGGAGCCAGAGAGCGAGTGTGACCAGAGAGAGCTAACAAAGAGAGAGACCCGAGAGAATCTAAAGACCAGTGGAAAAAGGAAAAGTCCTGTTGTTTACCAGATTCTTATTTGACAGAGAGAGAGATTTACAAAGCTCCATATTATTCTGACGTCTGAAAGTCCTCTGTGTCAAGTTTGGGGTGCGTGTCTGTTAGTTTGGACGAAGCTAAAAACAACTTCAGGTCAGATTTGGAAGAGAAACAATGTTGTAACAGGTTAAAGCTTCTGTAATCTCTAACTTCTCTTCCTCCACACTTACAGCCGCGATGGTCCTCCTTCCTCTTCTTTTTTTGTCTCATTTACATATTAATAACATATTTGGATTTGTGTGTGTCTGCGTGTGTGTGTTTGTGTCTGTGTGTGTGTGTTTGTGTTTTACGCCTGTTAATTCTGACCAAGGACAAAGCAAAAATAAAAGAGAAAAAACCACAAACAGCGGAATTCAACTCCCCAAACGCACACACACGGACAGAGACACACACACATAGACACACACAGACACAATCACGTGCACTCACACATACAGACACAGAGACACACACACACACAACACAGACACACACACTCACAGTCCGCAGCTCCGACTCGGCTAATTATGCTAATTGCGGACGCGGCTGTTTTATTTATGCGGCTGAAGATAAACAAAAGGCGGAAATGACTTTGGACGCCACTGTAGCGCGCATGCTAACGAGCTAACTCACCACCGCAGGTAATTGGCATTTTGATTGTGCTTTTATTTATTTCATTGGTGGATTATTGAAGAGCGGGGGGTGAGGAGGGGGTGAGGAGGGGGACGGGGGTAATGGAAAATCTTTGGTTCCATTAAAAGCGCTTTGAGGACAGTGTTGCGTCATATTGAAACGTGATGATGGAGAAACACCGAGAGTTCAGAGAATGTTTGTAGAAGTATTGGTGCTAACATGGTCAGTCCGTTGAGTCCGTCTTATAGACTGTGTAAAGAGGGACAATGCTAACCCTTTAGCTCAATGAAGCCCAATAGGGAAGAGCTCATGGTGAAGTTTGGGTCATCTCTCTGGCTCCTATTGACTTCCATGTAGAAGTAATGTAGCTTAGTAATGTTTGTGTCACACTCACCGCTGTGTTCTTAAATCTGGTTTATCACTCTCTAACCTTGTGTTTTTATTGTCTTTGCAAAACCAGATATGAGTCATATAAGGACTGACCAATCAGTGTCCGTCATTGGCAAGGGAAACTTTTTACTAAAGACAGATCCAGGACATTTCTGGACAGTGGTCATTCAACAGATGCCCGTATAAGGAAACTGGCTTGGCTTCTTCTGCATTAAGGCTAACACTGTGGTGATGTCACAAATGTGAATCTATACATGCAGTAATGGTGAGAAAAAATGTATTCTGATCAGTATCATGATATTTTGTACGCACTTAAATGGATACAGTAGCAAAGTACTGTGATCTCTCTGAGTTTACTCCGGTCATTTACATCTGTGTATTATATCCACGAGATGGCGCTTGTTGCCGTGCTTTGTTTTCCTGCATTCATTCAACTGTTCAACATAATTATGAACGATGTCTTGTCCTGTAATAAGGTCCTGTGTTTGCTAAAGCAGACCATAATAAATGTCATGTTTGACTTTCCTCCATGTCGCAATCGCAATATCTCACAGAATCACATCACAACAATATTGATTGTGGCCAAGATATTGCATACTGTCTACTCCACACATTGACACTTCCCACCTCTAGTATGCAGACTTCTCATACTTCAATCTCAGAACTGTTTTTGTTGTCGGCCCCTGGACCTCCTGGCTAAAAGTCTGGGCGCCCTTGGCCTGGATTCTGACTCTCAGCTTCAGTTAAATCTGCTGAAGTATTCCTCGACAGCAGTGAGTAAATCAGTGCTCAGTCGTGTTTCTCCTGAGGCTTCACCTCCGCAGCAGAATCAGTCTGAACAGTCACAACAGCAGTGAGGCTCAGTGAGGGTAGCTCTCTGCTGTAGTTAGCTCTCTGCTGTAGATAGCTCTCTGATTTATGAAGCTCTCTGCTGTAGTTAGCTCTCTGCTGTAGATAGCTCTCTGATTTATGAAGCTCTCTGCTGTAGGTAGCTCTCTGCCATAGAAATCTCTGCTGTAGGTAGCTCTCTACTGTATGAAGCTCTCTGCTGTATGAAGCTCTCTTCTGTAGGTAGCTCTCTGCTGTAGGAAGTTCTCTGCTGTAGATCATTCTCAGCTGTAGCTCTCTGCTGTAGGAAGCTTGCTGGTGTAGTTAGCTCTCTGCTGTTGGTAGCTCTCTGCTGTAGGAAGCTCTCTGCTGTAGGTAGCTCTCTGTGCGTTTGTGGGATTAGGTGGGATGAGGAGATGGAGCAGATTCAGACGCAGCTGCAGTGAAAAATGTGGAACGCTCTACTTTTGTTTGGGGTTTGAGTCGGAGCAGGTCCAAGGTCAGAGCAGAGGAAAACAACAGCTAACAGGGGAATTACTATCTGTGTGTGTGTGTGTGTGTGTGTGTGTGAGAGAGAGAAGTGTGTGTGAGAGGTATGAGTGTGTGTGTGTGTCAATGTGTGTGCTCACAACATGAACACACAGCTTGTGGTCATGTTGTAGACTTGTATTTCAGTATTTCAGAGGGTGCCCAACTCTGTGGTAAATAAATAATGGTCTCTCTCCTTTGTCTCTTTCTGGTCCCTCTCTCTAGTCTCTCTGGTCTCGCTCTGGTCTTTCTCCGGTCTCTTCTGATCTCTCTCTGGTCTCTCTCCCTGGTCTCTCTTACTTGTCCTTCTCGCTATTCTCTCTCTGGTCTCTCTCACTGACCTCTCTCTCTCTCTGGTCTCAAGTGTCCCAGGTCATCCCTATTCTAAAACATTTCTAACTCACATTTCTCTGGTTTCTGTCTTTCAGTCTCTGGATGGATTTGTTTTTGCATTGAACAAAGAGGGGAGGTTCCTGTACATCTCTGAGACCGTGTCTATCTACCTGGGACTGTCACAGGTAAGCCCTCTGCTGGACACACGCTCAACTGCAGGCGGCTTCTGCTGACGAAACACTGTTATGAAGAGAAGCGTCTTTCAAAAGTTACAGCTGTCTGTTTTATCTTTAGCTACAATTGATTGTTTCTCTGGTCTCTCTCTGGTCTCTCGCTCTGCTCTCCCTTTTCCTTCTCTCTCTCCCCAATCATGTGGGAGTCGTCTTCAAGGATAACGTTTTTGCACAACCCTGCGGTGTCTGCTTCAGTTAATGTGCAGACCAAAAAAAACATGTTGAGTCTTATTTTCCTCCATGTTTGTATTGTCTTTGAATAATATGAAGGACATGAATTGCAATATATCTCAGAATCAAACCACGATCCTTGCTGTATGTTAATAATCACATTAATGTTAAATAGTGTCCCAAATATCTATCGAATCATCACATTTGTGCCACTTCCCGCTCAAATCTAACCCACGTCAGGCAGGAAACAACATTTTCCCAAAAAAACTTTGTTGCTACAGTTTTTAATTAAAGTAGAATTAGTCGATCTTTTTGATTTTCCTTTTGCATAAATGTTCTCGAGGAATCCCCCTACGCCACCGTGTTGGATTAGACCCAACACGATCCTTATCAGATAATTGATAGTGTGCGTTTGTTCCGCTGCTCGGAGCAGCTTTTATCACACGCTAGCTACAGAGCGCTGCTAGCACCCGTTAGCCGCAACGCTAATCCAGTGTTACCGCTTTAACCTCCAGATGCTAATTAGCCTTTATCTGCGGAGCTACATGGAAACCCGGCCGCCACGTTTGAGGCTGATGATTGAGGTGATGTGGAGGAGGACATGGGACAAGTATACTTTTTAGACCTGCTTAGACCTGCTTTAGACCTGCTTTAGACCTGCTTTAGTCCTGCTTTAGACCTGCTTTAGACCTGCTTTAGACCTGCTTTAGTCCTTGCTTTAAACAGGTGTTCTGCCGAAAAGTGACGCTCTGCCAAAAAGTGACGCTTATGTAATGCTCAGCTGTTAATGATGTAATGCAAACCTGCGCATGCGCGTCTCACGGCAGCCGAAACAAACCAAGATGGCGGACAGAAAGTCAGAGAATTGCTTTAAAAGTTATAATACGAACGAAATAAGACACGAATGTCACTTTTAATGCAATTTGAGGCGAGATGTTGATGGTTCCGTGTTGGCACATGTGGGTTTTAAGAGTCAAACTTTCGGGTAAAGTTTAGTTTAAGCAGTCAACTCTGCCTGTGAAACCACAAAGCTAATGTTATGATAGCATTCCTCGGCTGCGGACGCAGGCTGATGACGCGTCCTGTGGCAACTCTACAGTTTACTATGTTGATATGGGATTATTAACGATTGTATTGTAATGTATCCATACCGAATAACAAGATTACACATGTTACATTCGATTAATTTTATATTTTTTATGTAGCTACAGAAACACCATCACATTACATATGAACAGAGGACAGTTTAATTATAAATACACATTTCCAACACTACTAATCCCAATAATTTGTGTAGTATACAACCACATGTCACAAGATTGATAGAGGTATATCTTGCTGTCACACTGTTGTGTTCTGAAATGTTGTTACCTCTGACTTTCCAATATTTTGATTTTAGAACCCTTGTTTGAATAGTAATTAAAAATAAATGCATAGATAACCAGGGACTTTGCACCAAAGCCTCAGATGTAGAGCAAAACAAAAATTATGATTCTGAAAAGCACAAGGTAAAACAAAGACCAGAAACCACTGTTGCAACATGGTACATTTTATAAAAATACAAGTACTCTGACATGTGTGGCCAACACTTTTTTCTATTGATTACATTTATTACATGCTACCAAAGGCGCTTTTTTGTTGGTGCAATCAAAATGTGTGAAGTCGCCGCACAATACTGCACCTATCCAAAATAAGTAAACTTTAGTCATTCCAGAAACACATGCTGTAGGGTTATAAGAGGAAAATACCTTTTCATCTCCACTTAAGTGGAAACAACACACACCACAGTAGTCATCTTCACCTACAAATAAACACAATGTTTCAGTCTCAGTTTTGTTGATTAACCCAGGTATAACATTTCAAAAGTAAGGACGATAATAACCTCCTCGCTGAAGCAGCGTACATGCCACTTCCAGACACGCTGCAGCAATAAAGTTGTAGTTTGTGCACACAGCATCCAAATGGCCCTGGAGGAACCATGCCTCGGCAAACTATATATACAAATAATAGTAAATGTCACTATGCCTTCAAAGAAGAATAAATAATTACAGAATCACCTTTAAAATAAAAATGCCACAACTAGAGGTGTCAATTTGTAGCTGGTGCTTGAGCACACTCCCAGTCCATTGACCACTGCCTCTGTTAGCCTGCCTCAGAAACTTCCTAAAGTGAGATGAACAGTTACAAAACAAGTCTCATGATAACTTTTCAGATCGGACAAACCTCCAGTTTTTGAGGATGTTTCTTTTGTAAAGGGCCTCGTTTCCCATGGGGTCAATGAGCAATACTGATTTATCCTCCATGAGGACGACCACTAACACCCAGTGGCCTCCAGTCTTTATGGGGCAGATCCAGTGAGCCTCTTCTGGAAATTTCATCTATAAAAAAGTGGAACCAAAAAGTGTTATTGTCTTTGTAACCATATGGGTATGCAAGGAATATTTGGCCCACGGAAATTGGAACTTCCTTTGTAAGTGGTTTCATATGTCCACGCACAGAGGCTTGTGCCCACAACAGCAGAGAGCTGGTGAACAGGTTTCTGCTGAAACAATGTAAAGGACACATGTCACCTCTACTTTGTTCACCAGCACACGTAGATCGGAATCAATGACCTGCATTAGAGAAAAACATAATAATACCCATCAGGTCAGAACTTTGTACAATTATAACCTTGCTCCACAATGCTGGCTTTTTTTACACATGCGTCATGTGACTGCTGGAGGATGATTATTTAAACAAACTGTTTTATGCAGAAAAACATTTATGGGAACTGAGTGTTAAGATTTAGTAAAGACATGAACATCTGACAATTTAAAAATGTACTTTTTAAATGATAATATGTTTGTGTCTTTCTACTGGCCTTGTTTTGTGGTGGAGGAGCGAACTGAATCACTGAGCCTTGTTGGACACTTTCTTGCCTCTTTATGTTGTGGTTGGTCTTTTTGTCCAATCCATCAGTCTGTGGGTGGTACGCAGCGGTGACGCTTCTCTCAATGCCCAGCAGAGAACACAGAGTAACATTGAGCTGAAACAATGAAAATAAAATGAATAAGAGTATGAACAAGAAGTACACAAACAATATTTACTTCATTTACAAATTCCCGCCCTTGATCAGACAGGATACATTTTGGGCACCCATGGATATTATAAAGCAAAGTCTTTGCCCAACCTCCACAGCCGTCTTAGTTTTTAAATGGGAAAGCCTCTACCTACTTTGAAAAATAATCCGTGGCTGTAAATATGTACTGATAGCCATCAGTAGTTTTGGGGAAGGGCCCCAACAGCTCCCAAACAGCAGACACCTAACAAGCAAACAGGATTTGAATGCATTAATGTACACTGCTGGTTGGATAGGAACAATAAATACAATTACTTTTATTGTTTGGAGTGGTGCAACTGAACCCAGAGACTTTCCCTCACGTTGACATTGGTCACACTCATAAATCTTAAAAAGAACAGACAGGGAAGGGAATTGTACAGACAAATAAAAGGAAAAAACATACCATATTGTCAATCATCAGTCCTGCCACGCCAGTAAAACCTGGAACAAATGGCAGGTTTTTTTCACGCCAGTGTGGCCTCCCGTGGGTGTAGCATGACACTTTTTTAAATAGTTTCTGTGCCTCGTGTCTTGTTTTAATGGCTCTTCTTTTGTCATGGAACAGCTCACCATCTATAACAACTGAATTATAATAAAACAACAGAAGAACAATAAGACATGTATAACCATAATAGCAAATGCATTATTACCCTTTGCAGTAAATTTATGGGAGTACTTCCTCAAGTTCTGTCTGTCTGAAATGTATTCATTCCCTCAGGATAAATCTTCTCTGTGAGGAGAAGAAACATTTCATCCCATTTATCCTCCATTATGATTATGAAAGACAAAATCTTGGTCAGGTGGACAGGCAAGGGTCAAAAAACGGTGTATCAATCAGTGTGGCATGCAAATCAGAGGGGAGGAGACAGAGATTGTGGTCAGGTGGAAATGCAGGAGTCAAAAAACAGTATCAATCAAAAGCAGATGTGAAAACGGGGAAGTGGATAATAATTAAAAGCTGATCAAACATCCACACAAAAATATCTAATTTAAAAAAGATGGAAATCTTTGACTTTGTATTAATATTGACTTCCTTTCACCATTAGATATCAAGAGATAAGATACTATGGAAGAGGATTAGTGATGAGGCTACATCCATGTGAAACAACACACATAAATGAAACGTAATTTATCTTTTTTACTAGTGTGAGATTTCATAACACTTTTAAGTAACTGTTGTTAAAGTTAAACTCATCATTCTATCAATGTGCAGAAGCCTGTACTTTTCCACTACTTGTTTTGACTATCTCTGCTGTCTCTACCATCGACAATAAAGCATGTCTTCTGTCTGAATGAAAGACGCGATCCCAGACTTTGTCATCTTCTTCACGAGTACATAATGTTACCATCTCTCCACGAGCAAATATTAGAAAATCAATACATTTCGGGAGGGATTATGACCGCGTATTCATTCATACGTTTGCGTGTACGTAAAATGTATCCCCATAATGTAATTTCGAACCCAGGAGTATGGTACAAAGTTGAAAAAGTAATATAATATTCTGTATAGGATTTGGTAGAGTCAGTGAGGTCAGTGAAGTCAACGCGCTCGGTTGCAAACTTTATAATACGTTATACTAATACAAATATATGCCCTTTGTAACGGAGAGCCATACTCACGTGAGTTTTCAGCTTCGGTGAAGAGAAAACAAAGCTGTAGAGTTGCTACACGGAACCATCAACATCTCGCCTCAAATTGCATTAAAAGTGACATTCGTGTCTTATTTCGTTCGTATTATAACTTTTAAAGCAATTCTCCGACTTTCTGTCCGCCATCTTGGTTTGTTTCGGCTGCCGTGAGACGCGCATGCGCACAGGTTTGCATTACATCATTAACAGCTGAGCATTACATAAGCGTCACTTTTTGCCAGAGCGTCACTTTTCGGCAGAACACCGGCTTAGACCTAGTTTAGACCTGCTTTAGACCTTTAGTCCTTGCTTTAGACCTGCTTTAGTCCTGCTTTAGATTTGCTTTAGACCTGCTTTAGACCTATTTTAGACCTGCTTTAGTCCCACTTTAGACTTGCTTTAGACCTGCTTTAGACCTACTTTAGACCTGCTTTAGTCCCGCTTTAGACTTGCTTTAGACCTGCTTTAGACCTACTTTAGACCTGCTTTAGTCCCGCTTAAGACTTGCTTTAGACCTGCTTCTTTTATGATCTTTAATCACCTTTTTTTAGCTGTGGACAGGTCGCTTGTTGTGGAGGAGGTTAGACTGGATTTATGAGATTTCCACAAACCAAAGACTGAGCGATAATTAAAATCTTTATGATCAGAATCTTAATCTTGTTTTTATAAATGTTGAACCATAAAAACGTCAAAGGACGATGAATGCAGCAAACACAGTCAGAAGCATTAGTTTTCAGGAGGAGGAGGAGTGTGGGTTAAAGCTCTGTGTGAAAGTGACTTATCAGAATGAGGCAGGGTAAGATTTAGAAAACACACGCTAACACACGCTAACTCTGCTCGGTGTAAACTGGGGTGTGCTGTTTATTTTATTTTTGTTGGTTTCTCTCTCCTTCAGACCTTTGTAAACCTGCTTTATAACACATCTACTCCAATTTTTTACTGATCCCAGGTTTTGAATGTACCAATAATAGACCTGGTTTAGACATGATTTAGACCTGGTTTAGACCTGGTTTAGACCTGGTTTAGACCTGATTTAGACCTGGGTTAGACCTGGTTTAGACCTGATTTAGACCTGGTTTAGACCTGTTTTAGATCTGGGTTAGAAATGGTTTGGACCTGGTTTTAGACCAGCACCTGTAAGCAACTGTTTTTATATTGTTCTACCAACAACTCATTCCAATATATATTTCCCCTTTCTTTCCGTCATGTCAATAGATTCACACACTGGAACACACACAACACACACTGAAACACACATAACACACACTGGAACACACACATAACTCGCCTTGATCCGTTCCTCATATATCGTTCTGTTCAAAGGTTTTTAATCAGTGGTTTTTCCGCAGGAGCCGCAGACGTCGCACGTTTAGAAAAATGTTTTTTTGTCGTCTTGCGGTCGATGAGGTTTTAATGGAACCAGGCGTCAGAACGCCTCATGTTTGTAAAGCGGAGTCAGAACACTGAGAAGGTGATTAGAGGCCCAGGACCAGGAGAGAGATTATGGAGCCACCATGTGTATTGCATGGTGAAAGAACGTCTTAAAGCTGGGTAATATAACTGCTAGTCTAACATGACAGATGTCTATATTTAAGGTCAGAAGAAAACCTTTGTGACTTGTGTGCACCAATATGTGTAGTTCAGAGGACTCTCTCTCTTTGGTCTGTCTCCGGTCTCTCTCTGGTCTCTCTCTGGTCTCTCTCTGTCCCAGTAAATATGCCTCTAATCATCCACACACTATTTAAAAGATGGAAGAAGTCTGGATCCTAAAACTTTCTCTCTTGTCATTGGCACTGAATATAATCTCTTTGAAGCAAGATTAGACACCAGCAGAAATAGTGGGGTCCTTTTGATCCGAGTTCGTTGGCATCAGTTTTACATCCTGATTAGAAAAGAGCGTCTGAATCCAAATCGTCGGCTTCAGGTGTGACCCAAATGACCGGTACTCAAGTATCAGCTTTCTCTGCTCCAGCCACACTGAGTTTGTACCAGGAATCTATGGCTTTGTGTGTATGAATGTTGTAACCACTTATAGGCATCTTTGTGCGGAAATAATGAGACTAGAAAGACCAGAGAGTGACCAGAGAGCAACCAAAAGAGAGAGACCAGAGAGCTCTAAACCTGCGTCTCTTTTATCATAAACAAATTCTAATCCCTGTGACATACATGACACAGTCCTCTTCCTGGGACTTTCCTCGGATCTGAGAAACCTCCAAACAAACTGTGATAATTCTGCTGAAATAAATTGGATTATTATAAAACCATCAGTTTCCCTGGTGCTGTTAATTACACTCAGCTTTTATCTTTCTCTGTGTTATCTGCGGTTTAGGAGATTACAGTTATCTGTTATTAGCTCAACCCAAACTTTTGCATTAATTCATTATAATTCATTCCAGATGAGACTTTGACAGAAGAGAAAAGGACCATTAGGTTTAAAAGGTTTAACACAAGAAGCTCCCATTCAAACCAGCAGAGTTCTGAGAAACTGCCTCAAAAGGTTTTCACCAATTTTATTAAAAGTCATTAATTTATTAGGTTTTTAACTCACTTTTATTAATTGCTAAAGCTCCTGAAATACAGTAACTATAATGCAAAGGAACAAATGCTAATGGCTGATAGCTAACAGTACGTTGCTATGGTAACTATAGCACTTGAACCGTAACCAGTTTAAGGTAGAGCTACTCAAATGTCATAAATAAAAGATCATTTCAGAAAAAAACGACAAAAACGACACAGAGAAAACCAAGCATGAGCTGAGTCCTCAGACGTTCCAAATGTGAAAGCCAAGGAGATTTTTTTTCTGCGCAGACCTCTCTCTTCTGTAAGAAGCCAAGGTCTAGAAGGAAAAACTGTATTTCTTTTTTCTCTTGGGCCGAGGACTTAAGGCAAAATCAAATCTTCAGAGTTTAAAGACACCACTTATCAGCTACACAGTCATTTGTGACCAAGAAATGTTTTATTCTAATCCAAAAAGGAGAGATAATGCTGCTTTAGTCACATAGTAGTAGATTAAGTTGTAGTATTATTAGCACTAGTAGTAGCAGCAGTAGCAGTTGCAGTAGTGGTAGTAGTAGTAGTAGTAGTAAGTAGTAGTCCCAAGTTTCTACTCTAGTCTCTGCTTCAGTCTCTGCTTCAGTCTCTACCTCTGTCTCTGCTTCAGTCTCTGCTTCAGTCTCTACCTCTGTCTCTGCTTCAGTCTCTGCTTCAGTCTCTACCTCTGTCTCTGCTTCAGTCTCTACCTCTGTCTCTGCTTCAGTCTCTACCTCTGTCTCTGCCTCAGTTTCTGCTTCAGTCTCTGCTTCAGTCTCTGCTTCAGTCTCTGCTTCAGTCTCTGCTTCAGTCTCTGCTTCAGTCTCTGCTTCAGTCTCTGCTTCAACCTCTGCTTCAGTGTCTGCCTCAGTCTCTGCCTCAGTCTCTGCTTCAGTCTCTGCTTCAGTGTCTGCCACAGTCTTTCATAGATGATATCTCTGTCAGAAGTGATTGATGGTTGAAGGGGAGGCTCCCCCTCAGAGTCAGAGTGACAGATGACGACAGCTTCCTCCTTCTAAAGAAACGTAACATAAACTCACATCATCATTATGGATAATCCCCAAAGTCCTGGTTCAGAGCTGGAAAGCGGACTTTACAAATGACCCCACGCGTTTTACAAATGAGGCTAATTATCAACGCTAACGACGTCTTCAGCGGGACAAGATAAAACACACAGAAACCAGGGTCTATAGTTAGACTTAAAGCAGGGGGACGTTATTTTAAAACCTCAGTGATAGAACTTTGCAATTATGTCTCTAGTTCTGGCTCTAAAACAGTTAGTGTAGGTTTAACATCTGTACATCAGACTTTTCAGACTGAAAAGTCAAAAAGAGAGGATCAGTTCTCAGGCCAAAGAGCCCTGTTTTAGACCTGCGATAGTCTCTGCTCTCTCTCTCTCTGGACTCTCTGGTTTCTCTCTCAGGGGTCTCCCCATTTAAGATCCAAAGTCCATTCGACTGCCAGACCACATCCAAACGATGACCTTCCATAGACGTTGCTATGATGTTCAATATTTGAGTCCATTTCTGATTGTTTATTCTTCCTCTGTACCTGCCCGACTTTATTGACTTTCTCAAATCACCCTCAAGTTGGAGTCTTGAGATTGTTAGCATAACAAATTTATAAGTTTACACGTTTTATTTTAGCCACTGCATACTGCTTTTTGATTTGTTTTCAACCAAACAAAAAAAATGTCGGCTTAAATACTAAATTAATGCATCATTTTAATTATTTGCTAGTCTGGAATTGAACTCAAGGGTTTGTTGCTTAACTTATACATCTCCGACAGCTGGTCTATTACTGTTGTCACTGTCTGCTCTTTCTGGTCTCTTTATGGTCTCTCTCTGGTCTACTCCTGGTCTCTCTGGATTCTCTCTGGTCTCACTCTAGTCTCTGGTTTCTTTCTCTGGTCTCTCTCTGGTCTCTTTCTGGTCTCTCTCTGGTCTCTCGCTGGTCTCTCTCTGGTCTCTCTCTGGTCTCTTTCTGGTCTCTCTCTGGTCTCTCGCTGGTCTCTCTCTGGTCTCTCTCTGGTCTCTTTCTGGTCTCTCTCTGGTCTCTCGCTGGTCTCTTTCTGGTCTCTCTCCAGTCTCTTTCTGGTCTCTTTCTGGTCTCTCTCTGGTCTCTCTCTGGTCTCTTGCTGGTCTCTTTCTGGTCTCTCGCTGGTCTCTCTCTGGTCTCTCGCTGGTCTCTTTTTGGTCTCTCTCTGGATCCTTCACCTTTTAGTTCGATCTGTTTATTTCTGATCGATCTTGCTGCTCGGTGAAAGGCAAGTGTCAATCAATCGCAGTCGTCAATAAAAATGAGCCTTTATTTGCATTAATGATTTGAATGACTCCTGCCCCGAGTTCTGAAGGATCAAGGTCTAAAGCAGGTCTAAAGAAAGTCTAAAGTAGGTATAAAGCAGGACAAAAACAAGCCTAAAGCAGGAGTAAAGCAGGACAAAAGCAGGTCTAGGGCAGGTCTAAAGCAGGATTAAAGCAGGACTGAAGCAGGACTGAAGCAGGACTGAAGCAGGACTAAAGCAGGTCTAAAGCCGCGTTCAGATCGGATCTTGCGTTGCGTCTGCTTTCAATGCAAAGTCTATGGTGACGCGCGTTCGAGCGTCAAAACGCATTGACCTCTCGACACACACGCACGGACTGCTCAGTGGAGACGCACGGACTGCGCGGGAAAGTCAAAGGGGAGAAGCAGGAGCGGAAAATCGACACCCACAGGAGATAAACTTTTCTCAACCTTTCCTCGGGACGTTCGTGCAGCGACCAATCAGAGAGCCGCAAAGTGGTCACGGGGACATTGGTGGTCTGAGCGAGCAGACTGAACATACTGTAAACAGCCAAAACAGGAGATACATCAGGACTAAACCAGGGTTGACAATGGGGGACTGTGTGCTTTATGCAACTGCTTCGAGTGTGTTCGCCAATGCGGAAGTACCGTTTAATAATAAAATAAACTTATTGCGCACCTCCGTGAACACATACTACTGTTATATAAAGTCCGTGGAAGGTCTCTGAACACAGACACGCTGCAAAGCTGCATTTTTGGACAAGATCTTTACACGAGAAGCCGCTAGCTAAACTCTGTTAGCATCAGAGCCGGCCGGCTACTTCCGGCACTTCCGGTGCTGGTCAGGACGTTCTGGTGTGAAGTCCCCTGTGTCTGAAAACTAGAGAATGCGCGTCTGGTGAGCGGGGCTTCAGCGTTTGAGCATTTGCGGTCTGAACGCGGCATAAGCAGGTTTAAAGCAGGTCTAAAGCAGGACTAAAGCAAGAGACTGAAGCAGGACTAAAGCCAGTCTAAAGCCGGTCTAAAGCCGGTCTAAAGCAGGTCTAAAGCAGGTCTAAAGCAGGTCTAAAGCAGGACTAAAGCAGGTCTAAATTAGGACTAAAGCAGGTCTAAATTAGGACTAAAGCAGGTCTAAAGCTGGACTAAAGCAGGACTGAAGCAGGACTAAAGCAGGTCTAAAGCAGGACTAAATGTGGCCTGTTCAGACTTTCATCATATTCAGGGCTCAGATTTACAGTCGGCTGTCGGACCATAAACGCCTCTTGCTACCTTCAGGGACACACTGTTTTTATAGAGACTCACTCACAACACTAACTATCCTTAAGATGTGTCCAAACCAGACTCTGAGATTCAGTCAAAAAATACCCGGTTTTTCAAGACCTGGTCTTCTGTGGTAGATGTAGATCTGCTGTAGACCTGCTGTGGTCAGATGTCTGGTCTTGGTCTTGGTTCGAGTCTGGTTTGGTCTGAGTATTGTTTTAGTCCTGTTTTAGTCCTACTTTAGTCCTGCTTTAGTCCAGCTTTAGTCCAGCTTTAGTCCTGATTTAGTCCTGTTTTAGTCCTACTTTAGTCCTACTTTAGTCCTGCTTTAGTCCAGCTTTAGTCCTGATTTAGTCCTGCTTTAGTCCTGATTTAGTCCTGATTTAGTCCTGCTTTAGTCTCAAACAGCTGCTGGAGGTCTCTGGCTCTGAACTTGTGGCCTCTGGGTTTTTTAAATGTGCGATGGTTGCGACTTTTGACCTCCGCACGCTTTTCTGTCCAATATTTATCTTCTGCTGCGGCTCATGTTTCATAAAGAGGACGGAGGTCGCGCTACACATGTCAAACTCTCTCTCTCTCACACACACACACACACACACACACACACATGAGTTGAACCATGCCTTCACCGACGCAAAAGCAGAGGGCAAGAAGAAGTCTGTCAGAACCTAAACCAGCTCAGATAACCTTCTGTTAGATAGCAAGCTCATCTTCAAACTCTTCAGTCTCTGCTTTAGTTGCTGCTTCAGTCACTGCCTCAGTCTTTGCTTTTGTCCTGCTTCATGTGAATGGTGAATCTGAAGTTTACTTTTACATGGAAGTCAATAGAACCTAGAGAGAGGAGCCAAACTTCACCATGAGCACTTCTCTCTCTGGACTTTATTGAGCTAGTGGGTTAGCATTGTCCATCTATATACAGTCTATGTTAGCATTGTCCATACGTGTACGGTCTAAGTTTTTGCATTTTTTTTTTTTTTTTTATTCTTCGGCCATGAGCAGAAAGCAAGAAAACATTTGACATTTACAGATTGTCAAATATTAGGCCGAAAGGGTTGAAGTTTAACACTTATTATGCCTAACCCTATTAAGACATAACATGTAATTTATTACACAACAAATGTAATGAAATTACATAAAATGGAGCAGATACACAGACCTCACAGTATTTCCAAATTTAATTTTCATTCTAAGAAAATGAATAATAAGTGATAATTTAATCACTCAAATATTTCCTAAAATTACAATATAATTAATTACATCGTAATGGTAGCTTAACTCACGATTAATCGCATTTTTAACATTCTATTTCGAATCCACTCCATTTGGAGTTAAATAATAACGTAATGACACATTGTCCTTCATTCCAAATGTACTTAAATCTGTTTGATTTGCTCACAACCTTTTACTTTTGGGCACAACTAACATGGGCTGTTAATTAAAGGGAAAATGTACGTACCCCGGCTCTAATTTAGCGAGATTAGTTGCGTTTCAGGAGGAGACACGGACAGTTCCTGAGGCTCCATGGTTCAGCTTCAGCTGTGTATTTGCATGCACAGGTTACGCAGAGAATAGTTCTGTGGCGTGTATGGTCTTGGATCACGTTTCAGGTTCGCCTCCGCAATGAGACCTGTAGACTTTCCCAAGAAAGTGGGGGCCAGTGGTCCGCTGTGATTGGTCACAATCTGGTCCCAAAACAAATTCTCTTCCTAGTTGCACAAAAATTTGATGTAGAATAAAATGACACTCCGGCACAAACCAGCGCTACTTATTATTCAGAAGGACATTTATCCCAATGCATTTCATTGATATGGATTGAATTTTTTTAATAAATTCAAAAATAAAGTGAGGTAATCCAGCTTTAAGTCATAAGGTCTGGGTTTGAACCTCTCCTATATGCGCTGAGGGAGCAGGTGCATCTGCTTACAGCAGTGGGGGCAGGTCCCAGCCAAGCCCCGGTGATCCAAGATGTATTGTGCTCAGTAGCACATTGGACAGCCATGAGGACCAAAAGATTAGTAGAACTTGCCCATATTTGGGCATTGTCTGGTCCTCCCGGTTCTGCGCAGTGGACGAGATCCCATGATGCTTTGCGCCAAATATGCGTGTGGGGCTCTCATGCACGTGCACAGAGGGGCTCTGCTGCGCTCTGACCAATCAGTAGCTGCTAATCAGAGCAGCAGTAGAGTTGAGTTAGTGCGGGAAGAAAACCAACAGAGTTTGTTGCATTAAAGTGTATATTTAGCTCTTTAGCTATTAGCTAGTAATACCCTATCCAGATATGATTATAGATCCATGGTCCTGGCTCAAAAACGTCCATACGTGCTCTGACATACTTGCAATCCCACTCCGGGCCGGTTTGGGCGGACCCAGAAAGAGAGTTATTCAATATTTTCGTATGGTGTCTTCTTTCCTCTCCAAACGGCTTTACAGGATGGTCCAAAAGATGTGTGTCATTGCTGAGGAGAGAATATGTCTTTGGACCATTCTAGTTTAGCTGCTGTAGACTTTGGAAGGCACTCGTTAAATGAATGGGGATATTGCCGGCTTATTATTTTCAACAATGAAGATCAGCGTGACTACAGCCGTTAATATTTACTGTCTATGTTATACAGTCTGTGTTAGCATTGTGCATCTCTACACAATCTCTGGCTCAGACCTCTGCACTCTAACATTCTGCACACATCGCGGTGCGTTCAGGGACCTGTGCAGAGCTCGACTTTAGTTCAAACAAAACAAATTTCTGTCCAATTAAGCAGTGAGGCCAGTGGGACGCTCTGACCTTGACCGAGCCTCCAGCGTCCTTTGTCTGCATCTCCCTCCAGAGGTTTGATGCGCATTTATTTAACCAAACAAACCAGGATTATGTGAATATTATTCCTAACAACACATATGACGCAGCTGTGTTCATTCAGCGGATCTTGAGGGAATAGTTACACTGGAAATTAAAGATTGGTGATGTAACTTTCAAACCACAACCGTAGAACTCTGTAATGAACCTGTCTCCGGCTCCTAGCTTCATGACTTTGGCCTCTGTCACATCTTTGGATCAGACAGAAAATAGAAAAAGAGAAAGACCACCCTCATTCAGCCAATCAGCTCTCAGCCCTCCCTGTTTTGCTCCTGCTTTAGTTTTACAGCAGTTTACTTTTTAGTCCGGCTTTAGACCTGCTTTAGTCTTGCTTTAGTCCTGCTTTAGTCCTGCTTTAGACCTGCTTTAGTCCTGCTTTAGTTCTGCTTTAAACCTTAGTTAGTCCTGCTTTAGTCCTGCTTTAGTCCCTTAATCCCTGCTCTCATCTCTCTCGTCTTCTTTCTCTTTTCACATTTCCATAACAAACAGTGATATCGCGCTCCATTGTCTCCTTATCGGTTTCCCATAATGCAGTGCGGCCCAGGGGTCTGGTTTGGACTGGGACCGGTTTATCTGTTCTAAACCCGGACTCTGGACTCAGACTTTTGTTGAGAGATTTACTGAACAGTGGGGCGGGTCAGGGGGGTTAACTGCTGCGAGTTTGAAACCAGATCAGAAAAGAGATACAGATTACAGGCAAATTTATACCAGGAATGTTTTAGGACTGGACCAGGACTGGAACTGGACTGGATCAGGACTGGACCAGAAATTGAAGCAGAGAGTAAAGCAGGACTTGACTGTACTGGACCAGGACTGAAGAAGGACTGAAGCAGAAGGGAATATGGAGTCCTGCTTTAGTCTTACTTTAGTCCTGCTTTAGTCTTGCTTTAGTCCTGCTTTAGTCCTGCTTTAGTCTTGATTTAGTCCTGCTTTAGTCCTGCTTTAGGGTGTATTCAGACCTGAAAAGTCCTTTGCTCCGCTTGCTTGATCCGAATCAAAAGCAGACCAAACTTTTTTCTTTTGCTCCGGTTTGTATTCAGACTGTCCTTTTTGCAAGTGAACTTTTTTATCTAAACATATCGACACGTGTGACAATCGGCTCCTATTGGACAGCGAGAGCTCACGGAGGATAGACGCGGAACCGGCAGAAAACATTGAGGGCTCGTATGTGCAGCATGTCTGCTCTGACTATGTTTGCTCTTTTTAGAGCAAAACCACCTTCAACATCAACAGCAGCTCATATGACACAGGCCAAACACGTTGTTTTAAATATTGGAACAAAGTCGGAGAATGCGTGAGGAGAAAGCCGAAGGAGACTGTCTGCGCTCCGTGACCTGTCCCACACATGGATCTATGATAATAACGGCCCTGTTCAGCATTGTGGATAAACCATGGATCTATAATAACCACGGGACAAACAGACGCTGAGGATCAGGTAGGAACCAAAGAACACAATTCACTACATGATGCGGAATATTGCTCTTTGAGACGTGAGTCAAACAGTGTCAGGTTTTTAATAATGTAAATGGTTTGAAGATGCTGCCATTAACATCACTGTAAACTGTGAACAGTTCTAACTCCATAAGCCTGTTGCACAGCGTCTCCTCACTGCTCCAGGTCTGCACACGGCTCAGTGTTGTTGTGTAGCGTTAGCAGCATAGTTAGCATCATAGTTAGCATCATAGTTAGCATCATAGTTAGCATCATAGTTAGCCGCTGCGTGGCTAATTCCTCAGTTTCTGTCTGCGGCTTGTTAAGCCCAAAAAATGCGCACGTATCTTGGAGTTGTGTCGGATCGACACCGGATGTATTCAGACCTGATTCGACTTGGACCAGAATTCGTTTGGAAGCGGACCAAGACCACCTCAAAAAGTGGGTCTCGGTTCGGTTCTTTGGTCCGGACCAGGATTCGTTTGTGTGTATTCAGACCTGCATAAAAGCTTCGGATCAGAGTTCCAAACGAATCCTGGTTCGTTTAAAGTGGAGCAAATGTGCAGGTCTGAATACACCCTTAGTCTTGCTTTAGTCCTGCTTTAGTCCTGCTTTAAACCTACTTCAGTCCTGCTTCAGTTCTGTTTTAGAGCTGCTTTGGACCTGCTTCAGTCCGACTTTAGTCCAGGTTTAGTACCCCCGGCCCCCCGCTCTCTTCTCTGAGATTAGTTCCTGGGTCACCTGGATTTAGACCTGGATTACAGATGGACCCTTTAGTCCAGTTCAGGCTTTTGTCTCGGGTCTTGAGGGTCTGAATCTGGGATTACAGCGTAGGTTATGACACACATAATGGATCTCACCTCAGACCTCAAATCCAGTTATAATCCAGGTCCCAGAGGTCTGACATGTGTGGATGGAACAGGACCAAACAAAAGGAGGTTAAAACCACTGTCTCAGCTTCTGCTCCTGACATCCACATAGTATTGTACTTTCTGGATGTAAATTACGGAAAAAATGTAGAGAATAATGTGAAACGTTAGAGTTGGATATCGGATTGGCCTTTTGTTTACACAAAGACAGTGTTTCAGGGGGTGAAAACCATTGACTGTAAATATTAACGGACGTAGTCACGCCTATATCCACTGTTGAAACTAATGTGCCACCATTTTTGCCATTTATGGGCAGTTTCAAAATAGCCACAGGGCAAGAAAATGTGAAAAAACACATTTGCACATGTGTCAGGTGGCACGGGCCCCATTCATTTAACGAGTGCCTTCAAAATTTCACAGCGACTAAACAGGGCCTAAACCAGAGACTGAAGCAGAGGCTGAAGCAGAGACTGAAGCAGAGACTGAAGCAGAGACTGAGGCAGAGACTGAGGCAGAGACTGAGGCAGAGACTGAAGCAGAGACTGAAGCAGAGACTGAAGCAGAGACTGAAGCAGAGACTGAAGCAGAGACTGAAGCAGAGACTAATCCTTTTGTGAATATATGTAATTTACACTATATAGACCTAAGTTCCTAACTGAACATTTCTCAATTGTGACGACACAACAGCGCAAGCAAGAGGGAGTTTGGGCTTTGCTTTGGTCTCTGCTCTAGTCTCTGCTTCAGTCTCTGCTTCAGTCTCTGCCTCAGTCTCTGCTTCAGTCTCTGCTTCAGTCTCTGCTTCAGTCTCTGCCTCAGTCTCTGCTTCAGTCTCTGCTTCAGTCTCTGCTCTAGTCTCTGCTTCAGTCTCTGCTTCAGTCACTGCTTCATTGTCTCTTGGTCTCTTCTAAACTTTCGTCTTTCCTCCACGTCTCTTTGCTTGGCAGGCACAAGGTCACATCTCAAACGTTTGTCTTTGTCAAACTCAAATTCATATTCAGAGCGTTAATTTGAGCCAAGCGGCAGCGATAAGAGCGAGTCCAAACAGGGGAAGAGTGTCCACACAGAGACACCGTAGCGTTATCTCTCCTAGTCCCTGTGGGCGAGCGAGACGTTATTAACTTTTATCAGAACACACCACAAACAAAAGAGAAGAGGACGAAACCACAGGTGCTTCACTCACTGTCCATGCTACAGCGGCAGAAACAGCACAAACAGACCTGAGGCTGTGTTTAGCCCCATCCACGCTCCTATCAGAGGCTTGTAGCTCTGCCCCTTTTCCTACTATACTAGACCTATGCTCTCTATGGTCTCTCTCTTGTCTCTGTCTGGTCTCTCTCTCTAGACTCTCTCTGTTTTACTCTGCTCTCTCTAGTGTCTCTCGTCTGGGCTCTCGTCCTGGTCTCTCTTCTGCCTCTGTCTTTCCTGTCTCTCTTTGTGATTTCCTGAATGCATTTTTTTTAGTCTCTCTCTGGTCTGTCTCTCTGGTTCCTCTCTTCTCTCGCTCTTGCTCTCTCTCTTTCTCTGGTGTCTGTCTCTTCTCTCTCTGTCTCACTTTCTCCGGCCCCTTTCTGGCTTTTCTTTCTCTGGTCCCTCTTTCTGGTCCCTCTCTCTGGTCTCTCTCTCTATCTGGTCTTTCTCTTTGTGATTTCATAAATGCAATTTCTGTATTGGATAAACATCTACTCGCTCTGGTTGCAGTCGAAGCCACAGATTTGGAACGGCCTCGGTCCTACAGTGTCCTTCTTTCCCCTCGTCTTTATTATTGTGACGACTCCATTAGCTGCGTGAGTTATGTGGGCGGACAGTGTCACTTTTGTCCTTCCAAAAGCCTGTCCCCAGCTCTGGTACTGGTCCAACTTCCACCAATTTAAGAGGACGAAAAGGAATATGTCTAATGCACATGGGTTTAGATCGGGTCAAGTCTCTGTTTCCGTGTCTACCTCTGTCTCTGCTTCAGTCTCTACATTAGTCTCGGACTTAGTCTCTGCTTCAGTCTCCGTTTCCGTCTCTACCTCAGTCTCTGCTTCAGTCTCTGCTTCAGTCTCTGCCTCAGTCTCTGCTTCAGTCTCTGCCTCAGTCTCTTCCTCAGTCTCTGCTTCAGTCTCTCCTTCAGTCCCAGCGGTCACTGCCTCTTCAGAGTGTTCATACATTCTTCCTCAGATGACTGTAATCCGGTCTGTGACTCGTATCGCAGTCTGACACTGCGCTCTCTCTTTTCTCTCAGACAAAAGGCTTCATTTCCATTTCCTCATTTACAGCTGGTAATGAGCGCGTGCCGTCCAACTTCAGGGGAAGCCACTGGATATTTCCCTGAGCGCTTTGTGTTTGATAAACCACTTAAAACCGCAACACGGCTCTCTCTCTTGCTCCTGTTCCTAATCTGCCTCCCCCCTCCTCCCCCTCCCCCCCTCCTCTCTGTAATTAGCTTTATGTAAAACACTTCTGCCAAGTTTTAATTGATTAAAAGTCTTGCGCGCTTTCTTCCGAGCGCGAACAATGTCGATCCAATTAGAAGCGCGGCGGACTCCAACTCCCATGATGCTTTGCGGCCGCTGCTCTGTGTTCCCCAAGAGACGCGCCTGCCTTAAAGGGGTTCTTATTAACTGGATTACAAGCGTGTAATCCTCCAAACACTCCCTCGGGTCGAAGGAAACAGCTGTACGACAATCAAACACAGACGCCACGCAAATTTGACGTGTTTCTGGTCTCTCTCACTCTGGTCTCTGTCTGGACTCTCTCTGGTCTCTCTCTCTTTGGTCTCTCTCTCTTTGGTCTCTCTCTCTTTGGTCTCTCTCAGATCTATGTCTCTGGTGTCTTTCTTTTGTCTCTCTCTCTTTGATCTCTCTCTGGTCCCTCTCTGGTCTCTCTCTAGTCTCTCTCTGGTCTCTATCTCTGGTCCCTCTCTGGTCCCTCTCTGGTCTCTATCTCTGGTCCCTCTCTGGTCTCTCTCTGGTTTCTCTCTCTATTCTCTGTTCTCTCTCTCTGGTCTCTCCCTCTGGTCTCTCTCTGGTCTCTCTCTGGTCTCTCTCTGGTTTCTCTCTCTATTCTCTGTTCTCTCTCTCTGGTCTCTCCCTCTGGTCTCTCTCTGGTCTCTCTCTTGTCTCTCTATGGCCTCTCCCTGGTCTCGTTCCAGTTTTCATTGATAGTTTGGGGAGTATTCTCTGGTGTGCAGATGTGGTTGCTGGTGTTAGTGGTGATTAATGGTTTAAATCCTGTGTAATGAGGCTCTTATGGTTGTGTGGTTCCAGAATGAGCAGATTACTCTTTCATTAGCGTTTTCTAAAGACGGTTTAGAGTTGGATTACTCGACTGGAGACGAGTCACAGACGCTTTGTTCCTTTTAAACCAGGTTCTGCAAATATTCAGTTTGTTCATCACAGACATAAAAACTGTCTCTGGAAACATTTATGCAAGATGTTTTTACAATATTATCTTCTCCAGAAAATATATGGTGAAACAAGAAAACAAGTAAAAAGACTAGAGAGAGAGACCAGTGAGAGGAGTGTTGAGTTTTCTCTTTTCAAATTTGAAAAATCCTCTTGACCAGAGGTTAGGGTGAAGTGAAAGTGAGTGGAGACGCTGCTCTCTCTTCAACATAACTGCTCTGACTCCTGCAACCTGTGGCATAAGTCAGTCTCATTCTGGTCACTATCTGGTCTCATTTTGGTATCTCTCTCTCTGGTCTGTTTCTGGTCTTCATCTGGTCTCCCTCTAGTCCCTCTCTGGTCTCTTTTGTTTCTATCGGGTCTCTTTGGTCTCCGTCTGGTCTCCGTCTGGTCTCCCTCTGGTCCCCCTCTAGACTCTCTTTGGTCTCTCTCTCTGTGGTCTCTCTGGTCCCTCTCTGGTCTCCACCTGCTCTCCCTCTGGTCTCCTTCTGGTCTCTCTCTTGTCTATCTCTCTGGTTTCTCTCTGGTCGCCCTGGTCTCCTTGGTCTCCCTCTGGTCTCCCTCTGGTCTCCCTCTAGTCTCTCTCTGGTTTCTCTCTGGTCCCCCTCTAGTCTCTCTTTGGTCTCTCTGGTCTCTCAGGTCTCTCTCTCTGGTCTCCATCTGGTCTCCCGCTGCTCTCTCTGGTCTATCTCTCCGGTTTCCATCTGGTCGCTCTTTGGTCTCTCTCTCCGGTCTATCTCTCTGGTCTCCCTCTGGTCTCTCTGGTTTCTCTCTGGTCTCCCTCTAGTAAGTAAGTAAGTAAGTAAGCTTTATTTATATACCGCCTTTCACAGACCAGAGTCTCAAAGCGGTTTACAATTGTTATTTTTGGGCATTTGTCCTCTCACTCCACACAGAGATGGGAGCAGGGTCGCCAGTACAGGAGGCGCATGCCAGACCTATTGTACATATTTTTAGTCTGGCATCTCTCTGGTGTCTCTGGTTTCTCTCTGGTCTCCCTCTGATCTCCCTCTAGTCTCTCTCTGGTCTCTCTGGTTTCTCTCTGGTCCCTCTCTGGTCTCCCTCTGGTCTCCCCGGTCTTAAAGTGCATGTTTGTTGTTCTCAGGTGGAGCTTACTGGTAGCAGTGCGTTCGACTACATCCATCCTGGAGACCATGTGGAGATGGCGGACCAGCTGGGGATGAAGCTTCCTCCCGGACGAGGTCTTTCTCTCCAGAGCAGCGTGAACGAAGATGCCAACTCCTCTGCCTCCTCTTCCTCACACGCAGACTCTCCAGAACCAGGTACAGACTCCAGAACCAGGTGCAGAGCTAAACACCAGCAGTTTCACCAAAAACATTAGAATTCAGAAGGACTGGAAGAACTCTCTCTGGATTATCTCTGGTCTCTCTCTCTGCTCTCTCTCTCTATTCACTCTCCCTCTGGTCTCCTCTCTCAGTCTGGTCCTCGTCCTGTCTTAGCCAAGTCCTAGTCCTCCCTAGTCCTCCTCCTGGTCCTGGTCCTGGTCCTGGTGTATTTACTCTGCTGTGTTTGCTCGATCAGACGTTGATGGACTCTGACGCTGAGGCTTAAACTATGTTTAATTTTCTAATGAACCTTTCAATATTTTACATCAAATTAATGTAGCTAGACCAGAGAGAGAAGCCAGTCAGAGAGACCACAGCGAGAGACCAGAAAGAGACCAGAGAGAGAGGCCATAGAGAGACCTGAGAGAGACCTCCTGAGATAGACCAGAGAGAGACCAGAGAGGGAGAGACCAGAAAGAGACCAAAGAGAAGCTAGAGAGAGACCAGAGAGAGACAACAGAGAGACAAAATAGAGACCAGAGCGAGATCTGAGAGAGAGCCCAGAAAGAACTGAGAGAGACCAGTGAGACATACCAGAGTGAGAGACCAGAGAGAGACAAGAGAGAGACCAGAGAGACAAAATAGAGACCAGAGCGAGACCTGAGAGAGAGACCAGAGAGACACACCAGAGTGAGAGACCAGAGAGAGACCAGAGAGAGACCAGAGAGAGACCAGAGAGAGACCAGAGAGAGACCAGAGAGAGACCAGAGAGAGAGTCCAGAGAGAGACCATGAAAGATGAGAGTGAGAGACCAGAGTAAGAGACCAGAGAGTGACCAGAGACCAGAGAGAGAGACCAAAAGCAAAACTCTTTGGTCTTGCTGTTGGTTTCCTCTCTCTCCTCAGTACTTTGAGCTATGTCCTCTCTCCTCGGTCTTCTGTCTTCTGTCCTATGTCCTCCCTCCTCGGTCTTCTGTCTTCTGTCCTATGTCCTCTCTCCTCGGTCTTCTGTCTTCTGTCCTATGTCCTCTCTCCTCGGTCCTCTCCTCCCTCCATTATCTGATTCTTCTCTTTGTGAAGAATAATTCTCATAATTTTTGGTGTTTAAACTCAGCAGTGGAGTCGACCTTGGACGCCATCGTTTGAAGTGTTTTTAAAGTGAATGTCTCTGAAACACATGATGTAATCCACAAAGTCACGGACTTGCGGTGTGTGCACGTGTGTGTGCGTGCTTGAGTGTGTGTGCGTGCGTGCGCGTGTGTGTATGGTTAGCCCCTTCCACGCTCACCCCTGCAGCTTCCTGATTGGTCAAAATGAGACCATGAGCCCCCTTGTCATTGGTATAACTGTTCTCCTTAAGCAAATCATAATCGCTTTAAGTATCAGCAAGCACAGCTTTGGTTAACTCTCTTAGGAACAAAATATGAATGAACTTTGATTTAGAAGCATGGCTAACCACTTCAAACCTGCAGAGGTGGCAATAGTTGCAGACTCAAAGCTTTCATTTGATTTAAGGAAGATCTTTGTTTGAAGGCTGCGCTCGGTCGGACGCTTCTGAAGTGACGACAAACTATAGAGAGATTTCACTTCTGACAAACAGACAGAGACCAGGGAGAGGCCCTGGTTTAGTCCTGGTTTAGTCCTGGTTTAGACCTGGGGTAGTCCTGGTTTATACCTGGTTCAGACCTGGCTCAGTCCTGGTTCAGACCTGCATTAGACCTGCATCAGACCTGGTTCAGGCCTGTTTCAGACCGGGTTTAGACCTGGTTCAGTCCCCTGTAAGTCTCTAATCAAACACAGATGTTTTGTTAATAGATATTAATGTCTTTTCGCCTCAAACTAAAGTGAAGCAGAAACAACAGTCCCTGAGTCTCGTTAAAACACTTTATTCTCAGTTAAAACGTTGCGTAATAAAACACATTCTTCATCATTACAGCCATTATCATCAGCTCAAAGTCAAAGTCTGTGACCGGAACCAGAACCAGAAACACCAGGAAAGACCAGGAAAGACACTAGTGTGGGCTAAATGTGAAACTCTGTGTTAAGGGGAACATGTGTGAGAAAACATTTTTATTCAATAAGAGATGATGAGAATGAGCAACTCTCCAAACATTTGATTGAAAAGATGTAGTCCATGTCAGTCTGCACCAGGTCTGAACCTGGACCTCTCTTGATTAAGAGATGACTAGAATGAGCAAATGTTCAGACTGTAATATCTTTGTTTGTTGTGACCACTTTATTTAGACACAACTATATCTGATGAGAAGCAGACATGGGTCCAAACAACACACCAACCTTTACACCAGTTCGACTGTTGGAAAAGCCTGTGGCAATGAAGTTCTAGAACATTTGTGTTTGGTTCTGTTTATCCGTGTCCACGTCTCTCATCACACATGCCCCCCCCCCACTTTCCACCATCTGTCTGCCGCAGCCGCCCTGGGGCAGAGGCACCAGGGAGCACAGACACAGCTCTGAATCAGACCAAGGAGTTAGAGCCTCGTTCATTTGGACACATTTAGTCCTGATCTGGATTTTGTATGCAAAATCTGAGACCAGGAAAACAATATTTAATTTAAGAACCATAAGAATCAAATGGATCAGAGAGGGAGAGAGAGAGAGAGAGAGACCAGAGAGGACCCAGAGAGGACCCAGAGAGGGACGGACCTGTGAGAGATGAAGAGACCAGAGAAGGACCAGAGAGATAGAGAGAGAGGGACCAGAGAGCCTCTCACGGACATTTCCTAGACCTTCAGTGGTGTCTGTTTGTGTATGTATGTGTGTGTGCGTGTTTGGTTGGCGCTGGTTTGTCCCGCGGTCAGTAAATGTCTCTCCTCCAGACGCTGCGTTCAGGATCCTCTGAGGAAAACCTGATATTTATCTCTCGTTGTTGATTTAAGACGTTTACCTCCAAACACCAGCAGTTTGTTCTGTTTAGACTGCGGCACAAACAGAACAAACTCCACTTTTATCGAACAAAATTAAAATCTTATAGAGGTGTAAACACCACACAAATGAACTCAGAGACCAGACCGAGCAGTTCTGTGAGGGTTCAGACTCAAAAACCATAGACTGTATACAGATGGACAATGCTAATCAGCTAGCTCAATGAAGCCAATGGATAGGGACCAGAGAGGGACCAGAGAGTGCGGGAGACCAAGGCAAGACTTGTGAGACCAGAGAGAGACCAGGTAGAAAGAGAGAGACCAGGGAGAGACCAGAGATTTGAACCAGAGTCAAGTTGCTTCTGAAAAATCAGACTTGAGCTGATTCTTAATGATGGCTCCTGAACAAAGAGAATTGATTTTCGACAGACGGATCTGAGGATCTGCGGTTCAACGCATGAGTGGCAGCCACGACACCATCAGTCTGACCCAAGGCGACTCAGAGAAAATCTCATTAAAGCAGAGACGAATCGACTGTGGAGACTCAGCGTCGACCCAGTGGGAAAGGTTGGCATGTTGTTCGGGCCTGTGTCGGATTTAAAATGCAGGGCAGACAGCGTCAAAATGAAAGGGTCAAAGCAAACAATTGTATCATAATGGACTAAACCAGGAGAAAACTAGGTCTAATCCAGGTCTGAACCAGGATTGAACCAAGACTAAACCAGGACTGCTTCAAATCTCTGATCTCTTTCTCAGGTCTCTCTGGGATCTCTCTCTGGTCTCGTGTTCCCTTCCTCCTCTGCACCTCCTCTCTGCACCTCCTCTCTGCTCCTCTTCTCTCCTCTGCTCCTATCTCATCCTCTCCTTCTATTTCCTCTCTCCTGCTCTCTTCCTCTCTTCTCCTGGGTCTTTACACAGACTTTCCTGTCGTCAAAAACCTGCCGCTGAAACAAAGCCAGGATCAAACCCCCTTTGATTCGACCCGCTAAAATAAAAGACAAAAAGTGAATATCTCGGAGTGTTACCTGGCCGTGGCGGCGTTCCCAGGCCGTGGCGCCGTGTTCCCAGGCGCCGGTGGTGGGAAAAGGATTTGAGAGATTCCGTCAGAAGTCTGAAAAGTCCGGAGATAATTGTACTTTTTAAAGATTTTTTGTGGTTTTTTCGTTATACAGGAAGTTAGAGGAGGCTTAACTTCGCACACAGGCAGAATGGATAAGTGCTCTTTGTCGTCATGGAGACCAGCAGGTGTAAAAGGAAAGGGGATGTTTTCTGAGATGTTTAGGTCGTTAAAAACTCAATTCTGTTCAATTTATTTGTGTACAGCCCTAAAGCTATGAAATTACAATGTCGTCAACTCAGAGAAACAGTTCAAACGCAGGAAAGGCAACAAAAACTAACGCATTGGTCCATAGGGAGCGAGACGATTGAGACTGGAGATCCAGGACTGAGGCTTTAGACTCAGGACTATCTCTCTTTCTCTCTCTCCTTCCCTCTCTTTTTCCCTCTCCCTCTCTCTCTCTTTGGTATCCCTTTTCTCTCTCTCTCTGGTCTCTCTCTCTGGTCTCTCTCTCTCTCCCATCTTCTCTCTCTTCCCCTCTCTCTGGATTCTCTTTCTCCCCCTCTTCCTCCCTCTCTTTCTGGCCCACTCCCCCTCTACGGTCTCTTTCTCTCTCCCTCTCCCCCTCTCTCTCTCCCCCCTCTCTGTCCTGTCTTTGTGTTTGTTCTTCAGGGGAATCTTGGAGATGAGCTTTAGTTCTGCAGTCAGCTGCTGTCGTTCATTATCTCTTCTTCTTCTTCCCCTGATGCTGCGGAGCTTTCTGTGTTTGACGACGGAAGGACAAACGAGTTATTAAGCTAACGTGTGGATCATACAGAAGAGTCTCGGGTCTCTGCTCAGGTCTCTGCTCAGGTCTCTGCCCAGGTCTCTGCTGAAGTCTCTGCTCAGGTCTCTGCTCAGGTCTCTGCCCAGGTCTCTGCCCAGGTCTCTGCTCAGGTCTCTGCCCAGGTCTCTGCTCAGGTCTCTGCCCAGGTCTCTGCTCAGGTCTCTGCTGAAGTCTCTGCTCAGGTCTCTGCTCAGGTCTCTGCCCAGGTCTCTGCCCAGGTCTCTGCCCAGGTCTCTGCCCAGGTCTCTGCTGAAGTCTCTGCTCAGGTCTCTGCCCAGGTCTCTGCCCAGGTCTCTGCTGAAGTCTCTGCTCAGGTCTCTGCTCAGGTCTCTGCCCAGGTCTCTGCCCAGGTCTCTGCTCAGGTCTCTGCTCAAGTCTCTGCCCAGGTCTCTGCTCAGGTCTCTGCCCAGGTCTCTGCTCAGGTCTCTGCTGAAGTCTCTGCTCAAGTCTCTGCTCAAGTCTCTGCTCAGGTCTCTGCTGAAGTCTCTGCTCAAGTCTCTGCTCAAGTCTCTGCTCAGGTCTCTGCTGAAGTCTCTGCTCAGGTCTCTGCTCAGGTCTCTGCTGAAGTCTCTGCTGAAGTCTCTGCTCAGGTCTCTGCTGAAGTCTCTGCTCAGGTCTCTGCTGAAGTCTCTGCTCAGGTCTCTGCTGAAGTCTCTGCTCAGGTCTCTGCCCAGGTCTCTGCTCAGGTCTCTGCTCAGGTCTCTGCTCAGGTCTCTGCTCAGGTCTCTGCTCAGGTCTCTGTTGAAGTCTCTGCTCAGGTCTCTGCTGAAGTCTCTGCTCAGGTCTCTGCTGAAGTCTCTGCTCAGGTCTCTGCCCAGGTCTCTGCTCAGGTCTCTGCTCAGGTCTCTGCTCAGGTCTCTGCTCAGGTCTCTGCTCAGGTCTCTGCTCAGGTCTCTGCTCAGGTCTCTGCTCAGGTCTCTGCTCAGGTCTCTGCTCAGGTCTCTGCTCAGACCAACGAGGGCGGGAAGCATCCTGCTGTGTGAATCACAGCTGACACTGATGATTATAGAAATATAGTTTTCAGAAGAAGTGGGAGATGTTTGATTATTGGGTTTTGTCTTGAAGAAGACAAAGCAGATCTAAAGCAGGACTATCTCAGGTCTAAAGCAGGACTAAAGCAGGACTAATGTGCTGTTTACACGAGGACACTGTGACAGGAAAACATTAGAATTGGGCATCGGTTTGGCCTTTCGCTTACACAAAGACAGTGTTTCAGGAGAGTGAAAAGGCAAGGGTTGAGAAACAGCCTCCAGAGTGACACAGAACCTCACCACTTCTCCGCACACATACTTGGACAAGCGCAGTAGCCGAGAACAAACATAAACAACAATGGCGGCGGGTACACTAATGCTATGTGTGCTTCAAACGCTACACAGAGAAGCAATTCTACTACTTCGTCCGTTCAAATGAAACCACGCAAAGCTGTAGTTTCAGTTTCCATTTTTGCTGCTACTGTTAAATGTAGAATAATGTTTGTGCATCCTCCTCAGGCTTTGAGGAAGTAATTATACTGGTCGGGGTTGTGCATGGCGTGTTGTGAAGTTCCACTGCCCCCTACTGCACTAAAACCTAATCGTTTTCTGTCGGCTTTTAGACGCTATGCACATCGAATATGAAGCCAGATCATTTTCGCAAATTGCTGTGGAACGTCTCCGCAGCGTCTCCGTCTAAACGTAAAGGACTACACCAGGACTGAACCAGGACTAAACCAGGACTAAAGCAGGACTAGACCAGGACTAAAGGAGGAATAAAGAAGGACAAAACTAGGACTGAAGCAGGACTTAACTAGGACTTAATCATGACTAAAACAGGACTAAATCAGGAAGAAACCAGGACTAAAGTAGGATTGTGCAGGACTAAAGCAGGTCTAAACCCGGTCTGAAGAGCCTCACGTTCGCGGTCTCTGGTGAACAGCAGTTGTGATCAGAGCTGATTCGTGTTGACAAGCTCTAATCTGAAAAAGACAAAGAAGGAATTAATATGCAAATGTCCTGCGCTTTAGAGGAGAGTGTCCTTGAAGAGAGAGGAGGAGGAGGAGAGAGAGAGAGAGAGAGGAGGAGAAGGAGGACAGATAGGAGGGGAGGAGGAGGAGAGAGAGAGAGAGGAGGAGGAAGAGAGAGAGAGAGAGAGAGGAGGAGAAGGAGGACAGATAGGAGCGGAGGAGGAGGAGAGAGAGAGAGAGAGAGGAGGAGAAGGAGGACAGAGGAAGGGAGGAGGAGGAGAGAGATGAGGAAGAGTGAGAGGAGGAGGAGAGAGAGGAGAGGAGTTGGAGGGGAGGAGAAGGGAGAGGAGGAGGAGGTTTCCAGAAACCAGAGTGAGACCACAAAGAGACCACAGAGAGACCACAGAGAGACCACAGAGAGAGACCACAGAGAGACCAGAGGGAATCAGAATTGGGACTATTAACTATCTTACAGACGCTGGGCTATATAGTTAATAATATAGTTACTTTCTAACATATGCTTCACTGTATCCTCCTGTCGGCCATCTTGTTTGTCCATTCGTCTCTCTGATGGCTCATGTTTTGAAAAGGCAGCGTTTTTTCCTGTTGACAAATGGACTTCTTCACCTTCAGAACGCTGCAGCCTGATTGGTCCCTGCCCTCCGGTTGCACAGCTCTAAATGGTCGACGCCCTCTCTGTTACTGTGACAGTGACAAATGCACTTCCTGTTTGTGTCCACGTGAAGGACGAACCTAAGTCCAATCCATCACCGGGTTAGACCTGGTTTAGTCCTGCCTCAGTCTCAACTTTAGTCCAGGTTCAGTCCTGCCACAGTCTCAGCTTTAGTCCATGTGTAGTACTGCCTCAGTCTCTCTTTCAATCTCTGTTTCAGACTCTGTTTCAGACCCTACTTTAGTACTGGTTTAGACCCAGTTAAAACCTAATTCAAATCCGGTTTATCCCTCCATGTCTCTAGTTCTTGACACCAAAACAATATTCTTCTTTTCCCTAGTTTTCACATACAGTACTTTCTCTCTATGGTCTCTCACTTTGGCAGACCAGGAAGAGATACTAGAGAGAGACCAGAGACCTGAAAAAGATGAGAGAGATAACAGAAAGACGACAGAGAGAGACCACAGAGACAGACAAGAGAGAGAGCAGAGAGCAACCAGAGATAGACCAGAGAGAAACCTGAGAGAGAGAAACCAGAAAGAGAGACCAGAGTAAGACCCGAGAGAGAGACCAAAGTGAGACCAGAGTGAGACCAGAGATAGACCAGAGATAGACCAGAGATAGACCAGAGATAGACCAGAGATAGACCAGAGAGAGACCAGAGAGAGACCAGAGTGAGACCAGAGATAGACCAGAAATAGACCAGAGTGAGACCAGAGATAGACCAGAGTGAGACCAGAGATAGACCAGAGATAGACCAGAGAGACCCCAAGTGAAAACAATAGAAGAACGTCCTTCCTCTGTGTCTTGTTTTAAACGTCTCTTCTAGCTCGCTGCTTAATTACGGCGTCTGCTTTTGTGTTGACGACTCGTGGACGTGTGTGGACACTTTGATGGACACTTTGACATCTTTATTACGGTTTGAGTTTCTGATCTGAGCGCGTGCAGATCTGTTCCTGTGTTTTTACAGCGTCTCACTGTCCTTTTCTTCAGTCTGTGCTGGATTTAGACTAATGCGGAGGCGATAGATCTGTCTCCTTTAGTCCTTTCATCAGTTAACAATCTATGAAAAGATATGGAGCAGAAAGACTTTAGGTATTTCCTTTGACATTCAAGATGGATAAAAGTCTCAATAGACTGGTCTCGCTCTGGTCTCTCTCTAGTTTCTCTTTCTCTCTGGTCTCTCTTTGCTTCTCACTGGTCTGTCTTTGGTCTCTGCTATCTCTCTGGTTTCTATCTCTGAAATCTCTCTCTGGTCTCTTTTTGAAAACAATGACCAAAACGAAAGAAACTTTTTTGGTAAATAGAGAATAGTAGAATAGCAGGAGACATAACGACTCTGAGGAGAGAACATCCTGTTGTTTCTAGCTCATTAATTTGAAAGTGATTCTTAATATTCTTCTGATGTCTGAAAATCTTTCACCTAAATCTGTGGCATTTGGTGATGACGAACTTGAACTAATGTTTGTTTTGTGTGTGTGTGTGTGTGTGTCTGTGTGTCTCAGTGGAGTCCTCAAGTCCCAGTCTTTTGGCTCCTGACAACATTCTGGAGAAATCCTTCTTCATTCGTATGAAATCCACCCTGACCAAGAGAGGAGTCCACATCAAGAGCTCCGGATACAAGGTATGTTTACTGCTACTGCCACTGCTACTGCCATTTCTACTGCTGCTGCTACTACAACTACTGCTGCTACTACTGCTGCTGCTACTGCTACTGCTGCTGCTTCTACTACTACTGCTGCTACTACTGCTGCTGCTTCTGTTGTTGCTACAACTACTACCTCTGCTACTACTACTACTACTATACTGTTCTATTACTTCTGTTCAAGCATGTAGAGATTGAACAGCAGAGGTCCTAGTGTCGACCCCTGTGGTACTCAACAGTCAGTTCAGGGCCATATAATCTGAGACTCCAATCTCCAACAAAGATGTTCCAATCTCTACAATGTAATTCCTGTCTTCAAGGTAAAACCTAAACCAACTTGGGGCGGTGCCAGCGACACCAACCCCGTCCTCTAGTCTCTGCATGAGGTCATGGTCGACAGTGTGAAAGGCTGCACTCAGATCTAACAGGAAGATAGAGACTTTGCCTGCGTCATTGTTCAGCCGGATATTACTTCTTGATACTACTACTACTGCTACTGTCTCCACTACGAAAAACAAAGTTTGGTACTCCACCCGCCTCGGTCTCCATGGTTACTGACTCCTCCTTCTCTCGGCAGGTGATCCATGTGACGGGCCGCCTCCGGATCCGCATGGCGCTGACCCACTCTCGCTCGGTGCCCAGTCAGGTCCTGGGGATGGTGGTGGTGGCACACGCCCTTCCTCCACCAACCATCAACGAGGTTCGCATCGACTGCCAGATGTTTGTGTCCCGCGTAAACATGGACCTGAAGATTGTTTACTGCGAGAACAGGTGAGGGAGGGGCTACTGTCCTGGAGAGAAGGAGGAACAGGAGCTTTGTATTGTCTCTCTCTGGTCTCACTCTAGTCTCTCTCTAATCTCTCTCTCTAGTCTCTCTGGTCTCTCTCTAATTTCTCTCTCTCTCTCTAGTCTCTCTCTAATTTCTCTCTCTCTCTAGTCTCTCTCTAGTCTCTCTATCTGGTCTCTCTATAGTCTCTCTTTCTCTTTCCTCTCCCTGGTCTCTCAATAGTCTTTCTGTGGTCTCATTCTAGTCTCTCCCCCTGTTCTCATTTTTGTCTTGCTCTGGTCTCTCTCTAGTATTTCTCTCTAGTACTTTTGGCTAGTCTCTCTCTCTTGTCTCTCTCTCTGGTCTCTCTCTACTCTCTCTACCAGGTGAACCCTCAGCAAGTGGCCTGTATTCAAAATCAGAAACATCAAACTAGAAATTTTCTTTAGTTCAGAGTGCATCAATTTACTCTCTGACCTGACCTGTGTGGGGGACCGGGGGGGAACAGTCAGGACCTGTGTGGGAAAGCGATCAGGACATTGTGTGACGAGAAAAAACACAGAGGAACAGAGTGTAACAGAGAAAAACCAGAAAGAGACTAGAGAGACACCAGAGAGAGTGACCAGAGACCAGCGAGAGGCCAAAGACAGACCTGAGAGAGACCAGAGAAAGACCAGAGACAGTCTTTGTGCGGTTGAGTTTGAGAGATAGTGTGAGGAGGAACGGCGTGTACCTTTACAAAAGCAGATGTGATTGAGTTGTGAAAGTATCAGTTCATGAAATAAAGTGAGCTGCAGTCACTTCTGCTGCGTTCATGTCGGAGAATCACTTTTCAGAGTTTCAGTCTGAGCCGAGACAATTCGTAGGGAAAGAAGCAGTTTGTGAAAGTGTCCAGATCATTATTTGATACTGATTAGAGTCACTGAAGAGAGACCAGAGAGAGAGAGAGAGAGAGAGAGAGAGAGAGACAGAACAGAGAACGACCAGAGAGAGAGAGCAGAGAACAACCAGAGAGAGAGAGAACAGAACGACCAGAGAGACCAAAGAGAAAGAGAACAGAAATTGACTAGACAGAGAGAACAGAGGATGACCAGAAAGAGAGACAAGAGAGAGAGACCAGAGAGAGAGAGAGACCAGAGAGAGAGAGACCAGAGAGAGAGAGAGACCAGAGAGAGAGAGACCAGAGATACCAAAGAGAGACAGAGTGAAACCAGAGAGGGTGTTGGTGGAGTGAACTCATCATGATGCAGTAGTATTGTATTTTGTTTCTATACATGTTTTGAAATAATAACTTGTGTGTATTTCTTTGTTGCGTGTGTGTGTGTGTGTGTGTGTGTGTGTGTGTGTGTGTGTCCACAGGATCAGTGACTACATGGATCTGGCTCCTGTCGACGTTGTTGGTAAAAGATGTTACCAGTTTATTCATGCAGAGGACGTGGAGGGGATCAGACAGTGTCACCTGGACTGTAAGTACCATCGACTGCTGTCAACACCTGGTTCAGACCTGGTCCAGGTCTGGTTTAGTCCTGGTCCAGGTCTGGTTTAGTCCTGTTACAGACTTGGCTTGATCCTTATTCAGTGCTGGTTCAGTCCCTTTTTTGTCCTGTGCTAGTCCGGACTCAATCATGATCTGGTCCTGGTCCAGTCCTGGTCCAGTCCTGGTCCAGTCCTGGTCCAGTCCTGATCCAGTCCTGATCCAGTCCTGTCCCAGTCTCTCTCTTTCCTGCAGTAGTTTGAACGTCTTCATTAGTGAAAGCAGTGATTTTCTCTGATTTTCTGGCTCTGTGTCTTCAGTCTAATTCCTGTGTTTAACTCTCTCTAATGGCAGCTAAAGACCCAAACACACTGACCATGTGACACTTACCAGACACACAACCATGTGACACTCATTCTATTGATTCTGCAGGAGACTGACCTCAAAACTCTTAAACTTTATTCAACTCCCAGCTTTATGGGAGTCAGAATGAGATATCTCCCTACCTGTGGTCTCTCTTTCTGGTGTCTCTCTCTGGTCACTCTCTGGTCTCTCTCTCTGAAGAGAGAGACCAGGGAGAGACCAGGTACCAGAGAGAGAGCAGGTACCAGAAACCAGAGTAGAGTTCTATTGTTGCGGTCTGAAAGTCACGTCTCTCAGCTTTAACCTTGACAGAAATGTAGAACATTAACCTGAGGAAACATCAGAAGCAGAGATTCAGTCGTCTTTGTCTCTCAAATTAAAACTTTTACAGCTCTCTCACCCCACCTCAGCCTCCCTCAACCCCCTCCCCCTCATACACCCACCCCCCCACCCCCCCCACCCTTTCTGTTGCCGTAGATACGACAGGTGCAGGTTTTAAAGGGAATGAGCTCCTTTAATCTTTGGTTTCTGTCCAGACGCCTCCGGCACTGCCCCAGGCCGTCTTCATTAGGGCTCTAACACACACACACACATTTATTCACACGCACGAACACACACACATACACTATACACACACACACACACACACGGTCTTTACACACATGCACACATACACGACTCACACACACACATTGAACACACATTACACGCACGCACTCACACATGCACTTCATATACACACCCACACACACATTACACTCACACACATGCACTACATACACACACAATACACTCACGCACATGCACTACATACACACACATTGCACACATGCACTACACACAAACACACATCTCTTTACAGAACACTTTCTCGCTCCAGTGTTAAAACGACAGCGAGTCACATGATAGCAGCTCGCCTCTCCACAGACCTGCACAGTGAAGGGAGAGCCTGCGTCGTCATGGTGACCCATAGCAATACCACGGACTGTATATACAGTATATGGACAATGCTAACCAGCTTACTCTGTGAAGATTGGCTCAAACTTGTTCTGGTTTCCATGGACTTACGTGTAAAAGTAACGTCCATCTGGGGGAGTTTACCGATGTTTTTAGTGATGAGGGGGAACCAGAGCACCTGGAGGACACCAAAGCAAAAAACAGGGAGAACATGCAAAGTCCACTCCATATCTGTCCATCTCACACAGATAAAACCCTCCGTCTCCTCCTCTCTCACCTCTCCTCTCTTCTCACTCCTCTCCCCTCTCTCACTCTTCTCCTCCTCCTCCTCCTCCTCTCTCACTCTTCTCCTCCTCCTTCTCTTTCTCTCTCTCTCTCCAGTTCTTCCACATGTTTTCTCCGATGAACAAACAAAGGAAGGTCAGGCTGAAGGTGGAGTCTGTGTCTCTCTCGCTCACACTTTATACACTTTTCTAACCACCTTAACTCACGGCTGCCAAAGTGAGAGAGAATAGAAGAAAGACAGTAGAGAGATCAGAGAGAGATAAGAGAGAGAGAGACCAGAGGTAGACCAGTGAGAGACTAGAGAGAGACAGAGCAGAGATCAAAGAGAGACCAGAGAGAGAGACAAAAGGGGCGGAGCTACGTGTGTGTCACAAGTTCGTAATGTTTGCATGGATGGAGCGTAACACAGCTTCAGGTCTGTGACTAGTGAGGATCAGTGTTGAAACAGAGACGAAAGAGAGACGGGTAGATCTCGCTGAATTAGTCTTCTTTAAAATAGGTCTATTTGTGCTCCACTTCCACGAGGACAGAGCCTCATCTGCTGGTGGTGAAGGGTACTGCAGGAGGCAAAACCTGGAGCTGTTTCTTTTCACTGAACGACAAAGTTAAACCTGTCCTCAAAGGGCAGGTGTGGTGCAGGTGCTAGTTCCAACAGCAGGAGCACAGACTCCACACTAACTCTCAGATCTTCAGGTTAAAACTAAAACTGGACACACCTGAGGAAATGGGTGGAGTCAGCTCCCTCTGCTGTTGGAACTAAAACCTGCAGCCACACCGGCCCTTTGAGGACTGGTTCGACACTCCTGGTCTCGTCTCAAACTCGTTACTCTATTATTAAAAGCCTGACAGCAGTGGTCTCCAAACTGAAGCTCAGGAGACTCAGGGGATTGACGCTTGATCCTGAATGATGACATTTGGAGTCATTACATTTCTAATTTAACTAAGGGAGACCAGAGAGAGGGACCAGAGAGAGACTAGAGCAGAGAGACCAGAGCAGAGAGACCAGAGAGAGAACAGAGAGGGACCAGCGAGAGACTGGAGCAGAGAGACCAGAGAGAGACCAGAGAGAGACCAGAGAGAGACTAGAGCAGAGAGACTAGAGCAGAGAGACCAGAGAGAGACCAGAGAGAGACTAGAGCAGAGAGACTGGAGCAGAGAGACCAGAGAAAGAGAGTGTGTGTGTGTGTGTGTGTGTCTGTATTTAGTTGTATATATACAGTGTTTTTCTTGGCTCTGGTTCTGATTGAGATTAATGTCGTAGTCACTGAAGCGACGCAGAGCCAGCTGTCACATGACACTGTGCACTTCCTGTCTCAAACAAGTCTAAACCAGGACTGAAACAGAGACTGAACCAGGTCTGAACCAGGACTGAAACAGAGACTGAACCAGGTCCTAACCAGGACTGAAGCAGAGACTGAGGCAGAGACTGAAACAGAGACTGAAACAGAGACTGAAACAGAGACTGAGGCAGAGACAGAGGCAGAGACTGAGGCAGAGACTGAGGCAGAGACTGAGGCAGAGACTGAGGCAGAGACTGAAGCAGAGACTGAAACAGAGACTGAAGCAGAGACTGAAGCAGAGACTGAAGCAGAGACTGAAGCAGAGACTGAAGCAGAGACTGAAGCAGAGACTGAGGCAGAGACTGAAGCAGAGACTGAGGCAGAGACTGAAGCAGAGACTGAAGCAGAGATTCATGTTCTCCCCATGTCTGCGTAGATTTCCTCTGGGTACTCCGGAATGAGTGTGTGTTTGTGGGACAACATATGCAAATTAGCCCATGGCTACAATCCGGAGTGATGTGTTCATTAACATGTACTGTCCCAACCAAATAAAGAATAAATAGATAAATATCTTCTTTTAATTTTACCGTTATGTTTATGTTATGGAGCAAAAGCCACAGTTGGTCCCTTTAACAGGACTAAAACAGGTCTGAGGCAGGTGTAAACTGAACCTTAGCCTCATACATAGTGTCACACACACACACACACACACACAAATACTCAATGTTCTAAGTACAGTCTTGTGGTTCCAGTGCTGAACAAAGGGCAGTGTGTGACGAATTATTACCGCTGGATCCAGAAGAACGGAGGATACATCTGGATCCAGTCCAGCGCCACCATCGCCATCAACGCCAAGAACAACAACGACAAGAATGTTATCTGGGTTAACTACGTCCTCAGGTGAGAGAAACCAGAGACCAGAGTGAGACCAGAGAAAGACCAGGGAGAGACCAGAGAGAGACCAGAGAGAGATTAGAGAGAGGCCTGTGAGAGATTTGAGGAGAGATCAGAGAGAGACCAGAAAGTGAGACTAGAAAAGAGACCAGAAAGAGGCCTGAAGGAAAGCAGATAGAAGAGCTGTTTTTACTGTTTTAAATGGACTGGACAGTGTTAAGATTTGATTGTGTCTCTACAGTAACACAGAGTACAAGGACACTCTCATGGACCTGGCTCAGCTGCCCTCACTGCCAGAAAAGACCCCAGAGACCGAGGAGTCCGAGGAGTCCGAGGCCGAGTACAAGGAGGCGTCAGGTGGGTCGCTAACACACAGCTACCCACATGCAACATTTCATGTGACGATTTGACCATTGGTCTCTCTCGTTTCTCTCTCTGGTCTCTCTTTTGTCTCTCACTTGTCTCTATCTCACTAATCCTTCTCTAGTCCCTTTCTACTCTCTCTCTTCTCTCTCTCTCTCTCTCTCTCTGCTCTCTCTCACACACTCCCATACTCCTCTAGTCTCTGGGTAGAACCACACCAGGTCTTGACAGTGTAACAGACTTGAGCAGAGATAAGAGCAGGCTGTACTCTCTCTCTTGTGTTTATTGTCCTGTTTCCTGGTCCTGATCCTGGTCCTGGTCCTGCTGCCAGGCCCTCCAGCTGCTGGCTCCTCTCTCTTCCGGTCTGGCTCAGTGTCCTGGCATAGCCATATAAACACGTCAGTGTGAGATTGTGGTGTTAGATTCTCAGTTTTTGGCCCAGACGCTGTTTGGAGCTGTGGTTTGAAGTGGTCTCGATGCTCTGCTCCAAACACACTGTTCTGAAACTATGGGAACTGGCCCCAGCAGCAGAATGCATGATGGGAGAGAATGGGGGGGTGTCATGAGGGGCACAGTTAAAGCCATTTAAACAGTTTAACCAGGAAATACAATGAAATAGTATTTTTGCCGCATTGAATATCCACTATTTACTCTTTCTCTAATCTCTCCCTGGTCTCTCTCTGGTCTCCTTCTGGTCTCTCTCTGGTCTCTTTCTGGTCTCTCTCTGGTCTCTCTCTACTCTCTCTGGTCTCTTTCTAATCTCTCCCTGATGTCTATCTGGTCTCTCTTTCTGGTCTCTCTCAAACCATTGTTGTGCTTTGAAAGTTATGTCCCCAAGCTTTAAGAAATGTCTACTGTGTATTGTTCCTGTACTGTCATACTAATGTGTTTGGAGGTCAATGGATGAGCTCACCATTGTTGAAAGTCATATTGTAATAATCCGAGTGGCTCCTTTTTGGTCGAGAGCCACAGTCTGTATATTTACGATGCAGTAAAAGCGTCGTAAATATCTTGCTAATGCTAATAGTGTTAGCGTTAGCAATATTGTGTTATTAGCTCAGTAGCATGTCTGCATCTGGACAACAACACTGGAATTACCTGCGTGTTAATGCATCTTAGAGACACTATTATTTATCCTGAGCAGAAACAGAGAGAGACCAGCAAGATAGATTAGAGAGAGAGTGGAAAGAGACTAGAGACCAGTTGCCTATTTGGATATTGGGGAAACTGGAGCAGTGCCAGCTGGACCCACGGTGTGTTCACTGGCATCTGAATCTGTGGGAAAACACAGAAACCTGCTGTTCAGTCACAAACAAGGAGAGAGGATGCAGTTCTGGTCAAATAAACAGCTTCAGTGTCTTGCCTAAGGACACAACATCATCCCCATGTTGCAACATTAAGGACTTCCCTGAAGTGGGTGTGACATGTGTTTTTATATTCTCATGTCAAAACCCATTTCAAAATATAACTCACTAAACCTTCCCCATGGATGTGTGTTTGTTTACATAGCAGTAGCCGGAAGTATTTTGTATGTATTAAAAGAGCTATACCCAATTCTGAAAGTTTTATTTTTTTCCAGTTTGAATGTTTAGCACCGTCCCCTAAGTCCCTCACAGGCTTCTCATTTTGAGAAACCCTCCTACTCTCCCCTACACTATTCTCTCACTTCTCTTGTTTTAGTAGCAATCTGATACGTACACTGTATGCAAACATTAGCATAAGGCTTCTCGCAAGCCGTCCAACAATCACCTATGAAATGGTGTTACAGCGATGCACTGAAAACAAATTATACAGTACAATAACTGAAAAATTACCTATCAAGTTTACAGCAAGATTTGGGGCAAAAGATATGATGTAACGCCACCAATATTCACCCGGGCATCATGTTTTCACTTTACTTCCCTCTAGGGCTGGGCGATATGGCAAAAAAAAAAAAAATCTCCGATTTTTTCACAGCAAATCCGATTTTCGATTTTAATCGATTTATTTTTTTCTATTTAAAAACAAACTACAACTGACAAAGAAATAGATTGTCCTTTATGCAGTTCAATCTAAATCCCCATGGATCATAAGTGTAACAGGAATTAAGCCTTAAAACATGCTTGTAAACGAGATGGCTCTGCCATTGTAAACAGTGAAAATGTAGCTTAACAGTTTTATAATAACTTCACTTACAATGACACTATGCACCTTCAAAATAACTTAAATCACACAAACAAGGCCCATCGCAAATATATCAATCCTATTAAACACATGCATTATTTACATGAAATATCACATTTTTAAAACTGATTACTCAAAATAGAAATGTTGTAACAGTCTTTTCCAAAAGCCTCCTCGGGTTTTCATGCTTGTTCTTTCAACTGTGCCTGAGTAACTGTGCTGTAGTACAACGCTCGGTCCAGCTGGTGGCGCTAATACTAACTTCAGTGACTCCCGCATTGTGCGAGCTTCCTGTTTACATTCGGATGCTGTAGCTAACAGCTACTGTAGCAGCTACTGTAGCTAACAGCTACTGTAGCAGCTACTGTAGCTAACAGCTACTGTAGCAGCTACTGTAGCAGCTACTGTAGCAGCTACTGTAGCTAACAGACAGCGGGGAACACGTTGTTTGTATCAGAGCAATGAGAGCAATGTGTGAGACGTGTCTTTCCCCAAAGTGCAGCGGCTCAGTGGGACACGAGTGTGTGCGCGCCACGGACACGGGAGTGCGCTTTGGAATAACGAGCGTGAGAGAGCGTGAAAGATGTGGCGTACGAACATGGCGTACGAACATAGCGACCGGAGCCTGCGTGCGTGTGTGTGTGTGTTCTGGCAATTTAAATAAAGTCTGATTCTTGAACGTTTGAAGTGTTATTGCAACAGCACCAACTGTGAGAGCGAGCATCAGGCCAGAGGGAGACTGTTAGCATTAGGTTAGCTTCAAAATGACTGCTCAACACCATAGACCCGCGGTTAGCGCGTTAGAGCTGTAGTTCTGCGCTGGAGAAAATAAAAATCGAATTTTAAAAAAAAGAAATCGCCCTAAATGTAAAACTCGAATTAATGATTAAAATCGATTAATCGCCCAGCCCTACTTCCCTCTTCTCCTCCTCACCTTTGCATCTTTGCATTGTGTTAATGGTGAGAGAGGGTTGAGAAAAATCAAGCGTCTGCTTCATCCAACCAATTTTCAAACCTATATTTGTGATAAAAGATGTGAATTTGTGTTCTGCAAGTTTGTAATAAATTGTCTTTTCTTTATTTCTAGACAACGAGAAGTCGGAGGGAAAAGCCATCCACCGCTCAGAGCACACCGAAGATCTGGAGGCGAAACGTCAAGTCCACTGCGGCGCCGAGCCTGAGCCGAAGCAAGCGGAGGAGGAGGCGGCGGCGGCGGCAGAGGAGGAGGAGGAGGAAGAGAACCACTCTAGCAACGTGGACAGCCAGGAGAGCGACGAGAGCGAGAACGAGGAGGCGCAGGAGGAGGAGGCGGGCGAGAACACAGAGCGCCTCACCAGGATATCGGGTCTCAGTGCTCTGGGTGGGATTGCGGCCCTCGGAACACTGGGCGGGCTGCACATCAAAGTGGAGCGATACGGCGATGGCGAGGAGGTGCAGACGAGACTGAGAGAGTCGTCCACGTCTGAGGAGGAGCGTGAGGACGAGGAGCGCGACGGGAAGCTGCGGAACAGACGCAAACGCAGAAGATCGCAGCCACAGTGGGAGCGTGGCCGAAGGATGCGTCTGTCTGCAGAGTCGCCAAGCCCCGTGCCTCTGGGAGAGAACGCCACGCTGGCCGAGAGTCTGGCTAACTCTCCCACCAGCTCCACTGTGGCGGCGGTGGCGTCCTCTGTGCTAAAGATCAAGACAGAGATGGCAGAACCCATCAACTTCGACAACGACAGCAGTATCTGGAACTACCCGCCGAACCGCGAGATCTCCAGGTGCGAACCACAGATATGTTCCATTTCAATGTTTCTGCAGGAGCCGAGGGATCTCAGGTCTCTGACTCTGGTCTCTCTCTGGTCTCTTTCAGGACTCTCTGGCCTCTCTCTGTTCTCTGTCTGGTCTCTGACGCAGGTCTCTATCTCTGGTCTCGCTTTGGTCTCTCTCTGGTCTCTCTCTGGTCTCGCTTTGGTCACTCTCTGGTCTCTCTCTGGTCTCGCTTTGGTCACTCTCTGGTCTCTCTCTGGTCTCGCTTTGGTCACTCTCTGGTCTCTCTCTGGTCTCGCTTTGGTCACTCTCTGGTCTCTATCTCTGGTCTCGCTTTGGTCACTCTCTGGTCTCTATCTCTGGTCTCGCTTTGGTCACTCTCTGGTCTCTCTCTGGCCTCTCTCTCTGGTCTAACTTTGGTCCCTCTCAGGTCTCTGACTCTGGTCTCTCTCTTCAGGAACGAACTTCCCTACAGTATGACGTCCAAACCCAGCGACAGTCCCGATGAAGCCTTCCCATCGCCACAGGGTCAGAACATTCCTGATTCTGTTCTGACTCCGCCCAGCAACGATGGAGGGGGCGGAGCCACAGGGGGCGGAGCCAGCGCACGCAGGTCGTTTTCCTCCGCAGATCCGCTGTCCCCTCCTCTGTCTGCATCACCGCGGGACAAGACAACGCCCACAACGGCCTCCACAAGCCCCGCCCACTCTGCCTCGGGCCCCGCCTCATCTGGCCCCGCCCCCTCAGTGCTCTACTCCGGAGACCTGGAGACGTTGCAGAGACTTCAGGGGAACGTGGTGTTGCCGCTGGTGCACCGGGTCAGTGCCAGTCTGACGCCTACGAGCACGAGCGCACAGAGAGTCTACACCACCGGGACCATCAGGTATTTGACTATATAACGTACGATGGTATTTGGCAGTCACCTCATTCCTCGTTGTCTGTTGCCAAGGTTGCCATTTGCCTGTGGTATACAGAGATACTTGTTACTGTCCCCAAAGTTTTTTTCCCTCTGGGAGTGAGATCCCTTCTGTGTGCACTATCTTGGTTCTCCAAGTCATCATCCTGCTAAACTTTTCGAGTCTTGGCGTACAGCTCCATGTAGAGGAGGTGACTGATCTTTGGTCCGTTCCTGAGGCGGTATCCATAGCCAGTCTTGAAGGGTTCAGACCTCAGCAGAACAGCAGTGAGGACAGAGCATCTCCTTGGTTGGTCTCCACGTGTGCAAGCGGTTTTCCACAACCTGTGAAAGTGTCAGTGGCAAGGTAACAACAAGGGGTAGGCCCACCAAGGCTAGAACCTGAACAGTTCTGGAAGAACCAATGGGAGAAAGAAGCAGAACTTAACAGCAGTGGCACTAGAGTTATAGAGTAGTTGCATTCCAACAGAGCCCTGTTCTCGCTTTTCGTCCACTTTCTCTTTGTTCCAGTCGTTCATCTCTCATCAAGGTGTTCTGGTTCCCAGCACCTGACACAGACAAGGGCGACGTTTGAGCCGCCATCTCATTGTTTAATTAACTCTCCATGGTATGATGTAATCTCCATGGTATGATGTAATCTCCATGGGATGATGTAATCTCCATGGGATGATGTAATCTCCATGGGATGATGTAATCTCCATGGGATGATGTAATCTCCATGGGATGATGTAATCTCCATGGGATGAGGTGGGCAGTAGCATGAAGTGTCTTTACCAAGGACCCTCACTGGACGTTGGTGTTGTGCCCCTGATGGGAGTTGAACCCTAAACGTTCCTCTGTCCTGGTGTCTGCAGATACGCCCCGGCAGACATGACTCTGGCGATGGCGCAGGGGAACCTTTTGCCGAACGCTGCGGTGAACTTTGTAGATGGCGGCGGCTTCGGTCTGGACCCAAAGACACCGATGGAGATGTTGTACCACCACGTGCACCGTCTGTCTGCGGCAGGAGGAACCTTCAGCAGTGGCACCGCGGGGGGAGGGCAGGTCACCACCGGAGACAGCCTCTTCTCCACACTGCCCTTCCCCCTCTACACCAACGGCATCACACAAGGCACGGAGCGCAAGGACGACTGAGCCAGACTGAGCCAGACCCACCTAGACTGAGCCACACCCACCGAACCTGAGCCACACCCACTGAGACTGAGCCAGACTCACCCAGACCAATGTCCGACCCAACCAGACTAGGCCAGACCCACTCAGACGAGCCAGACCCATCCAGACTGAGCTAGACCCAGCCAGACCCACCCAGACTGAGCCAGACCCACCCAGACGCACCCAGACTGAGCCAGACCGCGCTACTGTGCCAAAACCAGCCGCAAGACTAAAGGCAGGGGGCGCTGTGGAGGTGGAGGGAGCAGGAGATCAGGGCATAACAGACATGTTGCTAGATTGGAGATCTGCTCCTCTCACCTCCTTGTTCTCCTCCCACCTCCTCCTCTTCCCCTGACCTCCTCCCCGCGCTGGTCCTCCTCTCTCTTCCTCTTCCCCCAGGCCTCTCTTCTCTTGTCCTCTCCCTCCCCTCGCCTCCTCTTCTCTCCTCTTCCTCCTCCTCCACCTCTCTCCTCCTTCTCCTCCTCTCCTACCCCTGGCCTCTTATTCCCCTCTCCTCTCCTCCTCCTCTGGGTGTGTTCCGGACACAGACGGATGTACGACTCCAGCACTTTTCCTCTGGTTCATGTGTTAAATGTTGATAAAGTTGAACCTTTTCTAACCTCGTCACGCGGCGCTCAGAGATGCTAACGCTCAGAGACGCTCATGCTAACGCTAACTGCTTTTGCCGACAGAGAATTCCTGCAGGACTCTCGGAGCCAGTGGGTTTTACATTTTAGTTTTTTGTGTCTTTGAAGACGTCACTGTGTATTGGACGACGGTACAGGGACCTTCTTGATGTGATCAAGGCTTAAAAAAAGACTTTTTCAAAATGGAAGAAAATCAAATCTTTAAAAAAGGTTTGGGGACATTTCTTGAAGAAAGTTATCACTGTTATTATTATGAATATTTTTTTTTTTTTTATAAAATATTGTTGCTCAGATTCAGAAGAAAATATAAAAAGCAATTCCAGCCGGTTTGAGCTGTGATCTGAATGTTGAACTCTTCTTCCTGGTTTCCGGAGACAAAACAGGTCCCTGAGGGAGCAGCACTGAGGGGCTGGGCTTAATGGGGGAGGGGCGGGGCTTAACGAGAGGGGAGGGGCTAATGAAAAAAGTGTGAGGAGCCTGAGAATGTTTTAAAAGAATAAAGCAAACAAACAAATACAATTATTAGCAGTGAAAAAGAGGTGAAATACACACACACACACACACACACACACAACTCGGTGCTGCCCCCTCAGCTCTTGCACCAAACATAACCTCCCCCTCCTCTTCCTCTGGAGCCAAAACTCCACTAACGTTTCTTTCTCATGTGAATCCTCAGTTTAAATCGGCTCTCGTTGCTTTGTCCCTCTTGTCCAATGTGATTGGACGCCAGGGTGAAATCTGCCCGGAGACAAAGAGCTGATTGGCTTATACATGGTGTTTTTTATTGATTTTTACAAATGTTTTCTAACTTTTTAATTCTCAGTGAGACTGAGGCTAATTAGCTAATGATGCTAACTTGAATCCTGAATGTTAAACTACGACCGGCTCCTGTTGTTTTTACTTTTTACACTGTGAAAAAACGACTTTATTCTGTGATCGCGCTCCTCCTCTGAACGCGGCGGAAAGGAACCCACAACAAACACCATCAGTCATATATTTGTATGTATAATATTATAATGTGTTTTAACGAACCAACCTATCGCTACAAACAGAAACTACAAATTCCCAGCTTCAAATTATACTTAGAAAAACAAATGCCTTTTACAAACGTTTGTCTATATGGAGTTCAGCTGGCTACAACATGGTCTCTCTCCTTTCTCACTTTGGTCTCTCTCTTGTCTTTCTCGTCTCTCTCTGGTCTCTCTCACTGGTCTCTCTCTCTAATCTTTCTCTCTGGTCTCTTTCTGGTTTCTCTTTTTCCTTGTCTCTCTCTTCTCTCTCTCTCTGGTCCCTCATTCTAAATAAAACATTAAATGAGAAAGTAAACAGAATTATATATTTTTTATTGCCAAAAATAATGGGTAATTTTCCGCCTTTAAGGCCGACTTCTCTTTGAGAGTATCCATGTGTTTGTATCGGGCATTTGAACCTCTACCACCACATTGTGTTCTATAATCAGAAAATGATTTACCCTCAGAACACAGAATAAATGATTATCTTCATTATAAATCTGTGTTTTCTGCCGATGGAGACCTGAGACCCTCGTTCTTGGTTCTGGTTGGTTCCTTTCCGTTGTGGATTCTCCCTGAACCAAAAACACCTCCACTTTATATTTTTACACAATCCGCACTCTTCCATCTCCATCTACCCCATCCCTCCCTCGTCCCTCACCCCATCACTCCCCCTTTCCTCCCTCCTACCTTCCAGAATGCGGTCGGCAAACGTGGGCGAAAAACAAACCATTCATTTTAATTAGAGCCGGGGGAAAAAAAAGTGATTAATGGACGGAACGTGGAGGTCGGCTGACAGAGGTGCTCACAAACTCACAAGGAATCAATGGAAACAAATATTTATACCTTCAAAGTATCACTGTTAGGAACTTACGTTAGGACCCAGAGATCGAAGCATTAGCGTAGCAGCGGAGCATAGCATCCCAATAACATAGCAACAGCAACGCATTTAGCTTTTGGATGAGCCCAAAAGCTAACGATACAACTGTAGCAAAAGAGAAAACCAAGAACTACAACCATCGGGTCTCTCTCCCTCTGGTCTCTCTCTGGTCTCTCTCTGGTCTCTCTCTGGTCTCTCTCTGGTCTCTCTCTGGTCTCTCTCTGGTCTCTCTCTGGTCTCTCTCTGGTCTCTCTCTGGTCTCTCCCTGGTCTCTCTCTGGTCTCTCTCTGGTCTCTCCCTGGTCTCTCTCTGGTCTCTCTCTGGTCTCTCTCTGGTCTCTCCCTGGTCTCTCTCTGGTCTCTTTCTTGTCTCTCCGGTCTCTCTCTGGTCTCTCAAGTCTCCCTCTCTAGTCTCTCTCTGGTCTCTCTTTCTAGTCCCTGTGGTCTCTCTCTGACTTGAATATAGCCTGGATTTAGCCTGTCTTACACTTTCAGTAAGATTCAGATTCCAGATTTTAGATGCACCACCTGCAGTATGGAAAAGCTAAAAAAATAAAGTGTCTTGTCTCCATGCCGACCGCCCCCCTCCCTCTCCCTCTCGCTCCTGTGAACGACACATATCAGCTGAGATTGTAATAAGACTAATAATAATAGAAACGAATAAGTACACTTGCATTTTTCAATCAATCGTCTCTTGCAAACAATCAAACCGTCTTTGAAAAAAAAATAACTGTTTTTTGGAGGAGAAGCTTCCTCTGTTTTCTGTGGTCTGTGTCCTTTATAATCTTCTGCCAAAAAAGTTCCTTGGTGTTTGAAGCACTGTGAGGCCGTTTCTTTGCGTGACCTTTCGCTGAGCCTTTTGCGCGTGTGTACAAAGCGTAGCGTGTTTCCAGTCGTTTCGTGTGCGTCTACAGCGCCCCCTGTGGTTATATGCAGTATTTACCCAGCTCTGTAGTTTGTCCTTTGTCTCTCTGTGCCCTCCCTCTATCTCTGTGTGCTCTCTCTCTCTCTGTGCTCTTTCCCTCCCTCTCTCTCTCTCTCTCTCTCTCTCTCTCTTTCTGTGCTCTTTCCCTCTCTCTCTCTCTCGCCTGTGCGGGTCGATGGTCAAGTGGACAGGGCTTTGAAGGGGAAGGGGCAGAGCAGAAGTTTCAGTTGTGTTAGTGTGTGTTTGGTGTCTCTCTCTGGTCTCGCTATGGTCTCCCACTAGTCTCTCTCTGGTCTCTCCCTTTAAGAATGAGACCATAGAATGAGACCATACTGTATATGACAGAGAAGATGTGAAACTCTCTGTTTTTGTTTAATGTGGATTGAATCAGAAATAATCGCCAAACTCAGACAAGAATCTGACTTTTGATAGTTACCACAGTTACCATAGTTACCATTGAAAGATGTTTCAACTGCTCCTCCTCTATGTGAAACTATCGCTCTCTGGATCCTGCTGATGTGAACGCAGACCCTTGTGTCTTTAGCAAAAAGGAAGGGAAACTCTGAAATGTCTGATTTTAAACCAGAGCTTCACTCACCCAAACACAGCTCCACGGCTCTTTAGAATGTGGAAAGGCTCGGTCACAAGGCGGGTTGGACGGCGAGTCGTTCTGTCACACCAGTCTGTGTCGTGACGTGTTTCTGTGCAGTGGAAATGAGGCTGATGTTACGCACAACGATACCAGAGCAAATCCACCACAAAGAGGACTGAGAACCCAAAAGAAAACACTAGAATGATTGATAATTTTTAAAAACCACAAAATAGACATTTTATAGAGAAATCCACAGATGACGAGTGTGACACAACCATTACTGAGCTAGAGGAGTTTACTTTTGCATGTACTTTTCTTAGGTTTTCTCTCTAGTCTCTCTGGTCTCTCTCTGGTCTCTCTCTCTGCTCTTTCTGGTCTCTCTGCTCTTTCTCTGCTCTCTCACTGGTCTCTCTCTGCTCTCTCACTGGTCTCTCTCTGCTCTCTCACTGGTCTCTCTCTGCTCTCTCACTGGTCTCTCTCTGCTCTCTCACTGGTCTCTCTCTGCTCTCTCACTGGTCTCTCTCTGCTCTCTCACTGGTCTCTCTCTGCTCTCTCACTGGTCTCTCTCTGCTCTCTCTCCAGAGTCATCTAAATCAACAGGAGCCAAACTTTTTCCATTCAGCGCTTCCCTATTGAGCTAGCATGTTAGCATTGTGAACACAGGTCAGAGTTAGCTCCATGTGACTTTAAGCCACAACTGGTTTTCTGACCCACATTTCAGAGCTTCCTTCAATGGTTCTTCTAGTTCTCTCCACATTGTGAAATCTGCTCTTCCTACCGTTCCAATCTCCCCCTCCCTTCCATCCGTGCGGCCTTTCTCTTCCTCTTCCTCTCTCTTTCTGTTCCTCTTCCTCTGGTCTTTGTAAAACCTTTAGCTGATGATTCAGTTTGTTGCTTTCGCTGTTGTGTCGTCCTTTGAGTAAAAAAACCTCGTACACTCGCAGCTGCTCAGAGACTTAAAAGAATCGCAGGTTTTATCCGCCGTGTTCGAGCCGCTCCCGAGGCATTCTGGGACATGGCGCCGCGAGGACCTGGGGCCGTGGCTTTGGAATCACTCGAACTCACCGCTGTGTTCAGAATGTACGTATTTTTAGCAGCGTTAGCTTTATAGAAACGATCCAGGACTGAGGCTGGTCTCTCTATTGTCTCTCTCAGTTCTCTCTCTGGTCTTTCTCAGTTCTCTCTCTGGTCTTTATGGTCTCTCTCTCTGGTCTCTCCCTGGTCTCTCTCTGGTCTCTGTCTCTGGTCTCTCTCTCTCTGGTCTCTCTCTGGTCTCTGTCTCTGGTCTCTCTCTCTGGTCTCTCTCTGGCCTCTCTCTCTGGTCTCTCTCTCTCTCTGGTCTCTCTCTCTCTCTGGTCTCTCCCTGGTCTCTCTCTGGTCTCTCTCTCTCTCTGGTCTCTCTCTGGTCTCTCTCTCTGGCCTCTCTCTCTGGTCTCTCTCTGGCCTCTCTCTCTGGTCTCTCTCTGGTCTCTCTCTGGTCTCTCTCTGGTCTCTCTCTCTGGCCTCTCTCTCTGGTCTCTCCCTGGTCTCTCTCTGGTCTCTCTCTCTCTCTGGTCTCTCTCTGGTCTCTCTCTCTGGCCTCTCTCTCTGGTCTCTCTCTGGTCTCTCTCTCTGGCCTCTCTCTCTGGTCTCTCCCTGGTCTCTCTCTGGTCTCTCTCTCTCTCTGGTCTCTCTCTGGTCTCTCTCTCTGGCCTCTCTCTCTGGTCTCTCTCTGGCCTCTCTCTCTGGTCTCTCTCTGGTCTCTCTCTGGTCTCTCTCTCTGGCCTCTCTCTCTGGTCTCTCTCTGGCCTCTCTCTCTGGTCTCTCTCTGGTCTCTCTCTGGTCTCTCTCTGGTCTCTCTCTGGTCTCTCTCTGGTCTCTCTCTGGTCTCTCTCTCTGGCCTCTCTCTCTGGTCTCTCCCTGGTTTCTCTCTGGTCTCTCTCTCTCTCTGGTCTCTCTCTCTGGCCTCTCTCTCTGGTCTCTCTCTGGCCTCTCTCTCTGGTCTCTCTCTGGTCTCTCTCTGGTCTCTCTCTCTGGCCTCTCTCTCTGGTCTCTCTCTGGCCTCTCTCTCTGGTCTCTCTCTGGTCTCTCTCTGGTCTCTCTCTCTGGTCTCTCTCTCTGGTCTCTCTTTGATCTCTCTCTGGTCTCTCTTTGATCTCTCTCTCTCTCTGGTCTCTCTTCGGTCTCTTTCTAGTCTCTCTTCCCGTTCTCTCTCTGGTCTCTCTCTGGCCTCTCTCTCTGGTCTCTCTCTGGTCTCTCTCTCTGGTCTCTCTCTCTAGTCTCTCTCCCTGTTCTCTCTCTGGCCTCTCTCTCTGGTGTCTCTCTGGTCGCTCAGTTAAAGGTGATCTCTTAGGCTGTAGATCCAGGACTGAGGCTGTCATAGGAGCCAGAGTCCATTGTAGCCCAACTTCACCATGAGCACTTCCCTATAGTGCTTCACAGAGCTAGCATGTTAGCATGTTAGCCTTATCCACCTCTTTAAAGTCTCTGCCTCAAACCAGTGGAACGTTCCGGTCCACACCAGTAAATACAAATCTATCCCTGTTAAAAGAACTCAGACCTGAATTCCAGTGATTTCAGTCCGGACTCAGACCCAGATTTCCGCGTTCTTCCAGCTCCAATAAAGTTGCGTCGGTAAAAGACGTTTGTAGCATATTCTCGCGGCTTTTCCCCTTTGTGCCAAACGCTGGAGGTTCCGGAGCTCGTCGCCGGCGGAGACACACCGGGTGTATTTGATTGGTTCCCACCGATCGCGGGACAAAAGTAGGGATTAGAAAAACAGTAGAAACATATTAGAGGAATATTTCAGAACTTGGAATTTTAAAGATTTTTAATAATGAAACCGAAAGAATAAAAAATATTTCGCACAATAAATCTATTTTTGTAGCCGTTTTGGAACTTGCATGTGTCGTCCCTCGTCCGTTTTGTCAAAATTGATCTGAATGTTGAGTCTGCGCGACTACGGTCCAGGGTTTGAGAACCGTCCCATTTTACTTTGATCAAACAGTCGTCTGTCGGAGCTCAGAATCTCAATCAGAATCTCTACGTCAAACACCCCCAGGGTTCGGCCGATCGGGGGAAACTCAGGTTTGATTTGCACATTTTTATATTTTATTGTGTTTTTGTTTTTTTGGGTGAAATGGAAAATCTTGTTTCGTCTCGATTCTGGATCGTGGCAACAGTTGAAACACTTTACTTCACAGAGCAGCAACTGGGAGAACATGAGAACTCTCTGGTCTCTCGCTCTCTATGGTCTCACTCTGGTCTCTCGCTTTCTCTCTGCTCTCTCTCAGGTCCCACGCTCTTTATGGTCCCTCTTTGGTCTCTCTGTGGTCTCATTTTGGGCCTGTAATATTAAAAAAAAAAAAATCTGACCAAGGAGCTCTGTCCTAGAGTGCCCAGTAAAATAGTCCTTAATGTTTCCATAGCTACCACCAGTCACCACAAATGATTTGAATTGATTTTGACCAATCAGAAAGCTCCAAGTCTGATAGTGGGCGGGGCTAACAAGTTTCACTCTTGTTGAGCCAGAGCAAGTTGTCCATCTGTATACAGTCTATGTTAGCATTGTCCATCTGTATACAGTCTATGTTAGCATTGTCCATCTGTATACAGTCTATGTTAGCATTGTTCATCTGTATACAGTCTATGTTAGCATTGTTCATCTGTATACAGTCTATGTTAGCATTGTTCATCTGTATACAGGTAAAGAACTGCTGTTTTTGTGAAAAGTGTGTTAATTTTTAAGCATAATTCCAAAAGCAGTGGTTTCATCAAAGTGGTTTTAACAGAAAAAACAGTCGTTCTCTTCGTCCAAATCTGCTCTGTGAAGTAATGTGTTGGAAAAAGTCACAATATTTGTCAAGAATCTTAAAACAACAGATGTTTTTATTTGGTTTAAATCAAGGTTTTTCTCTGCGACTGTGACGACGACATCTCAGGAGATTGTGGCTCCGCTTTTCTACTTTTGCCAAAAACCGTAGCTGTAGAAATGAAACTGTCTAAAAACGTTGGTGTTTGGTTTGTTTTCTTTGGTGAGAAGCTGATCCTGAACCAGTAAATACACCCGGCTGTGCGGCGTCTTTGTGTTTTGTCCCAGTAATAAAGCTGTCCCCAAACCACATCGTGTTTAATAAAAATGACGGAGAGAAACGTCGCTCATTTAACTGTGAAAAATGTGTGTTTTTAACTATTTCTTGTACAATTCTACAGATTCTTTTATGGATCGGGGCAAAAGGAAGTCCCTCTTATTATCAATGTAACAGTGTTATCAAATTCTAATGAACAGATGAAGATATTAAAAAGGAGAAAACCCCCTCTGTGTCTTTGTTTTTACTCGAGTTTTTCTTCAGTCACAAACCTGCAGCTGTGTTTAGATCCATCCATCTGGTCTCTCTGGTCTTTCTCCCTCTGTTCTATGGTCTTTTTCTCTCTCTGGACTCTGCTCTCTCTCTCTGAAGTCTCTCTCTCTCTCCACCTATCTCTCTACCTATAGTCTCCCTCTGGTCTCCCCCTCTCTCTCTCTCTCTAGTCTCCCTCTGGTCTCACTGGTCCCTCTCTCTCTCTGGTTTTTCTCTCTCTTCTCTCCCTCTGGTCTCTCTCTAGTATCCCTCTGTTTTTTCTCTCTTTGGTCCCTCTCTCTCTCACTCCCTCTGGTCTCTAATCCCTCTACCTTTAGTCTCCCTCTGGTCTCTCAGGTTTCTCTCTCTCTGGACTTTGCTGATGTGAAGATCCATAAACACATATGAAACTATAGTGATAGAATCTGTTTTAGAGCCAGGCACCAGAGACTTTTCACAGAATTCTTGCGCGGTTTGAAAGTTGCGTAGCTCAGCTTTAATTGATATAGAATTATCCGAGACTTTCCGAGTGGGATGTTGTAAAGCAGTTTCGTCAGCAGCCACAGAGACAGAGCTCAGTCTGATCTATCATTCATAAGTCCTCATTTAAAATCATCTGAAATATTTAAAGTGGTGGAGGTCGCCGTCAGTGACCTCCTCACCGTTATTACTGCACCGTCTCAGTCCTGAAGTAATAAAAGAGAAACAATATCTGCTCCTCAGACCAGAGGGAGACTAGAGAGAGACCAGAAGGAGACCAGAGGGAGACTAGAGAGAGACCAGAAGGAGACCAGAGAGACTAAAGACAGACCAGAGAGAGACCAGAGGGAGACCTGAGAGAGACAAGAGAAAGACCAGAGGGAGACCATAGAGAGACCAGAGAGAGACAAGAGAGACCAGATGTAGACCAGAGAGAGTAGAGAGAGACCAGAGGGAGACCATAGAGCAGGGATGTCAGACCGGTCCTCAAAGGGCCGGTGTGGCTGCAGGTTTTAGTTCCAACCTGAGCAGGAGAACACCAGACTCCACCCATTTCCTCAGGTGTGACCAGTTTTAACCTTAAGATTTGAGGAAATGGGTGGAGTCTGGTGTTCTCCTGCTCAGGTTGGAACTAAAACCTGCAGCCACACCGGCCCTTTCTGGAACCGGTTTGATATCCCTGCCATAGAGAGACCAGGGGGAGACCAGAGAGAGACCAGAGGGAGAGCAGAGAGACTAGAGGGAGACCTGAGAGAGACAGAGACCAGAGGGAGACTAGAAAGAGACCAGAGGGAGACCTGAGAGAGACCAGAGAGAGACCTGAGAGAGACCTGAGAGAGACCAGAGAGAGACTAGAGAGAGACCAGAGAGTGACTAGTGGGAGACTAGAGAGAGACCAGAGAGAGACCAGAGAGAGACCAGAGAGAGACCAGAGGGAGACTAGAGAGAGACCAGAGAGAGACCAGATGGAGACCAGAGAGTGACTAGAGGGAGACTAGAGAGAGACCAGAGCGAGACCAGAGGGAGACTAGAGAGAGACCAGAGAGAGACCAGAGAGAGACCAGATGGAGACCATAGAGTGACTAGAGGGAGACTAGATAGACCAGAGAGAGACCAGAGGGAGACTAGAGAGAGACCAGAGAAAGACCAGAGACCGACCAGAGAGAGACCAGAGGGAAACCAGAGGGAGATCATAGAGAGACCAGAGAGAGACCAGATGGAGACCATAGAGTGACTAGAGGGAGACTAGAGAGAGACCAGAGAGAGACCAGAGGGAGACTAGAGAGAGACCAGAGAGAGACCAGAGAGAGACCAGAGGGAAACCAGAGGGAGATCATAGAGAGACCAGAGACCAGGGAGAGACTAGAGAGAGACCTGAGGGAGACCCGAGGGAGACCCGAGGGAGACTCGAGGGAGACCAGAGAGAAACCAGGCAGACCAGACGGAGACCAAAGAGAAACCAGAAAGAGAGACCAGAGAAAGAGACCAGAGAGCCTTCTGAAGCTCTGACAGATATTTCCATTCAATTTTTCTTGTGGAAAATAACATGTTAAAATTATATTCATTTATTCTTTTTTATTGCTGTAATTATCCTTTAGTCTCCATTGTTTAAGATTATTCAAACTAGATTAAAACAAATAGTATCATTAACATGTTCCCGGAGAGTGGGAGATTTCAGGCTATAATAAGTTTATATGTGTTTGTGGTTAGAATGGAGGATGGTGTCGCCTCCCTCTGCACGCGCCTGATATGAGGCTGATGCGTGGTGTACAGGCGCCCTCTGGTGGTCAAGCTTCAGTATTACAGCAGCAACAGGCATCTCATCAGAGTGGGGGACTCCTCTTCATTTATGACGAAAATATATTTATAGAATTCCATAGAATTAGGGAGAGACCAGAGAGTGAGGGGACCAGAAAGAGAGGGGGACCAGAAAGAGAGAGGGACCAGGGATGGACCAGGGAGAGAGCAGAGAGACCCACTGAGAGAAACCAGGTGTTCTACTGCTACGCTATGACCCCCATGTTGAAAAAAGAGCACTCAGACAGAAGGGACGGGGGGACGTCTCCATATAAAGCAAAGCTGGAGGTGGAAGTGGGGATCGTGAGCGCAACGGTGATTGAAACATGAAACATTTATTATCCACTTTCTCTCTCTTTAATACAGTTTCTCAGCATAAACTCTGTACATAAATATGAAACGGCTGAGAGAAACCAGAGAAAGAGTAAACATTGTTCAAAAATAAACATTTTGGTATAAATTAAGTTCAGGGGCTAAAGTCCCGCAGTGCTGTAGGGTTTGAGTAAACTGTCAGTCTCTTGAGCAGAGAATCTGGACGTCACTCACTGGAATTACTGTTCTCCGAATCTGAAAGAAAAGAAGAAAAAAACAGCAAGAAATTAGTAGCAGTAGCAGTAGTACTCTAACTGAGTATATTCTCACCGCTGCGTTCTCTGCTGCGGCGTTTTGCTTCTGCTCGTTCGTCTGAGTCGAAATACCAAACTGTGACGGCGAATCTGTGACAAACAGTTACAACTTATTTTCCACAAACACAACTTTCTAAAGGAAAGAGCAGAACATGCAACAGCCCAAACCCTGAGAGCTTCAATCACCCAAACACAGCTCCACGGCTCGTTACGCTGTCGTTCTGCAGTCTCTGTGACGTGTGCAGCAGAGAAGACAGTTGGACTCTATTGTTGCTAAACGACTGCCATGACAAGTCGCAAGGCGGGTTAACCCTTTAAGCACCAGAGGTTTTTTTCCAAAACGCTCAATTTTGACATCTTAATTTCAAAAGGCTATAACTTAAAAGTGATGAGAGATAAAGGCTTTCTGTAAATTAGAAAAATATTAACGATGGTCCAAAGTTTATGACGTCATTTGGCGTTAGAAATAGTGAATAGTGAATAGTTTAGAATTTTCATACAATATTTGTATTTTTCTAACTGACAGACATATATTGATCACTAGGACATGAACACACACAGAACACACACTGTAACATTGTAAATGTTCATGAAAATAGTAAAAAATACAAATCATGCTGCTGCTGTGAGCAGTCTGCCCGGACGCTCGGCTCCAGGTGAAGCGCGTCACCGCGACCCTCCTGCTGCTGCTGTCTCCCCCGCTCTCTCTCTCTCATCTCCCCTGATCTCTCTCTCGTCTAACACACACAAGACAAGGCTTCTCCAACACGTTACTGTCCCGGTGATTACGGGAGGCATTAAAATAAATATGTGGGAAGCACTTTTAGCGGAGACTTTGGCGGAAACTTACGCGAGGCGGGAGGTCGCTCCGACGCGAGTTCCAGGCTTGTTTTCCGCAAATCTAACCTGTCTCCGAACCTCCCAATGACTGGCCTTACTCTGAGAAACACTGTTCCCACTGCAGACCCTGTGCAAAGTGTCCAAAGTTAGTGTTTGGTGCGGTACAACACTTGCAGGCTGCCCTGCAGCTGCATTCGCTTCACTATGATTTCTGCAACGCGGTCTTGCTCGAATATTTTGTATGAGAGCATGACGTTTTTTGGGGCCAGGGAGGTAGTCTGACATGTCTGCCAACTAGTGGCAGGGAGTATGAATGAATTTTGACACTCAGTTGGACACACTCGGCCGTTTGCCTGTCGTAATCGACAACTCCCAGGTGCAGATCGTAGAGGAGTGCAAGTTTCTGGGTTTAACTCTGTCTAACGACCTGAAATGGGTTAAAAACACTGACCGAGTCGTTAAGAAAGCTCGTCAGCGTCTCTACTTTCTGCGTAAACTTAGAGAATTTACCACTAACTCTAAAATTCTGCTTAACTTTTATCGCTGCACCAGTGAGAGTTTACTTGTTGGTTCTGTGTCTGTGTGGTTTGGAAACATCACAGATAAAGAAAAGAGAGCTTTAAACAAGGTGCTCCGCTCTGCAAAGAGGACTGTAGGCTGTGAGCTTCCTGTTCTGGAGGTTCTTTATAAATCCAGACTTTTAAACAAAGCTCTTAGGATTGTCAATGACTCTTCTGGTCACCCTGGGAAAGCCATGTTCCAGCTTCTTCCCTCTGGCAGAAGATATCGCTCTCTGAGATGCAGGACATCTCGTTACGCTAACAGTTTTTATCCACAGGCTGTTATCACTGTGAACAGAGCACTTTAATGATTTGCACTTGTTTTGAACTGTTTTAGTCGATCGATTTCACAGTGACTTTTGTTTACTGTTTTATTTGTTTTATTTTTGTCTTTTAATGTTGTTTTATGTCTGTATTTGTCTGTGCACACTGGAGACTTTTGCTAATGTATTCCAATGTGGTTTTTTTACTGCAAATGGCAAATAAACTGAATCTGAATCTGTTTTAAACAGTACCGCAGCTTGTCGACTAAGTCGACCGTGGCGCCTAGAGGGTTAAAGGCCCGATTCCATTAGACTCTCCGTGGGAAAGGAAGAGGAGAGAGAGACCAGAGAAACACCAGAGGGAGAGATCAGAGAGAAAGACCAGAGAGAGAGAGAGAGAGACCAGAGGGAGAGACCATAGAGAAAGACCAGAAAGAGGAACCAGAGAGAGATCTGAAAGAGATCAGAGAGAATTACAGCTAACTATGTGGTTAGCTGTAATCCTTGTCTTTCATTGTGGTTCTCACTTTGTGGCTCTGATTGGCTGCTGCAGCTGTCACTCACCTGGGGGCGTAGGAGGGCAGGACCTGGTGTGGGTTCCGTCGGTCAGACCAGAACAGCAGCAGTCGATCGAACAGTGGCTCGATGTCAACGACGAAAGACTTTCCTTCAGGAAACATCCTCAAGGCCCCGCCCTGAACCTGAACCAGAGCAGAGGGCGGTCACTAAAACACACATGCACACACACACATGCACACACAAACACACACACATGCACACACAAACACACACACACACACACAAGCACACGCGCGCATCCCATCCCACTGGAAGATTTAATTCATGCAGCAACTCTCCTCCTCCCCATCTCAAACTTACTGCAATAAAAATACAATTCTGATAAACCCTGTATAAAACCCAGACTTAAGAAGTAGTAACAGCAGTAATAACAGTAGTAGTAACAGTAGTAGTAACGGTAGTAGTAACAGTAGTAGTAACGGTAGTAGTAACGGTAGTAGTAACAGCAGTAGTAACAGCAGTAGTAACAGTAGTAGCAGCAGGAGGAGCAGCACTCACGCTCGAGCTCCAGTCCTTGTTGAGGTAGTAGATGCAGGTGAGGCAGCGCCCGTCGTTGTTGGGGTTGTCCACATGTTTGACGTATCCAGCTCCTCCTCCAGGAAAACAGGCAAACATCGCCTTCAACAAACATACACACCATGTGAGAACATCACCCTCCAGAGACCAGAGAGAGACCAGAGAGAGACCAGAGACAGAGAGAGACAAGAGAGAGACAGTGAGAGACAAAGAGAGAGACAGAGAGAGAGACCAGAGAGAGACAGAGAGAGAGAGAGACCAGAGAAAGACAAAGAAAGAGTCCAGAGAAAGACAGAGAAAGAGAGACCAGAAGAGACAGAGAGAGAGACCCCTCTGACCTTGGAGCGGTGGCTGATGGTGCGCTGCAGGCTCCTCGCGGTCTCTGACACCAGGTGGTCCATGGTCCTCAACAGAACCTTCAGAGCCTCGCAGTCTCGCTCTTCGCCGCAGCACCAGGCCGTGACATCACCCCTCACCGCGCTGCGCTTCACCACGGGGGAGGGTCGCATCAGCTGACCCCCCCGCAGGATTCCGGAACGCTGCATGTCCATCACCCGCTCAAGTACCGCCCCCCCGGTGACATCACCCAGCACGCCGTCCAACCAGCAGAAGCCCTGAGAGCAGAGGGCGGGAACCAGGCGCTGCTGCACCAGAAGATCCAGGTCTGAGTCGCTGAGGCTGAACGCCGGTGCCATCTCAGAGACCAGGAGGGGACCAGGAGGAGACCAGGAGGGGACCAGGAGGGGACCAGGAGGGGACCAGGAGGAGCCCAGAGGCTGAGGAGGAGACAGGTGAGGTTAGTACAGCACAGTTCATGACTGAACACTTGGGAACAACCAGACCCATTCATTTTTAAGAAAGCAGCATGTTCATACCTGTTACAATAAAAAAAGCTCTCTTTGGTCTCTTCCTGGTCTCTCTCTCTGGAGTCACTAGTATCTCTCTGGTCTGTCCCTCATTCTGGTTTCTCTCTTTGATAAACCACATCTTATTTATGAGGGAAAAGTTTGGGTACCCCAGCTTTAAAAGTACATCGTCAGTTATTAAAACACGTTTCTTCTTCAAAAAATGTCTTTTTTTTGTTCATAAATCACTTCAAACAGTGTTTTTTTTATAAATCTCGCAGCTGGAGAAACGACATATGAAAAACACTCATGAAAAGTATGAATAGTTGAATACTGCACCTGGGAATGAGCGGAGCGGGTTCAGTCCAGAGTTATTGGGAAAACTCCCCGCAAAAAAATAAATTTCTTAAAAGAAATGAGTTATGTAAAAATCTATGGTCTCTGCTCTCTTCCTGGTATTTTGGAGATAAAATAGATAAAATATGCCTAAAAATCTTAACGAAACTCAGCAATTCAGCGGTAACAAGATAAAATCCTGTGAGAATCCTGAGGATTTCTCTGACATCAGCTGCAAAGTCAGAAGTTTGAGAAGAAGCTGGAGTCTGAGTTTAGGTGGAAGCAGCAGAGAGTTGTGGGCAGAGGACACGTGCGCACACGAAAACAAGACGGTCAAGTAGAAGAAGACAGAGCCGGGAAACGCGCATGCGCCTTCAGAATAAGACTGCAGAGAAGGAGACGCGAGAAACTCTGTTCAAATCATTGTAGATAAAGTAGACCTCTGGGGTTCCCAGAAGTCTACCATCACAGTAATAACCAGACCCTGCCCTGCTTAGCTCCAGAGGCCTGACAGAATGTGACAGAGCAGACAGAAACATGAGCTCAACATGAATGCGCTTTTATTTTGTGACTTAACTTCCTGTTCACGTCTCCAGTGACTCAGCTGGACGCAGGATGAGTGCGACGTGCTGACTGTGCAGTAGGCAGAGGGGAGAGGAGGGGGGAGGAGGGGGGAGGAGGGGGGAGGAGGGGGAGGAGGAGGGAGGAGGAGGGAAGGGTTGGTAGAGCGGTGGATTTGCTCACGTACTCCTATTGTAAGATAAGATAAACTGCACATTAGAGCAGAACAGAAGAAGACATAGGTTATGCCCAAATCAAACAGGATCTATTGTTTAAGATCATATAATTCAACAATAAAATCAAATTGAAGCCGCAAGCGGAGCAGGGAAACTCTGTGTGTTTATATGCACTTGTATACGCTCAGTAATTCTCTCTATAGAAATAAGCCAAAAATGTATACGCAAAATAGAAAAACCAAATGGCATGTTGTGTGTTCTGTTTGATTTGTTCACAGCATTTTACTTTTGTGCACAACTCACATGCATTTTTAAGGGAAAATTTAGGTACCCGAGCTTTAATTTTGGGAGTTTTGGTTGCGCTTCGGTAGGAGACACGCACTTGCAACAAGCTGGGGATGGTCTTGAACACGCGTCTATGGTCGGCGCTCCGGACACGACCACGTTACGAATGTGCGTTCACTGAGCTGTTGTCAAAGCGGCCACAGCTGCCCCGGGTCAGAATGGGGGAGGTGAATCCCGTCCGAGTACTTAGAGCAAACAACAGAAAGTGTCACACATTACACAGAAATTACATTTTCAGCAGCAAAAAGTCGGAAATTGTTGTCCGCCAAAAATGTTCATCCCTGGTTTACACAGACATGTTCGCTCCCGGCTCTAGAGGTAGAAATGCAGGAATGGGTTAAAGTAAAACATCACTTGCTAAGTGCACTTGTCCCAAACCTTTAGTTTGTTATACTGACTTCAAGTGTTTTCAAAATGATGGACATCCTGTTTGTGGCATGGCCATAATACAATCTTTATCTTTGAGGTGATAAATATGTGTACCAAATGTTGTAGCTCTAGGACCAACTAAATGCAAAAATGGTGGCATAATTTTTTCCAGGGAAAAAATGCTGAATACATCAATTTTTCGCAGGAAGTTATCTTTGAGTAAAATGTTGCTGCTATTCCTGCACGTTCAGGGGGTCACAATCACTCGCACCGGCAAACATGGCCCCTAAAGCCTGGATCCAAACGCATTCTAGGCCAAGGCCCACTTTAACTGAACATTATAGAACAGATTCTATTATATGGTTGTTTATCATCAATGCTGCAAGTTACTGTCATAATGTTAACTGAATTTTTTTCAAGGGGGTATTTAACATGGCTTTGAGGATCGGATTTGGCCCACGGGCCAGAGTTTGACATGTCTGCTGTGGTGGATTCTCAGAGTAGTCATCAGATGACTGTAAAAGCAGCAGATTAAGTGAGTAAATAAACTTCCTGATGGGTGTGTCCTGCTTTACTCAGCACCGTGAGCCTGATGCATTATGGTACCAAAACATTACGGCAGTTATTCTGAAAGGATTTCCTTTAAAAGGGGTGACATTTATTTGTATAGCACTAAAATAGATTTGGCTTTCATGTTTGACACTTGCCATGCTCTAAAAATGCACGTTTCAGAAAGTGAACAAATAATGTTATTTCTAAAACAAGAACATTTGTTTTGTTTTCTATAATCTTAAAGCTACCACCTTTCCCCTTATCATAAATATTTGGTCTACGACAAAAGATGAAATATGACAAATATTTCTACAACGACAAACCAGAGGCTTCTTACCCAAATACGTCTTTATTGACACAAAATGGAGGAATCTTTCCATTTTTAAGACACATATTTACAGAGGCCAGTGTTCAGCTGGACGTAAGGGACACTTCAGAATGTGCTTTGGAACCTCACAGATCAGTTTATCGTCTGCAACAGGAACATAAAAGTATAAACAACAGAAAAGAGACAAATATGAACTGACATCAACCCTAGAACTTCCAGGGCAGTCCTTTTGACGGGTTTTTGTTTTGGAAGTGTATAAAGTACATTTGAGGTCTTCAGTTTCTGTGTGTTCCATGTGTTGTTTATGTCTATGTCATTAATTTCATGAAATGATGTTGACATTTTGGTAATCAACATTCTATGACAAGTCCATTTCAAGGTCTTGGAGCTTGACCAAGCCTGGACTGGAACTGGTCCTGCTTGGTTTTCCACCAGTGATGAGCAAGTGCTAGTTACCATAGCAACACACAGTTTACTAGCAGCATTTAGCATTTGCTGCTAAATTTTCATCAGTTTTAGTCAGTGTATAAACCTCATAAGTTACTTTAAAATGGTGGAATCCCATTGATTTGAATGGGAGCAGTCAAAATGACGGCTCTGGGAGCTCGAGTGTTAGGACTGACCCTGCTCCAGGACAGACAAAGAACCAACATAAAAACATTAAGACATTTCTCTCCTGTTACTACTGTTCTCCAGTACAGTAGTAATCGACTATTAACTGTATTAGCTAACCCATCCCTCTGAAAGGTTAGCTAACAGTTAGCTAACCCATCCCTCTGACAGGTTAGCTAACAGTCAGCTAACCCATTCCTCTGAAAGGTTAGCTAACAGTTCTCTGATATCCTGCAGTCGTTTCACCTCAAAACACAGATCCACTTAAAAACATACAAAATGTCACATTTTTGTTTTCCACTGATCCACAGATGACGTCGTTCAAACCCCACAGTTCAACAATCTGCAGCTTCCACAGGAGGAGGTTTGACGGACAGGTGAGGGGCGGGGCTGAGGCGAAGGACTGTCATTGGACAATCTCAAAGTAGTGAAGGATGGCCATGATGTGTTGCGGCATGAAGACGTATCCTGTGTACACCGCCATGGCTGCCACCGAGACGAGGAGAGAGTCTAGGAGAGAGTCAAGGAAACAAAACTATACTATACTATACTATACTATACTATACTATACATAAAGCTTCTACTGAGACCAGGAGAGTCAGAGAGAGTCAACACAACTATACAACACTGAGACCAGAGTCAATGAAACTACACAACAGTAACTTCAGTGACCAGTGTCAGTAGGAGCCAGAGCAATATGGTGAGGAGCTCCATCCCACTGGAGGAGCTCAAAGTAGAGCTACTGCTCCTCCACATAGAGAGGAGTCGGTCGAGGTGGTTCATCTGTTTGGGGATGCCTCTGGACACATTCCTTAGGAGGTGTTCTGGGTCTGTCCCACAAGGAAGAGACCACGGGGGGAAAAAGCTGGAGTAAGTGTGTGTGGAGAGGGAGGCCTGTGCCTGCTCACACTGCTGCCTCCCCAACCCGGCAACGGATAAAGCGGAAGACTATGAATGGAAATTTAAATCTAAGACCAAGATTTATCAGGAATGCTTTGCCTGATATTCTTCTATTGTAATCTGAAACTAAAACGTGAAAAAATACCCTAAAAACAAGATCAAACATGTAGACTCTGTCCTAGACCTAATTTTGTTTTCGATTCAGCATTTTCCTTTTTCTTACCATTACCTTACCAAGTCACACACTAAATGCTAAGTCCTGCTTTGGATTGCATTTAATTACATAAATATTAGAACGTTGTTTTATCCACATAGATATAAAGTTGTATTTCAGCCATGTAAATAAAGTAAAGTTGAATTTTAGCCACCTAGCTAGTAACACGTTAAACAGCCATAATTAGGAACATTAGCGTTAGCACCGTTAGCATTAGCCACATTAGCTCCGCCCGCCAGAAGGATACTGAACACGGTCCTCTCCCAGGGTTCCAACATGTACAGCGCCGTCACAAGCAAGTATTGGTAATAAAACCACGACAGCTGCTTCCAACAGTCGCCCAGAGCCATGGTCCCCCTGCGCTCACAGTCCCGAGTCTGTTTTCGGCTGTTTTCTGCGTTTAAAGTGCAGTTATTTACGAGGTGTCTCGCTTCACGGACACTTCCTGGAATCTGGTGACGTCAGATCAGGAGTTCTCCGATTTGAACCAATCGGCGAGCAGCCTTACCAAATAAAAAATACAAGATTAAGAAAATATTAAGTTATTTTGAATGCAGACTACGTATGATACACTACTTATTAAAAAAAAAGGAAAAAAAACGAAAGACGTTGGCAGCCAATTATAATACATCCATGCGTTGCAATTACCAATATGATCCTCCGGGGGTCTTGTGTGTGTCAGTCTGTCATATGTGAAACACTGTGAAAGACGTCTTTGATCTGAACACAGGCTCTGGCTCCTATGGATTTACATGTAATAGTAAACTCCTCCAACCGTTTTCAACTCGTCATTTTGTGCTCTACTCTCATCTACTCTCCAGATTGTGTTTCCTCTACTGTGTAACCTAAAGTGTTTTAACTGTCACTGCCAGTCGCCCACTACTGTCGCCGGAGTGGGCGACAGTAGCTCAGTCGGTAGAGCATTGGCCTTTGGGCCTGAAGGTTGTGGGTTCAAGCCCACCGCAAGACCTACTTCACGACTCCCACTGATGACTGCTGTCGTTGTGTCCTTGGGCAAGACACTTAACCCCACTTTGCCTGAAGCTCCCACTGAAAGATCTCAGCTCCTGTGGACTCACCACCTGCAGGAGGATCAGTGAGGGGCTGGTGCTATGTGTACTGGGTGCAGCTCTGACTGCCACCCCCCCGACCCAGAAATGGATTAAGGGGAAGAAAATGGATGGATGATTGGCCGGAGTGCTGCTGGAAGCCATGGTTACCAAGGAATTTCCTTGTATACCGGTTTGTTTGTACAGTACTAAAAATACTAAAGGGTAGAGAAGGTAGAATTAAACCAAAACAACACAGACATCAGCTTCCCCACATATTTTTTATTTACAGGTTCATCGTTTTTCATAAAAAAATATGATAATCTTTGTCTCCAATATTAGAAAAAAGTATAAGACGGATGCTGTGGGATAATGCGAGAGTCTGCTCTGTTACTGAGAGTCTGCTTTGTTACTGTGAGAGTCTGCGAGTATATGACAGAAACACAGATTTCAAAACAATTTTCAAAGTATAAAACTCGCAAAAAAAGCCATTTTGCCTTTAACCAAAACACATGTATCTCAGACACTTGGTACCACTAGAACTCCCAGAGCAATTTGACAGCTTTGAGGTGTAATTACTGCATTCGTAGATTTATGGTCTGTATAAATTAGTTACCTTTTCTGTTTCTATTTGTAGTTTATTTCTAGGTCGTTATTTTAATAACATCGGTAGAAAACTGAACAGTTTTTATTCTTTGAATTCTATTGGTTTGAATCAGAGCAGTCCCTTTGTGTTTTTCATGTTTTAAAATCTGAAATAAATGGTTAAAAGATGTGGATAAACATTAAAAATCAAACGCCTCTATCTAGTGGCAGAAGTCTGGAACTACACATAGAACTAAAGGCAGCGTTCAGACACAGGGGCCATTGTTCTGCAGAACCTTTAGCAGAACACGAGTCCTTCCCGTTTTGAATGGTGGGAAATTCCAGTGTTGTAGTGTCAGAAGGGGGATACAGTCTGAGTGTCTGTTAGCAGTGACTCGCCAGGATGTTGAAGAAATGATACACTTCATCTTTGTCGTAAACTGCAACTTCTGTGGAGCATTCAGAGCATTGGACTGGGTGGTAGACCTCCTCCAAGTCCAGGCCCTGGGGTCTACGGGCCTGGTCCTGGCTAAGTCCCTGGTCCTGGTTCAGTACTGGTGCGGTCCCTGGAGCTTTGCGTTTGCGGCGATTCCGGAACTTGCGAGGGTCTGGTTGGGTCTTGTATCGAAGGACCTCGTCTTTCTTCACGTTGCAGTTCATCACAAACATGGCTCTGTACTGAGTGCGGTACTTTTCGTGCCTGAAAAGAAAAGAAAGAAAAGTAAGTGAACCTCAGCCTCAAACACAATCCTGAGTGAAACTAAAGACTAGAACCAGGAGCTCTCCAATCCATGTGGGAGAAGAGGCTATAACAATATAATATTCATTGATCTGGGCAGACATCTTTTTTGAGAGACCAGGGGCAGAGAGAGAGAGACAAAATAGAGAGATACCAAAGAGAGATAAACCATAGAGACCAAAAAAGAGACCAGAGAGAGAATACTGACCTCTGACAGTCCAGACACAGAGTGGTCATACAGGCCGGACAGTTCAACACTGCGTCACTGCTGCAACCGCCTCGAGAGCGCGCCGACGCTGCTCCTCCACCAGGGGGCCGGCGTCGCTGGTACCTGAAGAACACACAAACACATACCACCACTGAACACTAGTCTGAACCTCTGCATCACAAACATAAGTCCAAAAGCCTCTAGAGTCTACTCTAGACCCACCCAATCGCCTGACAGTGGCTCCCAAAGCAGTCTGACTGTTTGGTTTCGACATGGTTTAAGGGGATGCGTTTGGTAGTTGTTTTTTTGTTTTTGTTTTATTGCCTCACATCAAACAAAAAGGATGGATGGAGATTGCTGCTGTAGAACACAAACATATTCTAGAGAGAGACCAATGAGGTCTCTCTGACCAGCCTATCTCTCTGTTCAGAGAAACCAGAGAGATAAGCCCAGGGAGAGAAAGAGGCCAGGGCAAGAGACCAGAGATAGACCAGAGAAAGACCCACTGCTTCCTCTTGTTGTCCGCCCAGGCTTGGTCCCGGTCGTCTTCATCTGGGTCGTACAGAAGCTCATCATTGGTCAGAACGGTGCGCTGGCTCCGCTTCCGTCCATTGGAGCTACCTGCCGATCAAAAGTAAAATAAGAAAGGTTAAGTGAAACAAGAGAGAAAGTACAGGACGTTTCACTCACCGGCCGCGTCATCCTCCTCGGAGTCCGAGTCAAAGTAAATCTTGTCGTACATCTCAGGGTTCGCTGCATCAGAGGCTCTAGCTGCTTCTGAGACACAGAATGCAGTCACTGAAATGTGTGGTCTCCGCAATTAAATGGATCCAGAGTGAAATATTGCAATGTTTAATTAAAAAATATCTATTTCACTTTTGTGTTTTGTCTGAGTTAACTCTGGTCACGAAGGGTTTGTACATGAGTTAATATGCAGACTATAATAAATGTTACTTATGAGTTGAGTCTTTATTTTCCTCCATGTTTTCAATGTCTTTCCTGTCTTGTCTGTCATACCCCCGCCTGGAGCTGTGGCCCCCGTAGCACCTGGAGCTGCTCCGCCAGGAGCCCAGGTCCCCTCCATGCTCTTCATGGTGCTGCTAAGCTCCTCCTCCATCTCCTTCTCAAACTCGTCTGCGCTCGACGACTCGCTCTCTCCAGTCAGATACTCGCGAAGAAGCTTCTTTTTCTGCTGCAGCGTCCCGTTCAACAACACATCCAATTCATCCTCCGAGCTGCACACAGGAAATGTACCATGAGACCAGAGAGAGAGAGACCAAAGAGAGAGACCAGGGAGAGGGCAAAGAGAGAGAGAAACCAGTGTGTGCAATACAACTTAGTGTCCAATTAAATTTCAGCTCATCATACTATGCCAATGTACTTTAAATTGATAATCTCTAGAAGTATGCTCTTTGTCTGTGTTACATACATACGTTCTGTCCTGAAATCCAATTTTAAGAGCATTAACAAATATTTATATCTATGTTGTGTGCTCTTACTACTGTTCTGTATGTGCTGCAGACCGGAATTTCCCCGCTGTGAGACTAATAAAGGGTTTCTAAAGGTGAGCAAGACAGGGCAAGGCTCACTCAGCCGATCAGCTCTCAGCGCAAATATCCCCAGTGTAGAATAAACAACATATTTTATAACATGAAGACATGTGGTCTCACGTGTTCATCTCACATTTTACTTTTCCCTGCTTAGATTAACACGTAATTTAAGTACAACAGCTTTAAGTGAGTGAAACCAAAGATGGGACTATGTGACCTCCGTCTCTACCATGATCACAATTCATTATAAATACATGTTATTGTGCCAAAGCTCCTCGTCTCGTGGGTTTGTTTACAAGTTAGCATTAGCCACTTAGCCATGCGTTAGCTCCTCTTCACTCTTTAAAACGCGGTTAAAGACGTCACCTGCTCTCCGCCCGCTCCTCGTCACTCGGCTCCTCAATTTCGTATGAATCATAGTCCTGTTTGTTCATATTGTCAGATTTAAAGAACCAGATAAAATGAGTTATTAGCGCTGGCGAGAGGCTTTTCAACTGTTCTCGGGAGATACCGCTTCCTGGTGGCTCAGCGGACACAGTGCCTCTAGCGGGGAGAGAGTGACACTGCTTTGATGACAAAATCCAACTAACCTTTGCTTCACAATTAAGTAACACATGTGATTTGTTCCAAAAAGAGTCATAATCTTCATATTAGAAGAACACATTATACTTGCTCTTAGAACAATGTAACTTGCTGAGTTAGGGTGGTCCATTCTTTTTCAGTTTTCTGCCTGAAGAATTTGATCTAAAGATGTGACAAAGGCCAGAAATACATAAAACTAGTGACACAACCTTTCTCTCCCTATCTCTCTCTCACTCTCAGTCTCTGGACTCTCGTCCATCTCTTGTCTCTCTCTGGTAAATGTGGGTTATAAAGAAACTGATGCAGTACCGCTGATGTGCAGCAAAGGGCGCCACGCACCTGCTCTTAAAGATGATGAGCAGCAGCAGCAGTGTTTTTGCAGCAAGAGATAATCTCAGACATTTATACAACAGAAATCTGATTATTGAGAATTATTGAGAAAACTAAGATATACAGCCTCAGTGCTGGATCTACAGTATCATTCATCCCGCTTCCTATTTAGCAATGGCTCCATGTGGAGTAGAGTAAAGTAGAGTAGAATAGAGTAGAGCAAAGAAGATTAGGGTAGAGTAGATGAAAAGTAAAGTAGAAGAATAGAGAAGGGTAGAGTAGAGTATAGTATAGTAGAGCGGGGTAGAGTAGAGTAGGGTAGTATAGCAGAGTAGAATAGAGTAGAGTAGAGCAAAGCAGAGTAGAGTCTGTATTGTATGTACTGTAACAGTTTATCGATCGCTGTTATATTACAGTGGTGTTGTGATGACATATATCGCCATAGAAACAGACCCCCTCCCTCCCTGAGCTCTTCCCTCCGTCTGTCATAGAACCAGTGGATGTAATTACACATGTCAGCGCGTCTTCGGACCAAGCTGACTCCGATCCACCAGAGAGTTCACACCACAGAGATGGAGCTGTCCGCGGGTAGTCAGGCCTCAGTTTGAGATGCGTCAGAGGAGACTGCAGCTATGGAGAGACTCTGGGGACAGATCTGGACCCAAATTGGACTGGACCAGGACTGGAACAGGACTGGACTTAGACTGGACCAGGACTGGATGGAAACGCAACCATGTAGTGTGGAGAAGAGTAGATTAGAGAAGAGAAGAGTAGAGTAGACTAGACAAGAGTAGAGTAGAGTAGAGTAGAGTAGAGTAGAGTAGAGTAGAGTAGACAAGAGTGGAGTAGAGTAAGGAGACAAGAGTAGACAAGAGTAGGGTAGAGTAGACAAGAGTAGAGTAGAGTAGGGTAGACTAGAGTAGAGTAGAGTAGACAAGAGTAGAGTAGAGAGTAGAGTAGACAAGAGTAGAGTAGAGTAGAGAGTAGAGTAGACAAGAGTAGAGTAGAGTAGAGTAGAGTAGAGTAGAGTAGACAAGAGTAGAGTAGAGTAGAGTAGAGTAGAGTAGAGTAGAGTAGAGTAGACAAGAGTAGAGTAGAGTAGAGTAGAGTAGACAAGAGTAGAGTAGAGTAGAGTAGAGTAGAGTAGAGTAGAGTAGAGTAGACAAGAGTAGAGTAGAGTAGAGTAGAGTAGAGTAGAGTAGAGTAGACAAGAGTAGAGTAGAGTAGAGTAGACAAGAGTAGAGTAGAGTAGAGTAGAGTAGAGTAGAGTAGACAAGAGTAGAGTAGAGTAGAGTAGACAAGAGTAGAGTAGAGTAGAGTAGAGTAGAGTAGAGTAGACAAGAGTAGAGTAGAGTAGAGTAGAGTAGAGTAGACAAGAGTAGAGTAGAGTAGAGTAGAGTAGAGTAGAGTAGAGTAGACAAGAGTAGAGTAGAGTAGAGTAGAGTAGAGTAGAGTAGAGTAGACAAGAGTAGAGTAGAGTAGAGTAGAGTAGAGTAGAGTAGAGTAGAGTAGACAAGAGTAGAGTAGAGTAGAGTAGAGTAGAGTAGACAAGAGTAGAGTAGAGTAGAGTAGAGTAGAGTAGACAAGAGTAGAGTAGAGTAGAGTAGAGTAGAGTAGAGTAGAGTAGAGTAGAGTAGAGTAGACAAGTAGTAGAGTAGAGTAGAGTAGAGTAGAGTAGAGTAGACAAGAGTAGAGTAGAGTAGAGTAGAGTAGAGTAGAGTAGAGTAGAGTAGAGTAGAGTAGAGTAGAGTAGAGTAGAGTAGTGATGGTAGAAACTGGGCCTGTGTGTCTTAATGTATTACAAACTCAAAGACATTTTAGACGCTTCACCAACACGTGTCTGTGAATGGTTGGTGGTGGTGGGAGGGGCACATACTGGCGGCCTCTCTTCTGTCCATGTGCCCCAGGGCAGCTGTGGCTACAGGAGTAGTTTATCACCACCCTGTTTGGAGTGAAGTAATTGTGAAGCGTCTTCGAGTGTCCTGAAAAGCGCTGTATAAAATCAATGCTTTATTATTATTGCCTTATTATTATAACACACATGAGAGTGTTTTAAAGCTGCATCTCTGAGTTTGTTTGGTTGTGGTTGTCAGAGCGACCACCTGCTGGGTGTATGGCCTTGGAGCTGCCTCCTGCTGCGTCTGCTGCAAAATACTGCTGCTTCACAAAACCCCATTCACACAGCAATCAGCAATTAGCAATAACCGTATCACATGTAAATATGGCAGTGTGTGCGTGCGCAGCTGGACCTTTGTTCCTCTGAGGTTCAGAATCGGCTTCTTCTTTCGGAGCCAGAATCTGTGTTTCTGCAGCGGTTTCTCAGAGATGCAAATCAGTGCGCTGTGATTGGTCTAGAGGCAGGAAGTGCAGACAAAAGCAGAGAAGGGGGGAAAGGGAAGTGGGGCATAAGAGGTTTGAGAGGGTTAGGGTTTGGAAAGGTCTGAACCAGGTCTGAGCCGGGTCTGAACCAGGTCTGAGCCAGGTCTGAACCAGGTCTGAACAAGGGTTATACAGGGTCTAAAGCAAAGGAAGAACCAAGTCTGTCCTTTTCCAATGGTGTGTTGGGTTTTATTCAAATGATGTTGAACCTTTTTGTTTAGTCCTGCTTTAGACTTGCATTTGCCAAGTTTCATTCTCTGCTTTAGGTTGACAAAATCACGAGATGACATCCAAAGACTAAATGCAGTGAAAGAGAGTAGAACCAGTCCTGATTTGATCCTGGTCCTGGTCCAGTCCTGGTCCAGGTCCAGGTCCAGGTCCTGTTTCTGGTCCTGGTCCTGGTCTTGGTCCTGGTCCAGTCCTGGTCCGGGTCCTGGTCCTGATACATTCTCACAGTGATAATGGCGTTCTCTCTCAGTCGGTTTCTTTCTCTAAAATAAAGCGTTTGTTTCTCACGGCTCTGGCTCTAATTGGCTCCACACGTCACAGCTGTCAATCAAACTATGAAAGAACCGGGGCCAGGGGCCGAAGCTGGGCCCCGAGGTGTGAGCCGATAATTATACAGGAAGCAGGAGCGAGAAGGACTAAAACAGGACTAAACCAGGACTAAAGCTGTACCAAGACAGAACTAAAGCAGGACTAAGAAAGGACTAAAGCAGGACAACACTTACTGTGTGTAAACGCCGGGATCACAGAGAGCACTGAGATTTCAGCCCAAAATGGTGAATGAGACACAAACGGTTACTGAGCTAGCAGAGTTTACTTTTACATGGGAGTCAATAGGAGACAGAAAGAGGAGCCAAACTTCACCATGAGCACTTCATTGATTTTAACGGGTTAGCATTGTCCACCCGTATGCAGTCTATATTAAAAGACAAGACGAAAAGTCCAACACCCGTGTGAGAGTGACTCAAAAGGCGGTGAGAGCAATCAGTCCTGTCTGGAAGAATGTGCCAAAATTCCAGCATACTGTACACAGAATCTAATGGAAAGAATCACCATACACTTGAAAAGTTGGGGTCGCAATCTATTGTCCCAACAGAAGTAAGGACCCAATCAGACCTTGACATATGTCTCTATCCTGTCAGAAAACAGTTTATATTTGGTTTAAGAAAGAGCCCTGTGAGTCACTATTTGCCTCTTTGGGCTGAGAGCTGATTGGCCGATTAAGGGTTGTCGTCTGTTCACTATTCTGTCTCTCTACATGCTTAAGACAACTAGTATAAAATCTCTGGTCTCTCTCTGGTTCCTCTATGGTCTCTCTCTGGTTTCTCCATGGTATCTTTCTCTGGTCTCTCTCTGGTTTCTCTCTGGTCTATTTCTCTGGTCTCTCTCTCTCTGGTCTCTCTCTGGTTTCTCTCTGGTCTCTTTCTCTGGTCTCTCTCTGGTTTCTCTCTGGATTATCTCTGGTCTCTCTCTGGTCTCTCTCTAGTCTATTTCTCTGGTCTCTCTCTGGTTTCTCCATGGTCTCTTTCTCTGGTCTCTCTCTGGTTTCTCTCTGGTCTATTTCTCTGGTCTCTCTCTCTCTGGTCTCTCTCTGGTTTCTCTCTGGTCTCTTTCTCTGGTCTCTCTCTGGTTTCTCTCTGGTCTCGCTCGCTGGTCACTTTCTGGTCTCTCACTGTGGTCTCTCTCTATGGTGTCTCTCTGGTCTCTCTTTCTGGTCTCTCTTTCTCTTTTCTATCTGGAAAATGGGATCTAAAGCTGTGACAGAAGCCTGTGTTTTAGAGCCAGGACCAGAGACATGTTGTTGCATAGTTCCATAGTTTATGGTGTGAAAGTTACGTACCTCAGCTTTAAAGGTGACTGTACTGAATGAATGAACTGTATGGAATGAATCAGATGTCACTTTTACATCAATATTGAATACAGGGATTTGATAATTACCCCATGAGGACCTCCACACGGCCTCGTCCTCCTCCTCCAGCTGCTCTCCTCTCCACAAAGCCTCTCTCTCTATTGACTCCCTGTGTGTGTTGTGTGTGTTTGTGTGTGTCTGTGGGTGTGTGTGTGTGTATTGTGTGTGTTGAGTGTGTGTGTGTGTTGTGTGCTTGGCGCCTGCTGTGTCTTTCTCTCTCTGACGGCTCCTGATCCTCGTTAGGAGCAGAGAACTCCCCGAAATCTACTCAAAACTACCCAAAGCTAAAACCAACATTTGTCTGGCCCCCACTGAGCGAAGAGAAAGGACCAGGACAGAGGAAGCTGAAGCAGGACTAAAGCAGGACTAAAGCAGGACTAAAGCAGGACTAAAGCAGGACTAAAGCAGGACTAAAGCAGGACTACAGCAGGACTAAAGCAGGACTACAGCAGGACTAAAGCAGGACTAAAGCAGGACTAAAGCAGGACTACAGCAAGTCTACAGCAGGTTTACAGCAGGACTAAACCAGGACTAAGGCAGGACTAAAGCAGGACTAAAGCAGGACTAAAGCAGGTTTACAGCAAGCCTACAGCAGGTTTACAGCAGGACTAAACCAGGACTAAGGCAGGACTAAAGCAGGACTAAAGCATGTTTACAGCAGGTTTACAGCAGGACTAAACCAGGATTAGGCAGGCAAGTTTATTTGTCTAAAACAGTGCGTTCATAAGGCAGGTCCTACTACTACTCTTCTGTGCTTAAAAACAGAACTGTTTTTACCCTGATTTGAACATTTTCAGGAAGGCAGCAGGAGGTCAGTCCCTGTGCTCCTCAGAGTCCCAGCAGGAGGCCAGTCCCTGTGCTCCTCAGAGTCCCAGCAGGAGGCCAGTCCCTGTGCTCCTCAGAGTCCCAGCAGGAGGCCAGTCCCTGTGCTCCTCAGAGTCCCAGCAGGAGGCCAGTCCCTGTGCTCCTCAGAGTCCCAGCAGGAGGCCAGTCCCTGTGCTCCGCAGAGTCCCACCAGGAGGCAGTCCCTGTGCTCCGCAGAGTCCCAGCAGGAGGCCAGTCCCTGTAATCTTCAGAGTCCCAGCAGGAGTCCAGTCCCTGTGCTCCTAAGAGTCCGAGCAGGAGGCCAGTCTGCCTCCTGCTCGGACTCTGCAGAGTGTGAGTGGGTTCATATGGCATAAACATGTCACAGATGTACTTTGGTGAGGCCCTGGAGAGACTCTGAGCCACAGGAGCAGAGACCTAAGACCAGGACTGATGTACTGGTCCTTCCTGGTTCTTGTCAGGACTTGAGCTGGAGTGTTTTGAGCTATAACTGTAGCTGTTACAGGCAGGGCTGGACTGGGACAAAAAAACGGCCCGGGCATTTTTTCCTTTTTACCGGCCCAGGCATGTTTTTGTCACTTTTTTACAGTTTGTTTATACCAGGGATCGGCAACTCAAAAGGTTCAAAGAGCCATATTTGACAAAAAACTAAAAACATCTGTCTGGAGCCGCAAAAAAATAACAGCCTTGTATAAAGCTTATATGAAGGTTACACAATGTAGCTACATTAGCTACATTAGCCTAATATCTAAATGACCAAGTAAAGGCTACAAATACATGATTAGCATTCATGATTATCAAATGTGTGTTTTCACTGCAGCGTGTCCAGGAGAGAATGACGCACCATGTGATGACTCTGCTTTAACTTTGACTTCCATTTTTTTTGCCTTCATGCAACTGTAGAAATACAGTAAATAAATCTGCTTTTTGGCTCAAAGGTCACACACCTGCACTGTCTGTTCATATCGAACACGTCACAGGCTGAAGTTTGCTGAAGCTGAATGTCCTGAATGTCCTTTTCTTTTGTCTTTGCAGAGGTTTTTGAAGTCTGAAAAAGGTGCTCCGGATTTTGTATGAAAGAATCCTTCACATAATCCCTGTGAACGGTATTTAGAGCTTCATTGTTCCTCGTGTTGCAACAAAACTTCCTATTACATTGCAAACATGAAGCAGTCCTTCCTCATTGACTAAAAGCAAATGTTCAGTCTTGTCCTTAGTCCAGTCTTATTATCGACTCGGTTTGTTCACAGCAGCGGCCGCCTGGCGCGGGGCTGCGTCACAGGATATGACTCACTACGTACAGAAATGTTGAAATTGAATATTACTTATACACATTTTTACAGCATTGAAATACGTTAGGAATGTTTTTCCTCCTACAGAAACCATATTCAAACTAGGAATAAAATTAGCCCTCCCACTCCATTTTCAGACATTTTTGAAAAGGCTCCAGGAGCCACTGGAGGAGCACTAAAGGTTGCCGACCCCTGGTTTATACAGTATGTGGAAGCAAATACTGTAGATGTAGAGGATCAGGATGTCTGTAGTTTCAACAAAAAAATAAAGTGCAATAGTCTACATTAGAGAGAGATGTACAAGAGAGTAATAAACATGTCTCAGAGTGAGGGAGGTGGGCACAGACATGAGAATTGGTCAAAAAAGTCTGAAATATATCAGAAATATAATAATATCAGCCATTGGCTAGCTCTAAATCTGTTTAATTTGTTCACAACATTTTACTTTTGGGCTCAAACATTAACTTTTAATGCAATGGAAAATGTAGGTACCCGAGCTTTAATTTAGTCGCACTTCGAGAGGAGAGGGGAGACGCGGACTTTTTCCTGCAGCGGTGTATTTATTGGGTGCACAAATTACGCAAAGACATGCATGGTCCTGTGCGCGTTTATGGTCTTGGGTCCATGGCCACGTTGCGGCTACGCGCTCACCGTGTTGTGTTGTGAGCGGTTCCCGCGTCCAGCAGCTCTGAGCTGAACACTGCGGCCGCTGAGGTGGTGGAATCCTGTTCCAGTACATACAGCAGGTGCCCCGCGGACACTCGCGCCCCCTCGAACAGTTCTCAACGGATTTACACTTTTCACAAACATGTTTTTTGTATGAGGCAGACAGACCGGCCCAAATATGGGCATCGGCCCTTCTGGCATTGCCCGGTACGCCCGATGGCCAGTCCAGCCCTGGTTACAGGAGTCTAAGGCCCTGTCCACACGAAGTCAAGCTCAGGCCTAAACGCAAAAATACTTTATCAATCCAGTGTATCGTCCATACGAGGCCGGCGTTTTGGGGGGGTGTAAACGAACATTTTTGAAACTAGGTCCCAGAGTGGAAAGATTTCAAAACTCTGTATATGCCGCTCCGTGGTTACTGCCTCTCCGCAATGTATCTGAGACGCTTGCGTCATCGCCCCGCCTCTTGTTAAAGCACGCATGCGCCGCACTCAGAAAATAATGACAACAACAATGTAGCTTGTTGGTTTTGTAATCCAGTGTGACCCGAAGCAACAGTTCAACCTCATCGTCCGTCCATACTAATGTAGTACCAGCTCGCCCACTCGCCATGTTGTCTGTTTACAAAATTCCGCGCATGCCCACGGAAGTTTGGGCTTGATCCCGTCATTGCGTCACAGCGCCACCAACAGGTCTGGCATAGTTTCACAGCGTTTTCAGGCGTATTGACTACATTCATATGGACGCACACATTTACTGAGCTAACTCCGTGTTTACAGAAAAAGTTTCTGAAATTATAAGCGTTTTGTCTTCGTGTGGATATAGCCTAAAGCTGTGTTCACACTGGATCATGCATTGTGTCCAGCTACAATGCAAAGTCAATGTTGACGTCCGAGGAATGGTGTGTGTCGCAGCACTCAGGTTTGTCCTGCGCAGCAGAGGCAGCGCCGTAGCTCAGCAGAGGCAGTGAGTGCGGCGACTCGACACGGCAAAAGCAGAACATGCATGAACTTTTTCCTCCATTACAGGGGCACTCACTTGTCAGTGCAAGATAACTTAAACAGGAGCTAAACCAGGACTAAACCAGGATTAAACCAGGATTAAACCAGGTTCTAATGAGTTCTCATTCTCTCTGGCGCTGCAGAGCTGCATAAATGGAGAACTTTACGCTAAAAGCTGCTAGCTTAAGCCTTTTAACATCATAGCCCGCCACTTCTTCGCTGTGTTCTGGGGCGTCACATGGCAGTACTCCAGATTGAATAAACTATAGCGGCTGAAATAGACAAAAGCAGGATAAGAATCTCTGCTTTAGACTCTATACTTTTGATCCTCACAAAGTGTTTTGGATGTTAAAAAACAGCATATGTTACTGATTTGATGTAGCTGTTAAAATTTAAATCTGAGTCCAGTATTACCTCAAGATTTCTGACCTGATTTGAAGGTTTTAGGGAGAGAGACCGGGGACAGAGGACTCTCTCTTTGTTTTGTATTAATGTGCTTTTACTGCAAATGGCAAATAAACTGAATGAGATTCTGTTGGAAGCAGCAGAGCAGAGAGAGTCATTCACACGTGTGCAGCGCCTTTTCACACCAAACACTTTGTTTTGGTGAAGTCTCCTCAGCTTTCCTCACACCGAGCGGACGACACATCCACACAGTCACTACAGCAGCGTTCATTCCCCCTGCAACGTTCTCTAGTCTCACTCTGGTCTCTCTCTGGTGTTTCACTCTTGGTTTGTCTCTGGTCACTCTGATCTCTCTCTCTGCCCTCTCCCTATGGTTTCTATCTGGCCTCTCCCTCAGATCTCTCTGTTCTCTCACTGGGGTCCCTGTGGTTTCTCTTTGGTCTCTCTCTCTGGTCTCTCTCTCTCTCCTCTCTCTGGTCTCTCTCTGTCCTCTTTCTGGTCTCTCTCTCTGGTCTCTCTCTGGTCTCTCTCTCTCTGGTCTCTCCTCTCTCTGGTCTCTCTTTGGTCTCTCTCTGGTCTCTCCTCTCTCTGGTCTCTCTTTGGTCTCTCTCAGGTCTCTCTCTCTCTGGTCTCTCTTTGGTCTCTCTTTGTCTTCTCTCAGGTCTCTCTCTCTCTGGTCTCTCTCTGGTCTCTCTCTGGTCTCTCTCTCTGTCCTCTCTCTGTCCTCTCTCTGGTCTCTCATGTCTCTCCTCATGTTTTGTCTGTGGATTTGACAGTTAAGTGGAAACATTTTGGAAGCCTTCGTCAGCCTCAGAGTGAGACGGTTTTAAACGACACGCTCACACAGCTCTTTGACACCTCACGCCGTCGGCTCGAGTCGTGGGAATAATGGGGAATTATGGGGAAACTAATAACGCTTAATTGGAACCGTTGGCGCTCTGTGGGAAGCGGCAGGTGCTAACGGCTAATGCTAATAGCGTTGATTGTGAAGAAGCTGCAGAGAAGAGTGAAGGCATTAGCGCAAAGGAGCTAACAGCTAATGCTAACAGAGCAAAGAATGGAATCTCTCATTTAACATGGGGTTTAAAAATACACTGTAACCGGATGGATCTACAGCCGCAGTCCTGGATCTACAGCCTCAGTCCTGGGTCTACAGCAGGCATGTCCAAACTCAGGCCCGGGAGCCATTTGGGGTCCTTAGTGTCATTTTATAGGCCCTCTGCCTTGCTAACCCAAAGTAGGTAGATAAGAGACCCTTTATATGTCCCACAGTGGGGAAATTTCAGTAGTAGTAGAAGTAGTGGTAGTCTTTCAGACCATAAACACAAGTTCACTGTGTCATCCATCCAACTTCAGCTCAGCCAATACAGACATGTTGTACCTCATTCTGAAACCCTGGAGCGTCTGGAATTCAGTTGTACTGAAATGTTTTTTTATTGTGTCACAAACTTCCATGAATAGTGTTAATGTTACTAGTGAGATGGTAAACATGTGTCATTCAGCCATATTGATTGTGATGTCGGCCTCTGGACTTGTCTGGTGAACCAAAGTGGCCTTCTTGCTAAAATGTTTGGACACCCCTGGTCTACAGTCTCAGTCCTGGATCTACAGCCTCAGTCCTGGATCTGCAGCCTCAGTTCTGGATCTACAGACTCAGTCCTGGATCTACAGACTCAGTCCTGGATCTACAGCCTCAGTCCTGGATCTACAGACTCAGTCCTGGATCTACAGACTCAGTCCTGAATCTACAGCCTCAGTCCTGGATCTACAGCCTCAGTCCTGGATCTACAGACTCAGTCCTGGATCTACAGCCTCAGTCCTGAATCTTTGATGTGTTTGTTATTATTGCATTTCCTGTGTTTGATTCTCTGATCTGTAAAGTCATCCCAGGCGACTGTTGTTGTGATTTCAGGCAAAACACAAATAAATTGAATCTGAGACGGTGCACAGTCTGTGGTCCTGTCCTTGTCTCGTCCTCCAGGGCCTCCATTGCTGCCTCAGACTCGGCTCTTCGGTTCAAACGCAGGACAAGGTTTTGATCTGCTGTCAAACAGGTGGGCATCAGTCTGAGGAGAGAGAGACGTTTCCACACGTCTAAGGAACCGTGACCTGCAACTACTCCACAGACTCAGAGCAACACAACTCAACAAACACAGACATTTTTGTCCCTTATACACAACACAGAGTCACACACTTTATATGTTTTAGAAGTAAAATATTCTCAATTATAATATTATTCTGAGCCGGTATTGGGCAGGGACCAGAGAAACCGGAGTGAGACCAGAAAAAGAGAAGTCTCAGGTCTCTCTCTCTTCTCTTATGGAGCCATCGGACCCTAAATATTATCTACTGTACATGAGGATTTGCATATTCTCTCCTTCTTGTCTCTCCTCTCTCCCTCTCCTAATTACCCCCTTTTTGCCTCCCACTCTCTCCAGCACCCTCCAGAACTCACTGAGACACTCACTCCGTCACTGTACCACCCTCCCCCTCCTCCCCCCTCTCCTCATTGATGTGCAGATGAAGATTCCCCGCGCCTGTTTGTGGTATAAACGAAACAGCTGGATTGCCATTTTTCACTCAAATTAGATTTAGTCTGAAGCACCGGGCGCTGGGGTGAATTAGCCGCAGCCGCTCTTTTCCGCCGCTGCAGCGTTTGGCACAAAGCGTCTCTTTCTGGGGACGGGCCCCGGGGTCTATTCAGGGGCCCTTCAGCTCCGCGGCGGGTTCTTTACGTGCCACAAAAAGCCAGAGGAGTCGAGGAATTCAAGAAAAACACGAGGATTGGGAGTTTTTTTTATTCAAGGCCACGGTTTGGAGCGAAGCGCTGACGGAGGAGATTCCCTTCACAAATAATCAGACGCATTCACATGAGGCATGAAAGAACCAGGACTGAGCCGGGACGGAACCGGGCCTGGACTAGGACCGGACCAGGACCAGGACCAGGACTGGACCAGGACCGAACTAGGACTGAGAAACAGGGATTTGTGAGTCCAAGGCTGTTCATAGGATTGGTTTGAGTTTGTTAATGTGAACCAAAACTCTTCGCCTAATTCTAAAGTGAAAGTCGGTGTGCCACAAGGATCGGCACTCTGCCCTCTTCACACTCTACTTGCATCTTACATCATTAAAAAGCATGTTATTAATTTCAACCCCTAGACTGCAATATATGAGAGTTAAAACACAAGTATTTTACACACAGTAGCAGCGTTTCCACCGCAGGAGTTCCTGGTAAAAGGAGCAGGGTGGAACCCTAACCCTAACCCTCCACTGCAATAGGACCACTCGGCGACGTCATGAATTTTGATTGCCCTTATAAAGCCTGGTTCACACGAGACGATTTTAAAATTGTCGGCCGATTTTTTCTCTGTGTGAGACCCCAGACACGGAGATAAAAAATCACGGGTCTAACCACTTTGGCCGTACAGTGTGTGGTGCGCAGCCACACGGCAAAATCACACAAACCACACACATCACACACGAACCGATTTCACCCCCGAGCATTCACAGGTCACCGGAAATCTCACAACATCTCTCGAGATCGAGCGTTACTCAGAGTAAACAGAGTGTGCAGGCCTCTCCGTTTCACGCAGCCTAGACTCTCGTCTGACCACAGCAGCCACAGACACCATGAGGACAAACACATACATGTGGATTTTACTGCTCTACAGTTCTCTGGCCCGTACTGTCTGTGCTGTTCAACAATACAGTTTGTACGGACTACCTGTGAACGCATCACACACACTGCTAGACATGAAACTTTACATACGCTCAAACCAACAAGCACGGCTGCATCAACACGTCTGTACTGTATTAGGACAGAGTGCAAAGTAAACGTACAAACACAACCCATCAGTCTGATCATTTAGTACTAATCCCGTCCGAACAGGGCTTATGCCAACACTACCTGTGCAGCAGCAATTTCTGCCCAATTCCTCTCCTTGTCATCCATCCATCCATCCATTTTCTACCCTTTAATCCATTTCTGGGTCAGGGGGGTGGCAGTCAGAGATGCCAGCCAAGTCTCATAGCACCAGCCCCTCACTGACCCTCTGCAGGTGGTGAGTCCACAGGAGGACGGCTGCTCTCTGAGTGTGAGCATAGCCTTGATCTTTCAGTGGGGGCTTTTGGGCAAAGTGGGGTTAAGTGTCTTGCCCAAGGACACAACGACAGCAGTCATCAGTGGGAGTCGATGGAGAAGGTGCAGAGGTGGGAATTGAACCCATGACCTTCTGGCCTTAAGGCCAATGCTCTACCAACTGAGCTACTGTCGCCCTTCTCCAGAGATACTCTCCTTGTCATTTCGGTGATAATTTTCTTTACACGACACGTAATACATACATTCACGGTGTTGCCAGAGGTCAACTAGTTGTTCCTCCATCTCTGATGTCCACCGAACTTTCTGGTGCGCCATGCCGCTGACTGTTTTGGTTTTTTTACGGTGTTTCCTCGCCGGCTCGTCTCGTCTTCTGATTGGCTACACGCCGCAGTCATGGCAACGCGCTCGTCTGTCCCCGGGGGAAACCACACACGAAGAGTAATTGGGCCAAAACAATCCAACATGTTGGATATCCCTGATATTGAGATCGGAGCAGTCCCGAAGTCCTTCCGAGCGATGAGCGCAGTCTTAACACACCACACACGGCAGGAAAATCCATCAGATTTTTTGTTACGATATTCAGAGTGTTCTTACGATTGTCGTAGGGGTAAATCGGGTCCAAAATCGGCCTAATTATCCTGCCGTGAACCAGGCTTAAGCGAAACTCATTACGTCAAACCTTTGATTGTTGTGGTCTTTGAGTTTTTAAAAAACGTTTCACAACTTGGAGTGTGATGAATCCCGGGTGCTTTGAGGTGAAGCTGATGTCTTTCATTTTGCCGTGGTGCCTCAAACCCGTCTGAATCAATGCCTGAACCTCATCAGCCGTCCATTTAACGTGCATCTTGCTGTTGTTGTTTCCAGTGGTGTCTGCTAGGCTAATGCTGCTGGAGTTTAAAATGCTGGTTGTTTTGGTGCTTTCTGCTGGCGTCAGAGCCTGCTCTAGCTTTAGCCAATCAGCGCTGGGTTAACCTCAAGCCCCACCAAGAGCTGTACAGGGGCCAACGGCGTACCTAGCATGGAGGAGGGACTCCGTTGGGCCTCGTAAAAGTTCCTACAAATGGCCCTGTGGGGGAAGTTCCTGCAGTGGAGGCCCACACCGACGGGGCTGGCCCTGTAAAATTACCCCGAAGTTCGGTAGAAACACGGCTAATGTAAAAGGAGGGAGCACATAACTCCAGTGTTAAAATCTTTCCACTCTGGCTTCCAGTGGAGAATAGTATTACATTTAAATGTAATTATATTAAAAACACTTACTTTAACATACAAAGCCATACATGATTTGACACAGTAGTAGTAACAGCAGTATGTTTAATTTATTTATTTTTTAAAGAAGGCTGCGCCAGACTTTCCATTTGTACTACTTGACAATGCCATCATATAATTTGTAGTAGTAGCAGTAGTAGTAGTAGTAGTAGTAGTAGTAGTAGTAGTAGTAGTAGTAGTAGTAGTACAAGTAGTAACAGCAGTAGCAGCAGCAGTAGTAGTGGTAGTAGTAGCAGCAGTAGTTGTGGTAGTAGTAGTAGTGGTGTAGCAGCAGAAGTAGTAGTAGCTGCAGTAGCAGCAGTAGTAGTAGTAGTGGTGTAGCAGCAGCAGTAATGTCAGAAGTTCATATGCAGTGTATATATAATATAATGACGTTATGTCATTGCTGGATCATTTCTCATCATCCTCTCTGTCTCCGCCATGGCGTTGTGTTGGAGGTTTTTCTGTTTCCGTGACGACCTGTGACCTGTGCGGCTGGTGGTTAATGACAGGTGCGTCTGCCCCAGGGCGGAGTGCTAATCACAGCCTGCCAAGAGCCACGGCATCATCAGTACAGAGGGAGTGACAGAGGTGACTAAGAGAGAGAGAGAGACCAGAGAGAGACTAAAGAGAGACACAGAGGGATACCAGAGAGCGACCAGAGACACACCACAGAGAGAGAGAGACTAGAGAGATACCAGAGAGTGGGCAGAGACGAACCAGAGAGAGACCAGAGAGAGACCAGAGAGAGACTAGAGAGAGAGAGACCAGAGAGAGACTCGAGAGATACTAGAGAGAGACTAGAGAGATACTAGAGAGATACCAGAGAGTGAGCAGAGACGAACCAGAGAGAGACCAGAGAGAGAACAGAGAGAGACCAGAGAGAGAACAGAGAGAGACTGGAAAAAGAGAGAGAACAGAGCACACCTCAGAGATAAGCAAGAGACTAGAGAGAATTAAAGAGCGACATAACACCTGTGCTCAGCCTTACCCCGCCCACATGAAGATTTGAAAATTTTCTCTAAAAAGGGCGTTGAAAAAGGGACAAGAAGGGGGGCTTAGATTTGGGCGTGGTCTGGGCTGTGATTGACAGCTCACTTGTCACACAAAAAAAACAGACAGTTGTCATTGCTGCTTAAAGCAATAGTTTACAGACCAGAAAGTCTCATTCCACCCTTGTTTACACACTAAGATAATTGTAAAGCTACACACCTGAACCTAATCACACTCAATAATCTCAGAATGACTCGTGTAATTTAATTTTAATCCACTAGATGGCGCCAGAATACTCCAAACTGCAGCTGGGGCGTGTGTGAGAGTTGAATGGGTTCATATCACTGGCTCTGACAGACTGACGTCACACAAAACAACTGATGTCATAGAGAACTTCAGAGTCAATGGACAGGCCAGAACCAAATTCAAATGTAGTACCACCAAAAAGGTAGAGAGGGCACCACACAGCGTTTTTTGGCTTAAAAGTGATATTTTATCTAATTTGAACTAAAATGTCAAAAAAATGACCAGGATATGTAGACAGCACTACAATCAGAATCAGAATCAGAATCATTTTTATTGCCACGTAAGTAACAGGAGGTCACAGACTAGGAAATTGCTTTGGCTCAGTGCAACAGTCAAAAAGAGATAATAAAAATAAGAATAAAAAACACTTCTAAAGAATAAATTTAAATTTAAAATAGAGTTACAGTTACTATTTACAATATACAAGTGCACATGGTGCACACAATGTAAGGTGACAGCAGTACAGTGAAGTAAAGTGACGTATGATGGGCAGTAAAGTGACTTTATAAAGGGCGGGGGGACAGGTTAAGAAGTGTTCAAGAGTCCAACAGCAGAGGGGAAGAAACTGTTCTTGTGGCGGGAGGTTCTAGTCCTGATGGACCGCAGTCTCCTGCCTGAGGGGAGTGGTTGGAATAGTCCATGTGCAGGGTGAGAGGGGTCGGCTGTGATACGACCAGCCCGGCCTCGAGCTCGGGCGACGTACAGGTCCTGCAGCGATGGAAGGCTGCGGCCGATCACTTCCTCTGCAGAGCGCACAATGCGCTGTAAACATACTTATGCAGTTTATGAGTTAAAAAAAGTTGATTTGGTGTTTCAGTCTTTAGAGTTCCTTTGACTTGCTTACTATTTTTAAACCTTAACAATAGAACTATGTAATAAATTCCATGTCTCTAGTTTTATCTATTTCTGTCTCTGTCACATCTTTAAATCAGCTTTTTGAGGCAGAAAAGTGAAAAAGAAAATGGCAGTATGCACATGTATATCTTTGCTGTCGAGTGCAGGTACAATATTTCCAGAGAGAGAAGGTCCTTGGCTCTCATCATCACAGAGACAGATCTAATGACAGCAGCCTCTGTCCGTGGGGAGCGAGGGTTCAATTCCCACCTCTGTCCAGGCAATCAGGGGCACCACACACCAGCTCTGCTCTGTCAGGGCCACATCACCCGCAGATACAACACTCTGTATACAGATGGACAAACCCCGAAAAGGAAGAGCTGGTGGTTAAGTTTGGCTCCTGTCTCTGGCTCTTATTGATTTAAATGTAAAACTAAACTCAGTCGGTCTCTCTCTGGTCTCTCTCTGGTCTCACTCTAGTCTCTCTCTGGCCTCTCTCTGGTCTTTCCCACTGGTCTCTCTGGTCTCAGAGGACACTGCAGCTGAATAGAATAAGTACTTCCTGTGCTCTTCCCCTCAGCCCTGTGCGTCTCTGTTAAAACCATAGACTATAACATAACCAACTGTTCTGAAGCACTGAGTTAATCTGTCACCACATCGTGAATTAAGACGCAGCCCTTGTGCTGCAGTTCCACCTCTGTCCTCATGGGGGAAGCAGATAACAGCGAATCCGTCCCTCCGCAGATGTTTTAACCACTCCACCATAACCTCTCCGTTTCTCTCGTTTCTTTCAACATTTTAAACGTCTTTGTGCTCGCTCCAACTGTCACCACGCACACACACACACGCACGCACGCACGAGAGTGTGTGTGTGTGAGAGAGTGTGTGTGTGTGAGAGAGAGAGAGAGAGCGTTGCCTTATTTGCTTTATCCTCTAATGTGAAGCTGTTCTAAATGCAGAATTCTGGAATAAATATATATATATATAATATTGATATCAATATTATTATTTTTAGGATCTCCTACCGCAGGGCGTTTATCCCCACTGCTGTCAGACTGAACATTAGGTCACTTTAATAACCTGCACATAGGACTGAATATTGTTTGCACTGCTAGTTACTTTAAATTTTATGTCGTACATAAAATATCTTGTACAAAAGAACAAAAGAGACTATATTTTTAAACTTTTTAACTTTTTAACAACCTGAGTGATTTTATCTATTCCAAATGTTTCATGTTTTAATTTCTTATATTACTAATATAATAATTATTGTTTTTATAGTTATTATTATTATATTTTATTTTACAAAAAATAAATAAAAAAATCTAGTCAAAAGTAGCTATTTTAAGCCTAGTATTTCCCGCCACAGTGATTAAATTAGAGTCTTAAAAGGTCTAAATAACACAGGGTCAAGTTAGGAGAACATTAATAGAGTTTTTTTTAATCACTGTTGTTGGTCAATCAGACCCGAGGACAGGACAGGGGTGAGAAAGGGCCTTGAGCCCGCAACGCGCGTCCTGCCGCGTCCTGCCGCGTCCTGACGCGTCCTGCCGCGTCTTGCCGCGTCTTGCCGCATCATAATCCATTATCTCCACTCATCTGCATCGCGTGCTGACATTTGGAGCTGACACCATTATTCCTCTCTAAAAAAGGAACAGGAAGCAAACATGTCTCATAACGTTTTAGCTGTTTATGCCTGATCCCACCTTGTGAGTCACTATCTGACTCTGTGGGCTGAGAGCTGATTGGCTGAGGCAAAATCTAGAGTTTGTGACAGAGAACCAACATACATGTTTTCTGGACTCTATCACATCCGCTCCTCTCCTCCTCGTCCTCTCTCTTCTTTCGCCTCTGTCTCTCTCCACCTCCTCTTCCCTCCTCCTCTCTTCTCTCCTCTCTCCCCTCCTCTCCCCTCTCTCTCCATCTCCATCCTGTCTCTCTCCTCCTCCTCTTGTTTGTTGTTTCTCTCTCTTGTTGTAAATAAACATCGCTGCAGTTTGTTCCCCTTTTACAAAACAAACTCGTAACAACGACAGAGCAGCGCCAATTATTTCACCGACCTCCAACCACCAGGAGGAGGGGAGGGAGAGGAGAGGAGGGAGAGGGGGGAGAGGGGGGAGGAGAGGAGGGAGAGGAGGGAGAGGGGGGAGAGGGGGGAGAGGGGGGAGAGGGGGGAGAGGGGGGAGGAGGGGTGCGGGGATCACACTTTGAACAATGGAGCATGGAGCAGACACACAGCCTAAACCAAGCACAGAACATGCAAATATATTGTCATGGAAAGACAGATCAGGTCTAAAATAGGTCTAAAACAGGTCTAAAACAGGACTAATGCAGGACAGAAGCAGGTCTCAAGCAGGTCTAGTTCAGGTCTAAATCAGGACTAAAGAAGATCTAGTTCAGGTCTAAATCAGGTCTAAAGTCTAAAGCAGGACTAAAGCAGGACTAAAGCGGGACTTAAGCAGGACTAAAGCAGGTCTAAAGCAGGTCTAAAGCAGGTCTAAAGCAGGTCTAAAGCAGGACTAAAGCAGGACTAAAGCAGGACTAAAGCAGGACTAAAGCAGTACTAAAGCAGGGCTAAAGCAGGGCTAAAGCAGGGCTAAAGCAGGGCTAAAGCAGGACCTAATCAGAGCCAGTAATGATGGGAACCACAGAGTCCTTTGGGAGCAGATCAAGTCGACACATGTTGCAGATCTAATAATCAGGACTAACTTGGACCAGGTCTCCCCTGGGACCAGATCGGATTCATGGACTCAAACTAGTCCCAAGAGTCTCTGGGTCTCAGCAAAACCATGTCATTATCCACAAACACACCTGAATACACAAATCAGAAAGCACACTCTTCTATCACATTGTTGTGTGTATATTTTATATGTGTGTCTCGCTCTCTCTCTCTCTGTGTGTGTGTCTGTGTATGTGTGTGTGTGTGTGTGTGTGTGTATGTGTGTGTGTGTGTGTGTGTGTCTGTGTGTGTCTGTGTGTGTCTGTCCACAGGGAACAGCAGCAGAAAACACCTTGAAGTAATTAAAGTTTCAAAAGTTTTAAAACAGAAATAGATCTTTAATAATTCAGATCAAAGAGTAATGAGGAAATTAAACGATCCAGATGATCACAGTTTCGCAAGACGTGTTTGTTTTAAGATCAAAGGGAAATTAATTGGAAACATTTGTGTGAACAGGACTTTCTCTGACAGTATAATAAAGACTGAAGCAGAGACTGAAGCAGAGACTGAGGCAGAGACTGAGGCAGAGCCTGAGGCAGAGACTGAAGCAGAGACTGAGGCAGAGACTGAAGCAGAGACTGAAGCAGAGACTGAAGCAGAGACTGAGGCAGAGACTGAAGCAGAGACTGAAGCAGAGACTGAAGCAGAGACTGAAGCAGAGACTGAAGCAGAGACTGAAGCAGAGACTGAGGCAGAGACTGAAGCAGAGACTGAGGCAGAGACTGAAGCAGAGACTGAAGCAGAGACTGAGGCAGAGACTGAAGCAGAGACTGAGGCAGAGACTGAAGCAGAGACTGAAGCAGAGACTGAGGCAGAGACTGAGGCAGAGACTGAAGCAGAGACTGAAGCAGAGACTGAGGCAGAGACTGAAGCAGAGACTGAAGCAGAGACTGAGGCAGAGACTGAAGCAGAGACTGAGGCAGAGACTGAGGCAGAGACTGAAGCAGAGACTGAAGCAGAGACTGAAGCAGAGACTGAGGCAGAGACTGAGGCATAAACTGAAGCAGCGACTGAGGCAGAGACTGAAGCAGAGACTGAGGCAGAGACTGAAGCAGAGACTGAAGCAGAGACTGAGGCAGAGACTGAAGCAGAGACTGAAGCAGAGACTGAGGCAGAGACTGAGGCAGAGACTGAAGCAGAGACTGAAGCAGAGACTGAGGCAGAGACTGAAGCAGAGACTGAAGCAGAGACTGAAGCAGAGACTGAGGCATAAACTGAAGCAGAGACTGAGTTTGGTGGTGCACTTTTATGAATCCCTATAGGGAAATTCATCCTCTGCATTTGACCCATCCTGATGCCACTGAGGCTTATGGGACGTAAGTGTTATCAGGATGGGTCAAATGCATCCTGATGCCAAAAGCACTAGTCACCGTAGTAACAGCGCCCGGGAACCCATCTCCAGATGTTGATACTCGGCTTGGTCAAGACTACCGGAGCTGGAGGATTTTACCTAGTGTGCATGTTTTTAGTGGTAGGGGAGACCGGAGCACCCGGAGGAACCCTACGCAGGCACGGGGAGAACATGCAAACTCCACTCCGAAAGGCCCTGTTCCGACCGGGATTCAAACCCAGGACCTTCTTGTTGAGAAGCGAGCGTGCTATCCACCCAGCCACTTTGCCGTCCCGTGCCTGAGTTTGTTGGAACTTAGAACACTGCAAATCTACCAAGACATGGTCATCTAAAAACCATGGTCTAAACCTGATCTGGCCTGCTCCAGAGCAGAATGTCAGTGTGGCTGTGAAGAGTGAATGAATGTGATGATGGGCAGGCCTCACATCAGTATGACCCAGGGCAGCTGTGGCTAAAGCAGCAGTGACAGCTCTCCTGCTGTAGCTTCTGCAGGAACAGTATACTGCTGTTTTGTTTCCTCAAACTCGACGTGACAAAGAGGAGCTCGGAGACACCGGGCTCAAGTCCACAGAGAGAACTCTTAATTAAAAACAAGAAACATGTGTCGACGAAGCTCTGGAGGATCAGCAAGAGACGAGGGAGAGGGGGGAGAGGACGGAGAGGAGGGAGAGGGGGGAGAGGAGGGAGAGGAGGGAGAAGAGGGAGAAGAGGGAGAGGAGGGAGAGGAGGGAGAGGAGGGAGAGGAGGGAGAGGAGGGAGAGGGGGGAGAGGAGGGAGAGGAGGGAGAGGAGGGAGAGGAGGGAGAGGAGGGAGAGGGGGGGAGAGGAGGGAGAGGAGGGAGAAGAGGGAGAAGAGGGAGAGGAGGGAGAGGAGGGAGACGAGGGAGAGGGGGGAGAGGAGGGAGAGGAGGGAGACGAGGGAGACGAGGGAGAGGGGGGAGAGGAGGGAGAGGAGGGAGAGGAGGGAGAGGAGGGAGAGGGGGGAGAGGAGGGAGAAGAGGGAGAAGAGGGAGAAGAGGGAGAGGAGGGAGAGGAGGGAGACGAGGGAGAGGGGGGAGAGGGGGGAGAGGAGGGAGAGGAGGGAGAGGAAGGAGACGACAACACAACATCATTACACTCAAAGAACAAACACAGCTTGAACTTTGCATGTTTTGTCTTGTTTACGACCACAAACACAATAATATTATTCTGGATCTATGTTCAAGACAGCCAAGGAAAGCAGGACTAAAGCAGGACTAAAGTAGGAATAAAGCAGGACTAAAGCAGGACTAAAGCAGGTGGTCTCACTCCTCTCTCTCTCTCTCCCTGGTCTTGCTCCTCTCTCTCTCTCTCTCTCTCCTGGTCTCACTCCTCTCTCTCTCTCTCTCTCTTGGTCTCTCTCTCTCTCTCTCTCCTGGTCTCACTCCTCTCTCTCTCTCTCTCTCTCTCCTGGTCTCACTCCTCTCTCTCTCTCTCTCTCTCCTGGTCTCACTCCTCTCTCTCTCTCTCTCTCTCTCTCCTGGTCTCACTCCTCTCTCTCTCTCTCTCCTGGTCTCACTCCTCTCTCTCTCTCTTTCTCTCTCTCCTGGTCTCACTCCTCTCTCTCTCTCTCTCCTGGTCTCACTCCTCTCTCTCTCTCTCTCTCTTGGTCTCTCTCTCTCTCTCTCTCCTGGTCTCGCTCCTCTCTCTCTCTCTCTCCTGGTCTCACTCCACTCTCTCTCTCTCTCTCTCTCTCCTGGTCTCACTCCTCTCTCTCTCTCTCTCTCTCTCCTGGTCTCGCTCCTCTCTCTCTCTCTCTCCTGGTCTCACTCCTCTCTCTCTCTCTCTCTCTCTCTCCTGGTCTCACTCCTCTCTCTCTCTCTCTCTCTCTCTCCTGGTCTCGCTCCTCTCTCTCTCTCTCTCCTGGTCTCGCTCCTCTCTCTCTCTCTCTCCTGGTCTCGCTCCTCTCTCTGAAGGTGTGATGGTCTGAAAGCCTCTTGTGGCTGTTATTTTTAGCTGTTTCCGTGTGTGTTTCTCGCCGGCACCTGCTCTCGCTCATGTTTCTTTCATGACCACATCTCGTCTAATTAAAACGCTGCCGCAGACGCCTCAGATGTTTCCACAGCTGCTCAAATCCACAGACAACCTCTCAGGAGCTCGTTCCACAGAGAGACAGCAGAAGAAAAGTGTTACAATACACAACTGATGTAGAGGGAGGCCAGAGAGAGACTTGAGAGAGACCAGAGAAAGACCAGAGAGAGACCTGAGAGAGACCTGAGAGAGACCTGAGAGAGACCAGAGAAAGACCAGAGAGAGACCCGAGAGAGACCAGAGAAAGACCAGAGAGAGACCTGAGAGAGACCTGAGAGAGACCTGAGAGAGACCTGAGAGAGACCAGAGAAAGACCAGAGAGAGACCTGAGAGAGACCTGAGAGAGACCTGAGAGAGACCAGAGAAAGACCAGAGAGAGACCTGAGAGAGACCAGAGAAAGACCAGAGAGAGACCTGAGAGAGACCTGAGAGAGACCTGAGAGAGACCTGAGAGAGACCAGAGAAAGACCAGAGAGAGACCTGAGAGAGACCCGAGAGAGACCAGAGAGAGACCTGAGAGAGACCAGAGAGAGACCTGAGAGAGACCAGTGAGAAACTCTGGATGATGTTATCCAATGTTATCAATGATCATTTCCTACATGTTTGTCTGGGTCTGATCCTAGTGGCTGCAGTTTCCTCGGTTGAATCCCCTCCAACCAATCAGAGAGCAGAGGAGGCGGGTGTTTTAGGTCGGTGTCGATGACGTCAAGAGTTTGTGCTAAATATGCTGGTTGTAGTTTGTCAGAGAATGCAATAGTAAAATAATCTGTTGTGGTTCAATCCAAATATCAAGAAACTGAAGCCGGAGCAAGAGGAATGTTTAGGAAATGTCATTGCTGCAAAGATGTTGTGGCTCTACTCCCCACGGGCTAAAGCTAGGCTAAATGCTAAAGCTAGGCTAAATGCTACAGTAAGCGTCACAGTAAACTCAGATCCAATCGTTTCAATCTGCAAAAGGAGTTGAACCCTCCCACCTGTCAACGAAGTCAATGGAGCAAATCCACACCGAAATTGAATTAGTACAATGGTATGGTAAGACCTGGCCACACTTATGCTCTTTGTTTGTGTCTTTTATCGAGAGAATAAAACCAGGTTTCAGTCCAGTTTCACTGTAGTTCAGTAGAACAGTCCGTGAAAATCAAAGTCCAGCCAAATTTGCCACATTCTTCTCTTTGGGCCAAATTGTCACATATTTGCACATTTTCTCCAAGTCACCTGATGCTAACATGAACTAGAAGGGCCAGACACTGGACTCTGAGATTCTGTGCGCTCTGACTCGCTCTTTTGATTTCTCCCCCTCTGCTGTAGATCTATAATCATGACTGTTAAACAAAATGATGGAAATACGTACCTGCTGTGAACCCAAACCAAATGAGTTGGCATGTAAAATATAGAAAATCTGTCTCGAAGAATATTCAGAATAAATATTTTCAGTTATGTATGGGGTTTTTCTTTCAATGATATGAAATAACACTAAAAAATTATCAATTCAGTTGTCCGTCTCATCCACACTCTAAGGCAAGACCCTGCATCATTAGCTAACACAGGATATGTTAAATGTGTGAGTGGTAGCGTCCTGCTGTGTACAGACTGAACCCCATGAGACTGTCTCCCTCTGAATCAAAACTCTCTGGAGAAAATTAACAGAACGTTCCATTCATCTCCTTCTGAAGAGAAACGTTTCTTTGAGCTCCAAACGGAACATTCCAGAGCCGTGCACATGTCGCAGTGTTTTCCCCTCTGTCACTTCTCGTTTTTGAAAAAGAAGAATTAACCCAAACACAAACACACGCATCGGTCCCGGTCCACCTCGTGTCCGATCAAATCAGGAGTTTTTCTGTTCTTCAGGAACAGAAATACACACAGAACATACTGTAACCAAGATACACTGTAGACTCTGGTCTCTCTCTGGTCTGTCTCTCAAGTCTCTCTCAAGTCTCTCTCAAGTCTCTCTCTCTCTTGTCTCTCTCTGGTCTCTGTGGTCTTCTCTCTCTAGTCTCTCTCTAGTCTCTCTCTAGTCTTCTCTCTGGTCTTTCTCTGGGGTTTCTCTGGTCTCTCTCTGGTCTCTCTCTGGTCTCTCTCTGGTCTCTCTCTGGTCTCTCTCTGGTCTCTCTCTGGTCTCTCTCTGGTCTCTGTCTGGTCTCTCTGGCTGTTCATGAATGAATGAACGAATTTCTGAAAAACCTGTGAAAACTCGTGATTGTATAGAACTTTGACCAGAATAAGAGAGGCCAGAGAGAGAACAGAGAAAGACCTGAGAGAGACCAGGTAGGGGTCAAAGAGAGACCAGAGAGGGACCAGAGGGAGTGTGTGAGCGTTTGTTTTTTGGACATGTGAGGACTTTTGTATGAAAACACATCTTCAATATGGGGACCTGAGAAAAAACAGGTACTTTTTTTAGGTCCCCATTTTTCCATAAACTTTGTTGCAGAGGCCCAAAACAAGCCCCACACCAAACATCAAGCATGTCCCAAAATGTCAACAAACAGTGAAAATGTGTGTCAGGGCCGAACCTCCCAAAAAGCTTGTTACGCCCCCTGTGGTCGTGCATGGAACTACCTTAACACACTTTTAACACACGCACTTGACCTCATATTTCACCAATTTTGTCACAAACTTAAATACATTCCCAGAGGTGGGTAGAATAGCCAAAATATTGACTCAAGCTAATTTAAATACATACTTGAAAAGTTAGTGACTGTTTGTACAAAAAAAACAACTTTCAGCCCAAAGGCTGAAAGTTTCAAAGTGGAGCTTGCTTGTTAGGCCCGAGCCCCAACTAGGGTAATCGTAGAGAACGTTTTAAAATAGGTAAAAATCCCCTTTCCGGCAACGTTGATTTAGATGTTATGCTTTAATATTGAGAACGACTGTGTTGTTTTTTGGTATTGTCTGAAATACAATACATGAATAAGTGATTTGCAGAACAAAACCGGCCCAATAAAAAATCGTCTATTGCCAATGCTATTGTTACAATCAGAACTCTAAAGTTGGAATATGCTTTTGGCTCAAACTACAACCAAGATTTTGGAGTCACAATAGGAGTGTAAAATTGATAGATCTTTCAGAAATAGAGATTATTTTTAGACAGGGCTAATATCAAACGGTTAAAGGACATTGTCCTTCATAGTTATGTCCAAAAGTTATTTACTTCTAAGGTAGATAAAGTTCATTACAGTTTATGCACAGTTTGTTTAGATACAGTCAAAATTCACTTGTTCAAACATAGGTGAATGTTGACAATGCAAAAAGCTAATGAATAGATTATGAGATCGATTAGAACCACCCCCCCAACAGATTCAAAACATTTGAAAGCATTTGTAATGAATATGGGTATAGCACAACGTAGATCTTATGGTAGTTTTGAGAATTTATGAGTCAGCAACAGATTAGAGAAGCAAAATACGTTGTATAGGGACTAACCCCAGAGAAACCTGCTAAAATAGATTAGCTCCGTACGATAATTCAATTTGAATTAATGACGATGTACAATTATCCCAAACGGTCTGAGAGAAGAAGTGACAGCACTCCCTGGTTCAACATAATGTGTTTGGATAATGAGCAAGAGCCCGACAAAAATGGCACAGGAGCCACTGATACTGGAACAGCAAAGCCACAGGTATAGATAGATTAGTAGATAAAACATATGTTTAAAGAATATGGCTCATAAAAGCATTGATGCAAACAAATATTTTGGAAAATAGATTAGGAATAGTTTAACTATATTGAATGTTTTAGTGCAAACCTTACAGACGAGTGTGAAGAAGGATCAGAAATGACAGCAGTGGTCATCAAGAGTTTTAGTGAATGAATGTTTCAATGTGGTTTGTGTGTTGTTCGTCTTCCTGTATTACTCGTCACAGATTTCAGACCAGAACTAGGATGAATGGAATCTCCCCAGTCCCGTCACCCAGAGAATATGTAAAGATTGTGACCTAGTTGGTTAATATAGGTCAAAAGAGGGACAGACGAATCTCACAAAATGCTGCACATCAGACAAAGGAATATGCACTGAGTCGCAGGAAGTCATTAAGAGATGACCAGTTACAAAACCAGGACAATTATGAGCTCCAAGAAAAACAAATGCTCTCTCCACTCTCGACGAGGGCAAAAGTCCAACACAATCAGCGCCCAGTGGTGGGGGCATTGTTTGCTCAGTGGAGATGGAAGACCGGGTCCAGACCAGGACATGGGCCAGACCCGTCCCCAGATCGTGACGTCATCGGACCCTTTGATAGAAACGCTGGGAGGAGATTGGCAGTCATTCCAGCGAGGGCCAGGGAGAGGGACATTTTAGTTTAGGAGCACTTTTTTGTTATGAATATTCTGTATCTGATTGTAAAGATAATTATATGCAGATGTTTAACGTGAAGATCTCTTTCCTCGCTCTTGGCATCGACTTTGATACGTCAGTCAAAGGGAATAATTACTCAGTACGATGGTTAAGGTTAGGTTAAGGTGGGTCTGAGTTAGATGGTTAGGTAGGGTTTAGTGGTCTGAGTACGAATGGTTAAGGTAGGTTTAAAGGCGGTCTGAGTTAGATGGTTAAGGTTAGGTTTAAGGTGGGTCCTGAGGAAGATGTTCAGTTAGGGTAAAGGTGGTCTGAGTAAGATGGTATAGGGTTGGTTAAGGTGGTCTGAGGATGATGGTTATGAAGGTTAGGGTAAAGGTGGTCTGAGGAAGATGGTTAAGGTTAGGGTTAAGGTTAAGGTTAAGGCGGTCTGAGGGTAAGACGGTTAAGGTTAGGGTTAAGGCTGTCCTGAGACGATGTTATGGTTAGGTTTTAAGGCGTCCTAGTAAGATGGGGTTAGGTTAAGTTAAGGGCGGTCTGAAGTACGATGGTTAAGGTTTGAAGTTAAGGTTAAGCGGTACTGAGTAAGATGGGTTTGAGTTAGGTTTTATGGCGGTCTGAGTAAGATGGTTAAGGTTAGGTTAAGGCGGTCTGAGTAGATGGTTAGGGTTAAGTAAGGCGGTCCTGAGTAAGATGGTTAAGGTATTGAGTTAAGGTTAAGGCGTTCTGAGGTAAGATGGTTGAGTTAGGGTTAAGGCGGTCTGAGTAAGATGTTTATGGTAGGATTTAGGCGGTCTGAGTAGAATGGTAGGGTAAGGTTTATAGGCGGTCGAGTAAATGTTAAGGTTGAGTTAAGGTTAAGGTGTCTGAGTAAGATGGTCTAAGGTAGTGCTGAGTAAGAAGGTTAGGGTTCCATAGTGTTTTAGCTGTTGATTGACTGACTTGTGGTGGTGATTGCAATGGTTTGTTTAAGTCTCTGAGATGACTTCTGTTGTGACCTAGGGCTTTACAAAAATAATTGGGTATTGTATGTAAGTAAGATGGGTTAAGGTAGGGTTTAAGGCGGTCGATAAGATAGTTATGGTAGGTTTAAGGCGGTCTGAGTTAGATGTTAGGGTTGGGTTAAGTGGTCTGAGTAAGATGGGGTTATGTTTGGGTTAAGGTGGTGCTAGAGGTAAGATGGTTAAGGTAGGGTTTAGGTGTCTGAGTAAATGTTAAGGTTAGGTTAAGGTGGTCTGAGTGAGGGTTAAGGTAGGGTTAAAGCTGCACTAACTGACTTTATTTTTGTATTCATTAACGGAAAAGCTATCCATGTCCATGCAGTGCATTGGGAGATTCGTACGTTTGAAGAAAAAGTAGCGCTGATTTGGGCTGGCGTGACATGTATATTTTAGATCGAGTTTTGATAAACAGAAACAAGGAAGAGAATGGTGTTTCGGTCGCAATTGTGACCAATCACAGGACCACAGGCCCCCACTTTCGTGATGAAATCTACAGTCCCGTTAGCACAGAAGGCTGAGTTAGCAAGCGACAACAAGTGGCGGGCTAACCGAAGCTTTTCCTCCGTCTTCGTCACCGGTTACTGCTTACAAACAGCGAGACGAAAGAAGCCATCCAGAAAGAAAGTCTACGGTCCTCCGCGCTTCCCGTTTCGATCGTTCTATGTCACAGCCATCCACGTGCAAATCCATGTCCATGTTATTTATCCATATTGGTAGATGACGCTAGCTCCGTCCCAACAGTGGGTGTGGTGTGGGGGCGATAGTTTCGTGGTGCGGGGAGGGGAGCAGAAAAGAGAGAGGCAAGCGAGTCTGTGCGGCTTCAAAATCCCAAAGTCAGTTAGTGCAAGCTTTAACCCTAACCTTAACCATGCTCACTCAGACCACCTTAACCCTACCTTAACCATCTTACCAGACCAGACCTTAACCCTAACCTTAACCACTTATCAGACCACCTTAACCGCTAACCTTAACCAACTTAGCTCAGACCCGACCTTAACCCTAAACCCTAACCATCTAACACAGACCCGCCTTAAACCTAACCCTAAACTATCTTACACCAGGACCCCGCCCTTAACCCCTAACCTTAACCAGACTTACTACAATACAATACCAATTTATTCTGTATATCCCTAGGTTCACAACAGAAGTCATCTTCAGAGAACTTAACAAAAACCATTGAATCACCTGTAACACAAGTCAGCTCAATCACAGCTAAAACACATGAACCCTAACCTTCTTACTCAGACACCTTAACCATCTTACCCAGACCACCTTAACCTTAACTCAAACCCTTAACAATCCTTACTCAGACGCCTTAACCTGAACCCGGAACCATCTTACTCAGACCGCCTAAACCTAACCATAGACCATCATTCTTTACTAGGACCGCCGTTAAACCCTAACCTTCAACCATCTTACTCAGGACCGGCGGCCTAACCTTAACTCAAAGACCTTAACCATCTACTCAGAACCCGCCTTAACCTTAACCCTAACCATCTTACTCAGATCGCTAAACCCTAACCTTAACCATCTTACTCAGACCCGCCTTTAAACCTAACCTCAACCTCTTACTCAGGACCGCCTTTAACCTTAATTCAAACCTTAACCACTTAACTCAGACCCGCCTGGAAGCCTTAACCCTAACCATCTACTCAGACCCCGCGCCTTAAACCTAACCATAACCATCCTTACTCAGACAGCCTTAACCCTAACCTTAACCATCTTACTCATAACCGCGCTTAACCTTGAACCTTAACCCTCAACCTAACCATCTACTCAGACCACCTTTACCCTAACCTTTAACCATCGTCCTCTGACCCACCTTAACCCTAACCCTAACCCATCTTACTCAGACCACCTATACCCTAACCTTAACCTCTTTCCTCGAGACCCACCTTAACCTAAACCTAACCATCTAACTCAGACCGCCTTAAACCTAACCTAACGCACGACTCAGACCACCTTAACCACTAACCTTAACCATCTAACCAGACCATCTTAACCCTAACCTTAAAACCCGTACTGAAGTCAATAATTCCCTTTGACTGAACGTATCCAAAGTCATGCAAGAGCAGACAAGAGATCTTCACGTTTACCATCTGCATTTAATTATCTTTAACAATCAGATACAGAATATTCAAACCAAAAAAAGTGGCTACCTAACACAAATATTCCGCTCACTGGCCCTCGGCTGACTGACTGCCCAATCTCCTCCCAGCAGTTTCTATCAAAGGGTCCGATGACGTTCACAGATCTGGGACTGGTCGGGCCCCTGGTCCGGTCTGGACCCCGGGTCCCCCCCCTTGCCCATCTCCACCCTGAGCAAACAATGCCCCCACCACGGGGGGCGCCTGATTGGTTGGACCTTTTTTGCCCTCGTCGAGGAGTGGAGAGACATTTGTTTATTCTTGGAGTCAAAATTGTCTGTGTTTGTAAGCTGGTCTTCTCTTATGATTCCTGAGTGCATATTCCTTGTCTGATGTGCAGCAGTTTGTGAATATTCGTCCAGTCCCCTCTTTTTGAACCTATATTAACCAACTAGGTCCACAATCTTCAAATATTCCACGTGGGTTGAGCGGGACTGGGGAATTCCATCGATCCTATTTTCTGGCTCGATATCTGGTGAAAGAGTTAATACAGGAAGACGAACAAACACACAACCACATTGAACATATCCTTCACTAAAAACTCTTTGATGAACACTGCTGTCATTCCTGATCCTTCTTCAACCTCGGTCTGTAATGTTAATGCACTATAGCTATTCACTATAGTTTTTAAACTATTCTAAAATCTATTTACCACTATGTTTGCATCTTTGCTGGGTTATTGAGCCATAATCTTAAACATATGTTTTTATCTAATAAATCTATCTATAACTGTGGTTTGCTGGTCATTATCAGTGGCTCTGTGCCATTTTGTGGGGCTTTGCTCATTTTTCTCCAAACACATTGTTTGTTGAAACAGAGAGTGCTGTCACTTCCTTCTCTCAGACCGTTTGGGTTAAATGTACATCGTAATCAAATTGGTATTATCCGTACAGGAGCGAATCTATTTTAGCAGGTTTCTCTGGGGTATAGTCCCTATACAACGGGATTTTGATTCTCTAATCTGTTGCTGACCTTAAAATTCTCAAAACTAACCAAAGATCTACTTTTGTGCTATACCCAAATTCATTAAAATGCTATCAAATGTTTTTGAAATTTCTGTGTTGTTCTAATCGATCTCATTAATCTATCTCATTAGCTTTTTGCATTGTCAACAGTTCACGCTTTATGTTTGAAACTTTGAATTTGAACAGTATCCTATAAAACTTTGCAAAACTGTAATGAACGTTATCTACCTTTGAAGTAAATACTTTTGGACATTATATAAGAAATGGTCCTTTTACCGGTTTGAAATTAGTACCCTGTCTAAAAATAATGCTCTATTTTTTGACAAAGCAACTATCTATTTTACACTCTATTGTGACTCCCAAATCTTGGGTTGTAGTTTGAGCAAAGCAATTCCCGCAACTTTGAGTTCTGATTGTAAAAATAGCATTGCGAATAGACGATTTTTTTTATTGCGCCGTTCTTGTTCTGCAAATCACTATTCTATGTATTGTATTTCAGAACAATTCCAAAAACAACACAGTCGTTCTCCCGAAATATTAAAGACAATATACATCTAAATCAAGTTGCCTGGAAAGGGATTTTAACTATTTTAAAACGTTTCTCTACGATTATAAGGCTAGGAAATTATGATTTAATAAACAAAGCACATTCATAGGATTCTGTCCACTGGCTTATGAACTGTTTAAAGGAGATGTCCCACAACTTAATATGTGTAAATACATCAGCTGTTTGTAAAAACAATAACTATTTGACCTGTTCTCGCAATGAGCGAGGCTCAGAGGCTGCGTCAAAAGCGATGTTTATATTTGAGCATTTTTTAGATTAAAAATTGTGTTAAAGCCTGTCCGTTCTATGTCTGCAATTTTAATACTACTCTCTATAAAACACATCGCACTAGTTCCTACAGATGTGGAAAACAATAGCTACTAAAATCTGAACTCTATTTGATTCCTTTTACTTTAGTTATTAGAATAAATTTTGACATTATTGATACTTATTTTCACAATAGAACATTTTGATTATTCCAATCTAACTAAATTACTATTGTTTTATTCTGACACTTCAACCTATAGCTCCCTCGAATCCACTGACATTATAGCTCCTGACTATTCTCATTCTATTCCTATATTATCTTAATTATAATGAATGATCTATTATCTTAAAGAGTAGGATCTGTTTGGATGTTATAAGCGAGTATTATTCTCTTCCTTTTGAATTTGCACAACATCCCTTTTGAATTGCACAACAAGAAATTTAGAATGACACCCCCTATGGGACAAATATGAATTTTATTTCATTTTGGCAACTCCGAAAATTACTTAATAATTTTTCCCATTTTGCTTTTTTAGGCTCCCTTTCTCTATTTATTTGTTCTTCGTAAATATATGTTTTACACTGTCTTCTATGATTTGGAAGGTTAAATGAGGAACCCATGACCACCTATGACAATACAATACTCCCCTCTGTTGGTCGTGTTCCAAAGTATAATAACATGCATCTGTAAATGTGTTTGGTTAGATTACTGTTTCCAATCCTGTTGCTGCCTCACGGCTCGTCCTCAATTTCATATTGTGGGCTTTGTGCCAGAAGTAGAGCTCATTTCCTTAATTCATCCTACTGTTCATCCCTGAAGCAGTGCAGTTTATCTTTCAATCTGAAAAACAAACATTAGAAACACAAAAACGCCCACTTTTCACTCTCGTCGCATGGTGCGGCCTGGTCAATCAATCCAATTGGGCAAACTAACGGCATTGACAGACGGTGTGTAGACATCAGGGCAGAGGCTGTAGCCAAATACAGACTTATCCATATGTATGTTTTCTAATTTTAACACTCCCGCGAAATGTAGTTACAAACCAAGTTTGTCCTCCTCCCAATGACCGCTGTCACTGAGGTTTTGGACCGAAATACACTGTCCCGACAAACAGCAGAGGGAGGGGCTCCCAGTACCTTCAGGCGAGGTATTTCATCTCAGAGTACTTTCCGCAGAGTACTTTTCTCAGAGGACTCGTCCAGAGTACTCTCACTTTTAAAACACACTGTTCCATAAAGCTTGTCATCGTTTGAATCTCTAGTACTTACACCGTATGCTGTTGACAAAAAATAATTATCCATGATCTCATTAAAACATTACTGAAAACTGTTGTTATTCCATGATTCCGTTCAGCCTTCCTCAGTTCACCGTCTCACAAAAACTCACAAGCACACTCTCTAACACCCCACGTTAGTATTGGTCCATTGTTGAACGCATTCACTGCCCATGACGACAAAAGTCGTTCTATTGTATAGTGACGCTCACTGCCCTAGACGACTTAGACACTTTTTCGTGTTATTACACGGGAGCTGCTGAATGACGGCGCACCTTGTTAATGACCCTCACACTGATATATAGTGCAATGTACTGTAATGATAAATTCACCACCAGTAGATGAAGCCGTATTGCACCACAGGAGAGGTCATAAGTCCAGTGGAGAGAAGGAGGAGGAGTGTGGGGGTCCTTTGAGAGCGTGCTGCTGTAGCAGAGCGATATCAGCGGACGTACATTGAGACGGATCAGATCTAGTTTAGAGCGAAAGTAAAGCCAGAGTGATGGCAAAAAAGAATAGTTTTTATAAAGCAGTTATACACTGCTTGCAGAGATTGAGCTCGCGGATCAGTGATGGATCCGAGAGGGGAGAGAGGGAGACACCCGGTGGAAGGTCCTATCTGCAGCCATATTGCGCGGGAGCAAGAGCCCCGAGCAGAGACTACACCTTCCGCCTCTCGCACGATCAGCGCTCGTTTGTTACTGATGCCTCGGATTGTCGTTCAGCTAACCTGATCATGAATTTTTATCGGAAAACAACACTCACAAACACTCACACGCACCTCACACCACTCAACTCACCGGCACACAGACAGCTCTCACTCGCACACTGACACTCACAACACACAGACAAGCTCACTTCCACAGACACGTCCCTCACACACTGAACACTCACCTTCACACCGGACCACGTCGCATCGCACACTGACATTTCACACACACACAACTCAAATTCACAGCTTCATTCTATTTTATACATCTATAGTTTTATTGATCTTTTGTGTTGTTGTTGTTTTGAACGTTTTGGGTTGAGGGTATAAGAAGAAAGTTAAATGTTCTATCTGTGAATAATATGCCAACAATTTGGCCATCAAAAAGTATTATTTCAGAGTCAAGTTTTGTATGAATTTTTGTATGGAACAAGTGTGAAGTGTTTTGAGTTGTCACTAAAGCAGCAAAAATGCCAGCTAAAGTCTCTTTTCTGCTTGATAGTTCCTGTTTACATACAGCTCGGTTTCCTCTTTTTCTTGCTCAGGCACCTGGAGTTATGGGTGAGAAAGTAGCTTTGTTCTATGGCGAATACTCAGAACGGTAAGAGGTAAAACAAACTGATTTTGTTTCAGAGTAAAGCAGGAGAGAGTGAATCTTTAATTTGTGCCCTTGTTTTTACACAACATCGTCTAAAAAAGGATATTCTGATGGCATTCTGCAAAGAGTTTCAAAGTTGGGTCAATCACCTGAAATTTGCTGGCAGAATGCACTTCTCAAATCTGAAAATGCGCTGGCAGTCGAGTGAGTTAAAGGTCAACGTAGTGTATTTGACATGACAGCACATACATATAACATACACAAACATATTACATCACAAACATATAACATAGCGACAAGAAGGCCTGTAAATAATTAACTTTGTTATATTTTTCCATGTCCAATTACAATTGTCTCATAGCTATTTTATAGTTGTCAACCTTTCAGAGCTGCAGAACATGCAAAGCTTAGAGAGATTTTTCTAAAAGGAAATCATTTCAAACTTAGTGGTTTAAAACCACGTGGTCTTTACTTCGGGCTTGTCACAAACTGTGTCCCTCCCTAATTTTTTATGACTCTGTTTCTTACTAAAAACTCATGCACGTGCAATATATGTGTTTTCCCTTTTTTTTTTAAAGCCAGTTCGATTCCTTAAAAATATGTAAATGAGTTTCAAACTTTAATACTTCTCCCTTGTTTTTACTTCATGTGGAGAAAAGACCATTGTCCTATGTTGTTGTTGTTGTACTTGCACCCAAACATGTCTCAGATAAACTGCCAACCGATTATGAATCAAAGACACATAATTGTCCTAAATTTTTGTGGTTTACTAATTTAGCTATTTGGGAAGAGAAACATGTCATAAAAGATTCAAAAAATGTCCTACATCTTTGTTTTCAACCAATGAACAGTGTTGGCGTCTATGTGTTTATCGAGAAATGATCCGAATATCACCTTTAGTCCAAAATTGCAGAAATGCTTTAAAATCATTGTTTCAAACTTTAATTGTCTGAACAAACCATTGTGTACTAACATGCACGCGTCCATTAGAAAGCTGCAGTCCTCTTTTCTATCACCAGTTTCAACTGTGCATGTGACTGTTTTTAAAAATAATTAACGAACCAACGGTTCAAGGTTGAAAATCACTGCTTTAAATATCCGATTACCAAGATCATGCAGTTAAAATCAATAATCTACAACTTCTCCCGCGTCTATAACTTTAAATAATACGAGTTTCAATAATAAGCTCGCTCGACCTTAAATAGTACTGCGGTCTAATCTCCTTGTGTCTCATGCTAAAAGCAAAGTCTAATGTAATTCTAACGATTGTCCTGTATTCTTTCATGCAGCTAAATGTGGTGTATGTACGAATGACCCTAGTCTAAATGGTGGTAAATTAGACTTAATATGTCTCTGTGCGTTTGTTGCCTGTCCTGTATATTTAACCTTCTGGTGTGTCTCATTTAGTGCCAGCCACTCCTCCAATTGCCGTATAAATGTCTTTCTTTTACTCATGGCGTCCTTCAATGTCTTTGTCCAAATGTGCCAATGTCCTTTTGTCTCCATGTCTTTTTCCTTTCCTGTCTTTAAACAATGCACTTTCCTTCTTTCTTTCTTTCAATAATCCACCTTCTTTCTTCTTTCAAATCACTTTCTCCATGTCTTTCTTTTCTCAGTGTGTTCCTGTCTCTTCTTGTTGAGTTGTAACCCAACGTTCTTCCTCCGTGCACATAACTCCACTCGTTTGTGCAAAAGTCTGGTTCTTTCTCCATGAAAGATTCCCCGGAGAGGTCTTCTTCCGAGAGTTCCTGTTAGCTGCTGGCAGCCGATGGCGCAGTCTTTGCTGCCCCCTGTGGGTGAAACGGGGAGACCGCAGTTGTCCGCTGATGGGCGCCCGATTGAGGTCTTGTGGCAGGCGATTTTTTTGGCCAAATGAGACAGGACAGAAGTGTTCTCGGAAAAACAGACAAACAAGAAGCACAAACAAGTGGTGTTTATTACCATACGCAAACCAATGATAATTACAATTCAAAATAAACCTATGAAAATAAATTAATATAACATTTGTAAACATTAAACTTCTGAAAAACCAATACTGCACTTCAACTGCTAATCCTAAGCCCTACTTTTTTCCAAAAGTATAAATGCTCTCTAAGATCTTTCTAAACTTTTATATCACCAAAAAGTAGGGAAAAAAAACTTGACCAGATAAAAAATAAAATAAAAAAGAAGCCTCCTTTATATTCTAACTCAAAGTTCTGTGATCCTATGACTCCAGGTCAGTAACATATCCCCGGTGGTTGTATATATGTAATTTTCTACAAAACAATATCTTATCTCACGAGAGAGAAAGAATGATACAAGAGAGAGAGAGAGAGAGAGAGAGAAGAGAGAGAGGGAGGAAAGGGAGAGAGAAGAGGAACAGAACGAGGGAGGAGGGCCGAGTGGCTTGTATGCCTCAAGCATTTTTCAGAGAGGGACCAGGAGGGAGAAGGATGGGCTGGTGGTTTCTCAAACAGAGGAGTACATGTACGACTGAGGGAATACACCAAATTCCATGAACATCCCCTTTAAGTTTGCTACATTTTCCTCGTTTTTATCGTGGACAATGTTTTAATCAGTGGTGAGAGTCTCTCACGATCTAAACGACACTATTACATTATTTAAGGTAAGAGATGACCAGCTTACAAAACCAGGACAATTATTGACTCCAAGAATAAACAAATGCTCTCTCCCACTCTCGACGAGGGCAAAAGTCCAACACAATCAGGCGCCCAGTGGTGGGGGGCATTGTTTGCTCAGGTGGAGATGGAAGACCGGGTCCAGACCAGGACCAGGGGCCAGACCAGTCCCACAAGTGACGTCATCAGACGTCTTGATAAAACTGTTGGTTTGAGTTCTGGGGGGAAGGTTAGCGCAGGGGAAGAGGAGAGGGACATATTAGTTGTAGGAGCACTTTTTTGTTGAATATTCTGTATCTGATTGTAAAGATAATTAAATGCAGATGTTAAACTTGGATATCTTCGTCTGATTTCTGTACCAAATTGTGGACACGTCAGCCAAAGGGAATTATTGGCTACATTTGGTGACCCGAGACGTGATTTGATACAGAAAGAAGACGGAGATGAGCTCAGTTATAGAGACTGGATTTGTGGGTTTGGAAAAATCTCTCTGCTCTTCAAAAAGGTCGCTTCTAAGGTAAGCGGATCACAGTTTTGAAAATCTGCACATTGTTTTAAATAGAAGAGAGAGAGATTTTGGCTCGACAGATTGCAGCGTGGCCAGACGACCGCCGTGACGGGGCGTTCTATCGGACGCGATAGAACAATAGTCAGGTTTAGACGTTTTTAGCCTTGGGGGAAGCATTGGTCCCTCCTTAAAAAAAAACAGAACATAGATGTTGAAAAGAGAGCCACAGGATTTATAAGTGCGAAAGAGGCACACCGTTTTAAGGTGCAAAAGAGGCACAAGTGTTTAGATAAATAGGATTAGAGAGATAGGGATAGTTAGGGTCAGAAGTGATAGGATAATAAAACCTTCTATATCCCCCGGGGGCGGAAAAAAGGGTACAATTAATTTAAACAGAAGAAAAGCCAAGTATTTAAAATGTGGATTCTGATAATAATGATCTGATTAATGAGGAAAAAGAGAGCCTCTTGGCTGTAGTATACGAGTTTCATGTGAAGAAATGATCAGTTATGGAAGTTTTTCTCTTATTCTGATGTAATGTTTAATAGTTACAGAGAATCAAAAAAAAAAGAGATTCTGCTGGGACTGTTAGACATGTAAGCAAATAGTAATGTTTTCCATTACTGACGTATTTAAGGATAAAATGTAAAGTGTCGTTTGACGTGAGAAAAACTTTTACCACTGATTAAAACCATATTACGATAAAAACTAGGAAAATGTGGCAAAAGGGGGTGTATTTCAAACATCCATGTGTTCCTTTGTTCGAGAAGCCACTCAGCCCCTCCCCTCCCTCTCTCTGTCTCTCTGTCTCTCTCTCTCTCTCTCGTGAAGACAGAACTATTACCAAAGACATTTTTTGATTTGTAGAAAATTACACGTATACACACGATAATGTTACTGACATGGAGTCATAGGATCACAGAACTTTGAGTTAGATTATAAAGAGGCATTATTTTATTTTTTATTTTTTATCTCCAAGGCGTCTAGACAAGTTTTTTTCCCTACATTTTGGTGATATAAAAGTTAGAATGATCTTAGAGAGCATTATACTTTTGGAAAAATAGGGCTTAGGATAGCAGTTGAATGCAGAATTGGTTTTCAGAATTTAATGTTTAAAATGTTAATATTAATTATTTCATAGGTTTATTTTGAATTGTAATTAATCATTGGTTTCGTATGGTAATTAACACACTTGTTTGTGCTTCTTGTTTGTCTGTTTTTTCCGAGAAAACTTCTGTCTGTTTCATTGGGCCAAAAATCGTCTCTGCCACAAACCACAATCGGGCGCCATCAGCACGGACCATCAGCGTCTCCCCCAGACCCACAGGGGGCACCAAAGACAGCAGCATCGGCTGCAGCAGCTAACAGGAACTCTCGAAGAAGACCTCTCCGGCCTCCATTTCATGGAGAAAAACCAGACTTTTGCACAAAGTGGAGTTATGTGCACGGAGAAGAACGTTGTGTAAACCTAACAAGAAGAAGAAGGACACACACTGAGACAAAGAAAGACATGAGAAAGTGATTGAAAGAAGAAGAAAGAAAGTGATTGTTTAAAGAAGGAAAAACACTTTGAGACAAAAGACATTGAAAGACGCCATGAGTAAAAGAAAGACATTAACGGACATTTGAGACGTGGCTGGCCTAAATGAGACACACAGAAGGTAATATACAGACAGGCAACAAACGCACAGAGACATATTAAGTCATATTTACACATTTAGCTAGGTCATTCGTTCATAACACTACATTTAGCTGCATGAAAGAATACAGGACAATCGTTAAAATTAATTAGACTCTTGCTTTAGCATGAGACACAAGGAGATTAGAACAGCAGTATATTTAAAGTAGAGGAGCTCTATTATTGAAACTAGTATTGTTATTTAAAGTTATAGTCGCGGAGAAGTTTAGAATTATTGATTTAAACTGCATGATCTTGGTAATACGGATATTTAAAGCAGTGTTTTCAACCTCTGAACCGTGGCTCGTTAATCATTTAAGAACAGTCACATGCACAGTTGAAACTGGTGCTAGAAAGAGAACTGCAGCTTTTAATGGACGCTGCATTTAGTACAAAATGGTTTGTTCAGACAATTAAAGTTTGGAAAATGATTTAAAGCATTTCTAAATTTTGGCTAAAGGTGATTTTGGATCATTTCTGATAACACATAGACGCAACACTGTTCATTGGTTGAAAACAAGGATGTAGGGACATTTTTTGAAATCTTTTATGACATGTTTCTCTTCCAAATAGCTAAATTAGAAACAATTAGGACAATTATGTCTTTAATACAACTGTTGGCAGTTTATCTGAGACATGATTGGTGCAAGTACAACAACACACATAAAACAATGGTCTTTTCTCCACATGAACGTGAAACAAAGGTGAAGTATTAAAGTTTGAAACTAATTTACATTTTTAAGGAATCCGAACTGGCTTTAAAAAAAAAAGGGAAAAACATTTATTGCACGTGCATGAGTTTTTTTTTTAAGTAACAAGAGCTCATTAAAAATATAGGTGACACAGTCTGTGAGAAGCCCGAGTACAGACCACGTGGTTTAAACACTAAAGTTTGAAATGGATCCTTTTAGGAAAAATCTCTTAAAGTTCTGCATGTTCTGCAGGCTCTGAAAGTTGCAACAATAAAATAACTCATGAGACAATTGTAATTGGACATGGAAAAATATAACAAAGTTAAAATTACAGGCCTTCTGTGTTATATGTTTGTGTGTGTTATATGTTTGTGTATGTTATATGTTTGTGCGTCATGTCAAGTACACTACGTTGACCTTAACAAACTCTGGACCAAAATACTAACGTGGGGAATCGGCCTGTGTGAGTGATGTGAGTGTGGTGTGAAATGAGGAGTGAAATGAGGAGTGCTGAACGGAATCATGGAATAACAAAAGTTTTCTGTAATGTTTTAATGTGATCATGGAATAATTATTTTTTGTCAACAGCATACGGTGTAAGTACTAGAGATTCAAAGATAACAAGCTTTATTGAACAGGTGTAAAAGTGAGAGTACTCTGGGATGAGTACTCTGAGAAAAGTACTCTGAGAAAGTACTCTGAGATGAAATACCTTGCTGAAGGTACTGGGAGTCCCTCCCTCTGCTGTTTGTCCGGACAGTGATTCGGTCCAACCGCAGTGAGCTTTCGTTGGTTGAAGGACAACTTTGGTTTGTAAACTCACATTTAGGGGAGTATAAAATTAGAAACATACATATTGTTAAGTCTGTATTCGGCTACAGCCTCTGCCCTGGTGTCACACACCGTCTGTCAATGTAGTTATGTTTTGCCTAATTGGATTGATTGACAGGCCGCACCATGCGAAGAGGGGGAAGTGGGCGTTTCTTGTGTTCTAATGTTTGTTTTTCAGATGAAAGATAAACTGCACCTGCTTCAGGGATGACAGTAGTATGAATTAAGGAAATGAGCCTCTACTTTGGCACCAAAGCCCACAATATGAATTGAGGACGATCCGGGAGGAACAACTGGAGAGGATTGGAACAGTAATCTACACACACACACAGATGCATGTTTTATACTTTGGACCACGACCAACAGAGGGGAGTATAGTAATGTTATTGTCATAGGTGGTCATGGTCCTTAACCTTCTAAATCATTAGAAAGAAGTGTAAAACATATATTTACAAGACCAAATAAATAATAGAAAGGGCAGCCTAAAAAAGCAAAATGGGAAAATTATTAAGTAATTTTCGGAGTTGCCAAAATGGAATAAAATTCTATATTTGTCCCATAGGGGGTCATTCTAAATTTAGTGTTGTGCAAATTCAAAAGGAGAAATAATAGCGCTTATAACATCAAACAGATCTACTCTTTAAGATAATAGAAGAGGTGTCAGAATAAACAATAGTAATAATAGTTAGACTAGTGAATAATCAAAATAGTTCTATTGTGGAAATAAGTATCAATAAGGTCAAATTGTTCTAATAACTAAAGTAAAAAGGAATCAAATGGAGTCAGATTTTAGATGTTTCTGTTTTCCACATCTGTAGGAACTAGTGCAGATGTGTTTATAGAGAGTAGTATTAAAATGCAGACATAGAACGACAGGCTTTAACACAATTTTAAATCTAAAAATAGCTCAAATATAACATTGCTCTTGACGCAGCCTCTGAGCTGCTCCATTGGAGAACAGGTTAAATGTTATTGTTTAGTACAAACAGCTGATGTATTTACACATATTAAGTTTGGGACAACTCTTTAAACAGTTATAAGCAGTGGACAGAAGCCAGGAATGTGCTTTTGTTTATTTAATAATTAATTTCATAGCCTTATAATCGTAGAGAACGTTTTAAAATAGTTAAAATCCCTTTCAGGCAACTTGATTTAGATGTATGTCTTTAATATTGGAGAACGACTGTGTTGTTTTTGGAATTGTCTGAAATACAATACATAAAATAGTGATTTGCAGAACAAGAACCGGCCAATAAAAAATCGTCTATTGCCAATGCTATTGTTACAATCAGAACTCAAAAATTGGGAATATGCTTTGGCTCAAACTACAACCAAGATTTGGAGTCACAATAGAGTGTAAAATAGATAGATGCTTTCAAAAATAGAGATTATTTTTAGACAGGGCTAATATCAAACGGTAAAAAGACCATTTCCTTCATATTATGTCCAAAAGTATTTACTTCAAAGGTAGATAAAGTTCATTACAGTTTATGCACAGTTTTATTAGATACTGTCAAATTCACTTGTTTCAAACATGGGTGAATGTTGACAATGCAAAAAGTTAATGAGATAGATTAATGAGATCGATTAGAACCAACACAGATTCAAAAACATTTAAAAGCATTTTGGTGAATTTGGGTATAGCACAAAAGTAGATCTTTAGGTAGTTTTGAGAATTTTAAGAGCTGTCGATTTGTCAGCAACAGATTAGAGAATCAAAATACCGTTGTATAGGGACTGACCCCAGAGAAACCTGCTAAAATAGATTAGCTCCTGTACGGATAATACCAATTTGATTAACGATGTACATTTATCCCAAACGGTCTGAGAGAAGGAAGTGACAGCACTTCCTGGTTCAACAAAATGTATTTGGAAATGAGCAAAGCCCCACGAAATGGCCCAAAGCCACTGATAATGGAAGCAAACCACAGTATAGATAGATTTATTAGATAAAAACATATGTTTAAGAATATGGCTCAATAAAAGCAAAGATGCAAACATATTGGTAAATAGATTAGAATAGTTTAAACTATAGTGAATAGTTTTAGTGCATACATTACAGACGAGGTTGAAGAAGAATCAGAATGACAGCAGTGGTCATCAAAGAGTTTAGTGAAGGAATGTTTCAATGTGGTTGTGTGTTGTTTGTCTTCCTGTATTAACTCTTCACAGATATCGAGCCAGAACTAGGATGATGGAATCTCCCCAGTCCCGTCACCCAGAGAATATTGAAAGATTGTGACCTATTGGTTAATATAGGTCAAAAGAGGGACTGACGAATATTCACAAAATGCTGCACATCAGACAAAGGAATATGCACTCAGGAATCATAGAGATGACCAGCTTACAAAACCAGACAATTATTGACTCCAAGAATAAACAAATGCTCTCTCCCACTCTCGACGAGGGCAAAAGTCCAACACAATCAGGCGCCCAGTGGTGGGGGGCATTGTTTGCTCAGGTGGAGATGGAAGACCGGGTCCAGACCAGGACCAGGGGCCAGACCAGTCCCACAAGTGACGTCATCAGACGTCTTGATAAAACTGTTGGTTTGAGTTCTGGGGGGAAGGTTAGCGCAGGGGAAGAGGAGAGGGACATATTAGTTGTAGGAGCACTTTTTTGTTGAATATTCTGTATCTGATTGTAAAGATAATTAAATGCAGATGTTAAACTTGGATATCTTCGTCTGATTTCTGTACCAAATTGTGGACACGTCAGCCAAAGGGAATTATTGGCTACAGTTGTCAGTGTGAGGGAATGGACCCATCTCCAACTGAACACATACATGACACATACTTTTACCTGTGAACTGAAACAGTGGCTGTTGAGACAAACCTGTGAGCGCTGATTGAAGAATGTGTTTTGATATAGTTGTAATTATAGTTGGATATGTGACAGATGCAAAATGAATGAAATGTATAAAGCTAAAGTTGTGTCGTTTTTATTCATGACGAGCATCTCTATAATCTGGAGTAGAACATCTGTCAGTGTTATCTCTGTGCACTGTCCCTTCAATAAATAAAGTGAGGGAGGGAGCAGTGTCTGCACTCAGAGCTTCACGTTTCCTCCCTCGCCATTGCTCTTAAGCTTTGGGTAATTACCAAAAAGACAAGATTTCAAACACAAGTGGTCCACTTCCTCCTCAAAAGTTCATGAGTAATTCTGTCTCTGTCTTGTATCTGTTTTCTGCCTTTGTCTCCGTCTCTGCCTCTGTCTTCTGTCTGTCTCGTCTGCCTGTCTTCTGTCTGTCTCCTCTGCCTGTCTTCTCTCTCTTTCTCTGCCTTTATCTCTCCTTCTCTTCTCTTCTGCCTCTGTCTCTATCTGAGCTCCATCTCTGTGTAATATCAACAAAACGTCCAGAGGAGAAGAGTTCCAGACAGAGGAATGTGGTGACGCAGAGACAACACTTGACAAAACTCGATCTGCCTGCTAGCTCCCTGTTATTTCTCTGGTCTCTCTCTGGTCTCTCTCTGGTCTCTCTCTGGTCTCTCTCTGGTCTCTTTCTGGTCTCTCTCTGGTCTCTCTCTGGTCACATGACGCAGAGTTTGTCTTGTGTTGTAAATGATTCTGTGCAGAAATCAGAGGAGAAAGATCTGATACTGTCACATTCTCACACTCACACTCTCTGAGGCCATCTGTGAGCACAGGACCAGGACTGAACAAGGACTGAACAAGGACTGAACCAGGATTGAGGCCGGTCTGAACCAAGTCTAAACAACTTATCAAAACTTATCCTCACTGGACCCATATCGTTCCTCCCCCCTGCTCAGAACATCTCTCTCACCATCAATGGCCACTCAGTCACTCCCCTTTCACCTCGACTCCACACTGGACTCCACACATAAACTATATCAACAAAACATGCTTTTTCCTGCCGCCCCTCACAAAGGCCACTGCGTAAATCCTCATCCACGCCTTCAACCAGGGACTGGAGTTGAAAATTGTCAACAGCTACTGTATAAGCGCTTTTTTTGCATCAGTTACAAGCTTATTTTGTTCTATGTTGACTTGCAATGTCCCTGTCAAATAAAGGAATACATAAATAAGTAAATCATCAGCTCCAGACTCGATTACTGCAACAGCCTCCTTTACCGTCTCCCTTTCACTCATCTCCTAAAAACGGAAATGCATCCAGAACCATGCTGCACGCCTGCTCACCCATACTCGCTCCAAAGACCACATCACCCCTGTCCTCAAACAACCCCACTGGCTCCCAGGTCCTCCTCCTCACCTAAAAGTCCTCCGTAACTTTGTCCCTTCACACCTCACTGACCTCCTGCATCATCACTGTCCCACCCGCCGCCTCAGATCCACAGACTCCAATCAGAACAAACTCTCTGGAACTCACTCCCATCGCACATTAGAAACTCTGACTCACAATTTTTTTGTTTTGTTTCTGTTATCTGTTTCTGGTATTATGTTATTTCTGTAAAGCGTCTTTAAGTGTCCAAAAAAGCGCTGTATAAGCGCTGTGTTTCTATCTGTGTCTGTGTGAGTCAGACTGAGGTCACGACCGATCGATCGACTCAGACTCAGACCTGAGGAGGCGGAATTACATAAACCCGGAATAAAGCAGGACTAGAACATGACTAGAACAGGACTAGAACAGGACTAGAACAGGACTAGAACAGGACTAGAACAGGACTAGAACAGGACTAGAACAGGACTAGATTAAGCAAGACTAAAGCAGGACATGAACAGGACCCAAAGCAGGTCTAAAACAAGTCTGGAGCAGGACTAAAGCAGGACTCAAGCAAGACTAAAGCAGGACTCAAGCAGGACTGGAACAGGACAAGAACAGGACTGGAACAGGACTAAAGCAGGGCTAAAGCAGGACCAGGGTAGGCCTGTTTGGTCTCAGTCTCTCGGACAGAGGATGAGACCGGACTTCTTTCTCTGAATACATTTCCATAATTCAAATGCTTATTTTTTCTATCACCTCTGTTTCTGAAATGAATCACCCAGAGCAGCAACTGCAAGCACTGATAGAACCAAAACCAGGAAAATGCAGGGCTAAAGCAGGACTAAACTAGAGACTAAAGCAGGTCTAAAGCAGGTCTAAAAAAAAAGTATTAAACCAGGACTAAAGGAGACATTGAAACGGGTCTAAAGCAAGACAAAACCAGGTCCAAACGAGCATTAATGCAGGAATAAACCAGGGCTAAAGCTGGACTAAACCAGAGACTAATCCAGGACTAAACTAGGACTGAGGCAGGACTAAAGCAGAAGCAGGTCTAATTTAAGACAAAGCCATAGTGATGTACTACCCACTAGATTTCTGAAGTCTGTTCTGAGCAGTCTGTTACCTTCACTCACACAGATAGTAAACATGTCCCTTCATTCTGGAATATTCCCAAAGGCCCTGAAAACTGCAGTCATCAGGCCCCTGCTAAAAAAGAGCAGTCTGGATGCCACTGTACTTAACAACTATCGTCCCATCTCAAATCTGCCATTTATGGGGAAAGTCCTTGAGAAAGTTGTCTACCTACAGCTTACTAGATTTCTTATAATCAACAACTCATTTGATATGTTTCAGTCCGGCTTTAGACCCCACCACAGCACTGAGACTGCTCTCGTTAAGGTTACAAACGATATCCGGCTGAACACTGACGCAGGCAAAGTCTCAATCTTAATCTTGTTAGATCTAAGTGCTGCCTTTGACACCGTCGACCATGAGATCCTCTTACAGAGACTAGAGGACTGGGTTGGCGTCACTGGCACCGCCCTAAGTTGGTTTAGGTCTTACCTTGAAGACAGGAAGTACTTTGTGGAGATTGGAAACTGTGTCTCAGATCATATGGCCCTGACCTGTGGAGTCCCACAGGGGTCGATCCTGGGACCTCTTCTGTTCAATCTCTACATGCTGCCGTTAGGTCAGTTAATACGCAGAAACAAAGTTTCCTATCATAACTATGCAGACGACACTCAGATCTATGTCTCACTGACTGCAGGAGAACATGGACCAGTGGACTCACTCCTTCACTGTATCCAACAGATCAGTGAGTGGATGCAAAACAACTTCCTTCAGCTAAACGCAGACAAAACTGAAATGATTGTCTTTGGTCCCCAGAAACAAAGAGAGAGCGTCATCTGTCACCTACAGTCTCTCTCCCTAAAACCTTCAAACAAGGTCAGAAATCTAGGGGTAATACTGGACTCAGACTTAAATTTTAATAGCCACATCAAATCAGTAACATCAGCAGCTTTTTACCATCTAAAAAACATTGCCAGGATCAAAAACATAGTGTCTAAAGCAGACTTGGAGATTCTTATCCATGCATTTGTCTCCAGTAGGTTAGACTACTGCAATGGCCTGCTCACAGGTCTGTCCAAACAGGCTGTAAAACAGCTGCAGTACATTCAAAATGCAGCAGCTCGAGTCCTGACAAGAACCAGGAAGTACGACCACATTAGTCCAGTCCTCAGGTCTCTGCACTGGCTTCCTGTGGCTCAGAGAATAGACTTTAAAACAGCTCTGCTTGTGTACAAGTCTCTCCATAGCCTCGCACCAAAATATATTAGTGACATGTTAGTCCCATATGAACCAGCCCGGACTCTGAGGAGCACAGGGACTGGACTCCTGTTAGTGCCCAGAGTCAGAACTAAACATGGGGAGGCTGCTTTTCAGATTAATGCTGCTAAAATCTGGAACAGTCTTCCTGAAGATGTGAGACAGGCCTCCTCTCTGACAATGTTTAAAACCAGGTTAAAGACGGTTCTGTTTAACTGTGCATACAACTGAGGGATTTTATATTTTTATCTTTCTTTTTAATGTTCTGTGATAATTTATGATTTTAATGCTTTCTTGTTTTGTTCAGCACTTTGAATTGCCTTGTGTATGAATTGTGCTATATAAATAAACTTGCCTTGCCTTGCCTTGCCTTGCCAAAGGGAGGTCTAAAACAGGTCTTCAGCGGGACAAAACATGGACCAAACCAGGACTAAACAAAGATCGAAGCAGGTCTATGAAAGAATAGTTCTAAAACAGGTCTAAAACAGGTCTAAAACAGGTCTAAAACAGGTCTAACATTCACAGGGCTCTGAGTGGAGACGAGTGGGCGGCCGGCGTCTCCCTGGAAACCGCCTCCATCCGTCTCCGCGGCGACAGCGAGAGGGCTTTACGTTGAACCTGTGAGAGTGTGTCCTTGTGGAGATTACAGCAGATAATGTACAACTCTGGCCTTTTCTCTGACATTACAACAAAGCAGCGACATAGCAGGCCTCTGTCGGCATCAGGGATTGTTGTGTCTGGGAACGATGGATGTATTCTCAATTTTTTGTCCCGGAGCACCTGGAGGAAACACAGACACAGGGAGAACATGCATCGTTGTTATGAACGAGTGAATATTGTGACTTTGTGCTGCTGTGAGTCTCATGGATCTGTGTTGTGTCTGTGCTGCGCGTGTCTGACCCATAACTGGACTCATTACAACACGGAAAACAGCCTCAGGCCACGGTCCCACATGGTCCCGAACATGTGCCATTATATCAGAGACTGTATAGATAGATACATGTAGATGCTTTATTGATCCACTGTAGGAGAAATTCAGGTCCTGCAGCAGAAAACACATCCATTTAAACATAAAAGTACATACATTATAAATATTTCTAACTAAATACCAAACAACAATGCATATTTTTATCTTATACAGGGCTCTGTCTCTGTTTCTCTGTCATTCTGCTGTTTGTATGAGATATTGTCTTTGAAAAAAACAGATATGACCCATGCGGCTGAATAGGGACTAGAACTAACAAAACATGAAGAATCTGAAGCCGGAGACCAGAGATAGACCAGAGAGAGACCAGAGAGAGACCAGAGAGAGACCAGAGAGAGACCAGAGAGAGACCAGAGAGAGACCAGAGAGAGAGACCAGAGAGAGACCAGAGAGAGACCAGAGAGAGACCAGAGAGAGACCAGAGAGAGAGACCAGAGAGAGACCAGAGAGAGACCAGAGAGAGACCAGAGAGAGACCAGAGAGAGACCAGAGAGAGACCAGAGAGAGAGATCAGAGAGAGATCAGAGAGAGACCAGAGAGAGACCAGAGAGAGACCAGAGAGAGACCAGAGAGAGACAAGAGAGAGAGATCAGAGAGAGAGATCAGAGAGAGACCAGAGAGAAACAAGAGAGAGAGATCAGAGAAAGACTAGAGAGAGACCAGAGAGAGAGACCAGAGAGAGACCAGCGAGAGACCAGAGAGAGACCAGAGAGAGACCAGAGAGAGAGATCAGAGAGAGACCAGAGAGAGACCAGAGAGAGTCCAGAGAGAGACCAGTCCGAGAGAGAGACCAGAGAGAGACAAGAGAGAGAGAGATCAGAGAGAGACCAGAGAGAGACCAGAGAGAGAAACAAGAGAGAGAGATCAGAGAAAGACTAGAGAGAGACCAGAGAGAGAGACCAGAGAGAGACCAGCGAGAGACCAGCGAGAGACCAGAGAGAGACCAGAGAGAGACCAGAGAGAGAGATCAGAGAGAGACCAGAGAGAGACCAGAGAGAGTCCAGAGAGAGACCAGAGAGAGAGACCAGAGAGAGACAAGAGAGAGAGATCAGAGAGAGACCAGAGAGAGACCAGAGAGAGAAACAAGAGAGAGAGATCAGAGAAAGACTAGAGAGAGACCAGAGAGAGAGACCAGAGAGAGACCAGCGAGAGACCAGCGAGAGACCAGAGAGAGACCAGAGAGAGACCAAGAGAGAGAGATCAGAGAGAGACCAGAGAGAGACCAGAGAGAGTCCAGAGAGAGACCAGAGAGAGAGACCAGAGAGAGACAAGAGAGAGAGATCAGAGAGAGACCAGAGAGAGACCAGAGAGAGACCAGAGAGAGACCAGATAGAGACCAGATAGAGACCAGATAGAGACCAGAGAGAGAGATCAGAGAGAGACCAGAGAGAGACCAGAGAGAGACCAGAGAGAGACCAGAGAGAGACCAGAGAGAGACCAGAGAGAGACCAGAGAGAGAGAGATCAGAGAGAGACCAGAGAGAGACCAGGAGAGATAAGAGAGAGACCAGAGAGAGACCAGAGAGAGATCAGAGAGAGACAGAGAAGCTTAAGGGAGAGACAAGAGAGAGATCAGGGAGAGACAGGAGGAGGGACTAGGATAGACAGAGAGAGACCGGGAGAGAACAGAGAATGACACCAGAGAGAGACTGTGGATGGCAACTTCAAGGCGACCCCTAATATCTCATGATTGGTCAGATATTAGGGATTATATGTTGATTTACAAATAAATTATCAATATAAAGGACATAGAAACCAAAAGCTCTACCAACCTCTTGCGTTAGCATCATTATCTGTATTTAGTATTTAGTGGTTTAGTAGTGGTCATATAATGCTTCTCTCTCCACATGTGTCACATTTATACATACAATAATCCATAATCCTTTGAGCCGCTCCAGAAGTTCAGGACCCCACTGAGAACAGAGAGAGAGACCAGGAGAGACCAGAGAGAGACCAGAGAGAAAGTAGAGACAGATCAGAGAGGGACCAAAGAAAGAAAGACCAGGAGAGACAAAGGTTAGACCAGAGAGAGAGAGAGACCAGAGAGACAACAGAGAGGGACCAGAGAGGGACCAGAAAGTGTTTAGAGAGAGACTTTTGCACAGCAGCTGAAAAAACTCTACAATTCTACGTCCGTTTGCTCTGAGCTCTGAGCCCCCTCCCTCCTTCTGCCTCTCTCTCTCTGAGTCTGAGGCTGTTGCTGCGCGGACTCCACTCTGCTTCCCTCGTCTCCACAATCGTCCGGCTTCTTTTGGCTCGTGTTCGGACTCCTCTCTGCGGCTTCCCCCTCGGAGCAGACGGACGCGAGGGAGATTCCAGGGAGACTCCAGGAGGAAGCATGGGATTATGGGAATGAGGATCTGACCGGCAGGGTTCAAAAGAAGAACAAGGTGAGGATCACAGCTGTATATTAGTTTGAACTTAGATTTTTATTGATAGGTTTTCAAGTTTAGAGTGGATTAACCATGTGCAAGAGGCTAAGGTTAAGTTACTGCTGTGATCCAGGCTTGGGGCTGGCACAAACACAGGCAAACAGAAGCAAAAATCCAGGTTAGATGCTACGCTATAGAGAGTTAGAGATTCTTCTGGGATTCTGTGACTCTGTGTCTGTGAGTTGAGCTTAAGTCGTGTTTTGTCAAGACAACAGTGTTTAGTTCCTGACTTTATACAAAATCTGACTCAGTGTTTGTCACATTTGTCACACATTTATCAACTTTTCTATGTTTATAATGTAATGTCTACTGTGGTTTATGCAAATGTATGTTTATCTTTTCTAATCAGGAATATTAAACATTTTTAACACATGAATATGCCATAATATTTGATTCAATTCAATTTGATTTAATTGAGGACTATACAAAGTTGTGGATTCACCAAAAACAGATCAGAGAATCAAATAGTTCACTCATAGGGAATGCAATGATCATAAACACAAAGGAGCATTGGTCCATACAGAGCGGGACGACTGAGGCTGTAGATCCAGGACTGAGGCTGTAGATCCAGGACTGAGGCTATAGATCCAGGACTGAGGCTATAGATCCAGGACTGAGGCTATAGATCCAGGACTGAGGCTATAGATCCAGGACTGAGGCTATAGATCCAGGACTGAGGCTATAGATCCAGGACTGAGGCTGTAGATCCAGGACTGAGGCTATAGATCCAGGACTGAGGCTATAGATCCAGGACTGAGGCTATAGATCCAGGACTGAGGCTATAGATCCAGGACTGAGGCTGTAGATCCAGGACTGAGACTGTAGATCCAGGACTGAGGCTGTAGACCCAGGACTGAGGCTGTAGACCCAGGACTGAGGCTGTAGATCCAGGACTGAGGCTGTAGATCCAGGACTGAGGCTGTAGATCCAGGACTGAGGTTGTAGACCCAGGACTGAGGCTGTAGACCCAGGACTGAGGCTGTAGATCCAGGACTGAGGCTGTAGATCCAGGGCTGAGGCTGTAGACCCAGGACTGAGGCTGTAGATCCAGGACTGAGGCTGTAGATCCAGGACTGAGGCTGTAGATCCAGGACTGAGGCTGTAGATCCAGGACTGAGGCTGCAGATCCAGGACTGGGAGTGGTGCTTGTGTAAAAATTCAGCTAAAAACAGTATTTTAACAATAACCAACCAGGTACAAAGTGCGTCACGGGTGAGAGAGTACATAGCACTTGGCCTTACAAAGTGCAACTGCTTTGGAAAGACCAAAAACAATTATGCACAGAGACTTGAAGAGTCAGTTCAGGTCAAAGAGCAATCCATATCAACAAAGGCATTAACAATTAGTTTTAGATTTTTGACCATAGACTGTATACAAATGGAAATCTTTAACGGCTCGCCCAACGCAGTCCATTAGGGAAGTGCTCACCAGCTAAGTTTGGCTCCTCTCTCTGGCTCCTATTGACGTACGTGAAAAAGCTCAGTAACCGTTGTGTCAAGAGGAAGAGAGAGACCAAACAGAGAAACCAGAGAGAGACCAGAGAGAGATCAGAGAGAGAGAGACCTGAGAAAGAGAGAGAGAGAGAGACCAGAGAGAGACCAGAGAGAGATCAGAGAGAGAGAGACCTGAGAAAGAGAGAGAGAGAGAGAGAGAGAGAGAGAGAGACCAGAGAGAGACCAGAGAGAGAGAGAGAGGCCAGAGAGAGAGAGAGAGAGAGAGGTCAGAGAGAGAGAGAGAGGTCAGAGAGAGAGAGAGAGAGAGAGAGAGAGAGAGAGAGAGAGACTCTCTCTTAAACTCGATGGGACCGTTTGAATATATAAATAACAAAAACAGAGGAAACCACATTGACCGAAGACATGAGATCTGCTTTGAGAGTGAAACTACAGCATGTACCTCCTTTGACAACTTCACAACTATTTTTATAATAATAACGTAGTCGCAGCTTTGCTCACTGAGCAAAATAAAATAAAAGAGGACACCTTGTGTACAGCGTTTTTCCAAAACCGATACGTCGAGTTCAGCTCCGTGTCCTTCCTTGAGTTGTCCTCACACAGCTCTAGGCAACAAGTGGCTTTAAGGGCAATGCAGGTGCTTGGTCTCACCCGGTCTAACCCGGTCCCACACGGTCCCACACGGTCCCACACGGTCACACACGGTCCCACACGGTCCCACACGGTCCCACACGGTCCCACACGGTCCCACACGGTCCCACACGGTCCCACACGGTCCCACACGGTCCCACTCGGTCCCACCCGTTCCCACTTTGTCCAATATGTCTCGTCTTTGTATCCCACGTAGCCAAAGGCATGGCTACTAGTGTGTGAGAAACTCATTCACAGGGATTTTATCAGTATAAAAAAGGGATTTACAAAAATGTTGATTCACCAACAATCAGAGAATCAAACAGTTCAAACTCAGAAATTGCAACAAAATATATGGGACATTGGTCCATAGGGAGCGGGATGACTGAGGCTGTAGTTCCAGGACTGGGGCTGTAGATCCAGGACTGAGTCTGTAGATCCAGGACTGAGGCTGTAGATCCAGGACTGAGGCTGTAGATCCAGGACTGAGTCTGTAGATCCAGGACTGAGTCTGTAGATCCAGGACTGGGGCTGTAGATCCAGGACTGGGGCTGTAGATCCAGGACTGAGTCTGTAGATCCAGGACTGAGTCTGTAGATCCAGGACTGGGGCTGTAGTTCCAGCAGTGGCGGCCGGCCAATAGAGGGCGCTAGGGCGCCGCCCCACCACTCACAACTTGCCATGTTACCTTGAATAAAACGTTAAAAAAAATGATAACATTAAAATATTTCGAAATGTATGTGTGTTTTATTTCAGATGTGGAAGAAATACTTTATAGTTTATGCTGAGTTGGATTGATTAAGCTCATCAGCGTTGTCTGTGTCGGACTGAGGACGTATTTCCGCCTCAGGGCGCAAAAGATTGCGCCCTGAGCCGTCTATGGACTCTCGTTAAAAGTTGTACATGCGCAGTAGCTCCTCTTCAATGCAAGAGATAAGACGATTTGGGGGCGCAGGAGAAGTGCGCCCTGAGGGGGCGGGATCGCCCGCGACCTGTACTGTCACTGTCTGTGACGTCCGTTTACAGTGATTGACAGGTCAAGCTGTGGGAGTTTGAGACAAACGTAAAGAGACGCAAAATGGAGAACGAGAAAAAGAATAATTCAGTTAGATCACTCAAAACAATACCGTTTGAGAGAAGATCATACCAGGAGAAGGTTGAGGTTAAAGAGCTTGGACCTGATCAGCCAAATATTACCATTAGTCAGCAGTCCAGGACCTGGTTCAGCGCCAAATCTTGGCTAGCAGCATGTAGCGAGGCTAATGCTTTATTTTGCTTTCCATGCCTCTTGTTTCAAACATCAGGATCTGACCCAGCATGGATCAAGACAGGTATGACTGATCTGAAGCACTTTTTAGAAAAGGCAAAGAAGCATGAGCAGACTGGTATCCACATGCAAAATGCCCTCAAATTAGCTATGTTTGGGAAGATAAATATTTCATCCCAGCTGGATGAAAGCTACAGGGTAGGGATCAGAAAGCACAATGAGGAGGTTGACAAGAATAGGCACATCCTATCAAAAATAATAGACTGTGTCAAATTCTGTGGTGCATTTATATCTAGTCATCATATTCATAGCCCCCCCAGTAGAAAATTCCACCAGCCGCCACTGAGTTCCAGGACTGTGGCTGTAGATCCAGGACTGGGGCTGTAGATCCAGGACTGAGTCTGTAGATCCAGGACTGAGGCTGTAGATCCAGGACTGGGGCTGTAGATCCAGGACTGGGGCTGTAGAACCAGGACTGGGGCTGTAGATCCAGGACTGAGTCTGTAGATCCAGGACTGAGGCTGTAGACCCAGGACTGAGGCTGTAGACCCAGGACTGAGGCTGTAGACCCAGGACTGAGGCTGTAGACCCAGGACTGAGGCTGTAGATTAGAGGTGCAGATGGAGGAAGCCGGGTTCAGGGTCATGACGTCATGAAATGTACAATGGGGACAGTGGATAAATACCAATGAACAGGCTACAGTTGAAATCATGATTAGGGGGATAGTGCTGTTACCATACCTCTCCAGCAGGGGGCTCTATATGCCATCTGACCATCTGTGTTGTTTCAAAAAACACAAAAGTAGGTAAATAAAAATATTTTGGATGAATGCCGATAATACTTAGCACTAAGGACCAGTTATGATTGTAGATAACATGATATTGTCTGGTGTTTGCAGATGGCGGCCCCTCCGCTGATACGAGCTCCCAGCCCTCTGCCGTTGTTTCCCGCGGCGACGGAGGAAGAGGGCGGGGCCAATCCACCAGGGGCCGTGGTCTCCTTCCACATCCAGATCGGACTCAGTCGAGAACCGGTTCTACTGGACTCTGCAGATCTGAGTCTGGGACAAGTGCGAGAGGTGGCCTGCTCCATCATCGACCAGAAGGTGAGAACAGAGAGAGAGACCAGAGAGAGACCAGAGAGAGAGAGACCAGAGAGAGACCAGAGAAAGACCAGAGAGAGACCAGAGAGAGACCAGAGAAAGACCAGAGAGAGAGACCAGAGAGAGACCAGAGAAAGACCAGAGAGAGAGAGACCAGAGAGAGACCAGAGAAAGACCAGAGAGAGAGACCAGAGAAAGACCAGAGAGAGACCAGAGAAAGACCAGAGAGAGAGACCAGAGAAAGACCAGAGAGAGAGACCAGAGAGAGGGACCAGAGAGAGAGACCAGAGAGAGACTAGAGAGACCAGAGAGTCAAGAAAGAGACCAGAGAGAGAGACCCGAGAGAGTCCCCAGGGAGAGACCAGGGAGACACCAGAGATAAGATAGACCAGACCAAACAGAGAGACCAGAAAGAAAAGCTAGCGAGAGTTTTTTCTGGTGTGACACATTCAGTCTGGTTCCTGGTTTGACGTGTTGCTGGTGCTGTTTTTATCCTGCTGTTCTGTGATGTGTCCAGGTTATTTTCAGTCCGAACTCCTCCTCTTTCTGAGTCACCACTGTTTGAAGCTCCCTGTGTCTCCTCTGAAGCTAACACTAAAGCAGGTCTAAAGCAGGTCTAAAGCAGGTCTACGGCAGGGCTGAAGCAGGCTTAAAGCAGATCTAACACAGGTCTAACGCAGAGCTAAAGCAAGTCTAAAGCAGGACTGAAGAAGGTCAAAAGCAGGACTAAAAAAAAGTCTAAAGCAGGAATGAAGCAGATCTACAGCAGGACTAAAACAGGACTAAAGCAGGTCTAAAGCAGGACCTAAGCAGGACTAAAGCAGGACTAAAGCAGGACTAAAGCAGGACTAAAAAAAGTCTAAAGCAGGACTACATCATATCTACAGCAGGATGTATTGAATGGTTGTGTCCAGGTCAATGGGAGGTTATATGTTAAAGCCTCAGGCGCTCTCTGTGTGGGATCAATGACTTTCTCTGTGACACCAGCAACTCCTATAGTCCTGTGTAGTTCTGCTTCTGTCTCTGCTTCAGTCTCTGCTTCAGTCTCTGCTTCAGTCTCTGCCTCAGTCTCTGCTTCAGTCTCTGCTTCAGTCTCTGCTTCAGTCTCTGCTTCAGTCTCTGCTTCAGTCTCTGCCTCAGTCTCTGCTTCAGTCTCTGCTTCAGTCTCTGCCTCAGTCTCTGCTTCAGTCTCTGCCTCAGTCTCTGCTTCAGTCTCTGCTTCAGTCTCTGCTTCAGTCTCTGCTTCAGTCTCTGCTTCAGTCTCTGCTTCAGTCTCTGCTTCAGTCTCTGCTTCAGTCTCTGCCTCTGCTTTAATTCTGTTATAACTGTGGTTTATGCAACTTTCATCTTTTTAACTTTCTACATCATGACTGTTGTGGCTACAGTAGTGGTTTCTAATTATTACTATTGTAATCCATGTCTCTAGTTCCTAGATTTTTGTTTCTAAAACGTTTCATGTATCTCTGTCACATCTTTAGAGGATCTCTTTAAGACAGAAAAGTGTAAAAACAGCCATTTAGCTCTCAGTCCAAAGATTCAAATAGTGACTCACAGGGCTCTTTCTCTAACGACAAACTTGTTTTCTAATGGAATAAACACAGCATGTTGTGTCACCTGGCTTGTTTGGCCCAGGAACCAAAAAATAAACTTTATTTATACAGAGAACACACACACACACACGCACGCACCATGCATGCACCATGCACACACACACACACACACACACACACACACACACACACACACACACACACACACACACACACACACACACACACACACACACACACACACACACACACACACACACACACACTATTCTATCCCCTTTCTGGTGGTTGCTTGGGGATTTAGAATTTTTTTACCTTTCCTCTCTCTGTCCTCTCTGGTTTCTTTCTCCGGTCTCTCTCTGGTCTCTCTCTGGTCTCTCTCTGGTCTCTCTCTGGTCTCTCTCTGGTCTATCTTTCTGGTCCATCTTTCTGGGATAAGTTTATGTCCTGTATGCTCATAGTACATCTTTAGTTTATTTAATCGGCCCACACTGGTCCAGACCAATACAGACTGGTCCAAACTGGTACAGACTGGTCCAGACCGATCCAGACTTGGTGTTGCTAACAGCTTGGTGGGTTTGAGGGAGGGGGGCAGCATACATTCTGCTGAGGTGTGATATGCTTCCTGCTCCGGTTCAGACGCGGTTTCTCTTATTTGCAAACTCGCGGCACCTTCTCCTTGCTCCGCGCTTTTGTTGGTGGCTCCGCAGGGGGCCGAGCCGAGCCGTGCCGAGCCGTGCCAGCAACACACACTCACCACAGATTCACCACAGCCTCGAGGTGCGAACACAGATCTCACTATCAGTAGAGGAAGCACAAGCAGAGACAAAGAGGAGTTTGAATAAATATGTCGGTCAATTATGAGACCAGAGAGAGAGAGACAAGAGAGAGAGACCAGAGAGAGACCAGAGAGAGACTTCAGAGACCTGAGAGAGAGACCAGAGAGAGACTTGAGAGACCTGAGAGAGAGACCAGAGAGAGAGAGAGACCAGAGAGAGACCTGAGAGGGGCCAGAGAGACCTGAGAGAGAGAACAGAGAGAGACCAGAGAGAGACCAGAGAGAGACCAGAGAGAGACCAGAGAGAGACCAGAGAGAGACCAGAGAGAGACCAGAGAGAGACTTGAGAGACCTGAGAGAGAGAGAGAGACCAGAGAGAGACCTGAGAGGGGCCAGAGAGACCTGAGAGAGAGAACAGAGAGAGAGAGACCAGAGAGAGACCAGAGAGAGACCAGAGAGAGACCAGAGAGAGACCAGAGAGAGACCTGAGAGAGAGAACAGAGAGAGACCAGAGAGAGACCTGAGAGAGAGAACAGAGAGAGAGAGACCAGAGAGAGACCAGTGAGAGACCAGAGAGAGACCAGAGAGAGAGAGACCAGAGAGAGACCTGAGAGAGAGACCTGAGAGAGAGACCTGAGAGAGAGATCAGAGAGAGAGACCAGAGAGAGACCAGAGAGAGACCAGAGAGACCTGAGAGAGAGACCAGAGCGAGACCAGAGAGAGAGACCAGAGAGAGACCACAAAGGGCCCAGAAAGAGAAGCCAAAGAATCAGTGAGATTCTTTGATCAGAGAGATAAGAGAGAGAGACCAGAGAGAGACCAGAGAGAGAGAGACTAGAGAGAGACCAGATATAGACTAGAGTGAGACCAGAGAGAGACTAGAGAGAGACCAGAGAGAGACTAGAGAGAGACTAGAGAGAGACTAGAGAGAGACCAGAGAGAGACTAGAGAGAGACTAGAGAGACTAGAGAGAGACCAGAGTGAGACCAGAGAGAAACCAGAGAGAAACCAGAGAGAGACCAGAGAGAGACCAGAGAGAGATCAGAGAGACCTGAGAGAGAGACCAGAGCGAGACCAGAGAGAGAGACCAGAGAGAGACCAGAGAGAAACCAGAGAGAGACCAGAGAGAGACTAGAGAGAGACCAGAGAGAGACCAGAGTGAGACCAGAGAGAAACCAGAGAGAGACTAGAGAGAGACTAGAGAGAGACCAGAGAGAGACCAGAGAGACCTGAGAGAGAGACCAGAGCGAGACCAGAGAGAGAGACCAGAGAGAGACCAGAGAGAGAGAGACTAGAGAGAGACCAGATATAGACTAGAGTGAGACCAGAGAGAGACTAGAGAGAGACTAGAGAGAGACCAGAGAGAGACTAGAGAGAGACTAGAGAGAGACTAGAGAGAGACCAGAGAGAAACCAGAGAGAGACCAGAGAGAGACTAGAGAGAGACCAAATATAGACCAGAGTGAGACCAGAGAGAAACCAGAGAGAAACCAGATATAGACCAGAGAGAAACCAGAGAGAGAGACCACATACCATGAGAGTTTTTGATATTTCCCATAGCTAGTGTTATTTCAAGAACAAAGTTGAGGATATTTGAGGCTGGATTGGGGCAGACCATAAGCACATACAGAGAACCATGGTGAGTTATTCCTGGTCCTGATTGGTCTCTGTAGTTGCGTCTGATCCAAACTCGTCTTGGATCTCGTCACTCTCGCTCAGAGCTGGTTTTTCTCTGATTTGACACAGTATATTTGGTCTTGTGCGTCGCTGTTGCTTGGAAACAGATGATGGCCCTGATTCGAGTGTCCTTCAGAAACCATTAGAGCTCTTCATACACACAGGACCAGGCACGAGGACCGGGTTTAGACCTGGTTTGGACCTGGTTTGGACCTGGTTTGGACCTGGTTTAGACCTGGTTTAGATCTGGTTTGGACCTGGTTTAGACCTGGTTTGGACCTTGTTTAGACCTGGTTTGGACCTGGTTTGGACCTTGTTTGGACTTGGTTTAGACCTGGTTTGGACCTTTTTAGTTCTGGTTCAGTGTTTTGCATCACAGAGGTGAGAGATGCTGTGGTCCTCTCGCTGCCATGGCAACGGCTGCTGCTGCCGTGGCGACAGCTGCCTCCCGCTGTCATGGCAACGGGATGATGCAGGACACGAGGAGCGGCTTTGTTCAGACGCGAAAGAGACGAGGACGACACGTCGCGTAATGAGACCACTTACCGGACTGCGGCGGCCTGGTCCTGCTCTGGTGCTAGTCTGGTCCTGGTCTTGTCCTAACATGGTCCTTGTCTGGTCCTGCTCTAATCCTGGTTTAGTCCTGGTTTAGTCCTGCTCTTATGTTGTGAGCTCATCATTCTTACTGTTCTGTAACTATTGAGGCAACACTTACATTTCCCCACTGAAAGAAAACATAAAGCATCTCTTCATCCAAATCTACTCTCTCCTGGTTGAGTCCTGGTTTAGTCTTGTTTTTTTTTTGTTTTTTTTTACTCGGGTACCTAACGTTTAAGCCACAAACAAAATGCAATGAAGTCCATGTCACTAGTTCATGGCTCTAAAACAGTTTGATTGGACCACAAGCTTGATGCGAGTAACCAGAGAGAGACCAGAGAGAGACCAGAGAGAGACCAGAGAGAGACCAGAGAGAGACCAGAGAGAGACCAGAGAGAGACCAGAGAGAGACCAGAGAGAGACCAGAGAGACACCAAAGAGAGACCAGAGAGAGGCCAGAGAGACACCAATGAGAGACCAGAGAGAGACCAGAGAGAGACCAGAGAGAGACCAGGGAGAGACCAAAGAGAGACCAAAGAGAGACCAGAGAGAGACCAGAGAGAGACCAGAGAGAGACCAGAGAGAGACCAGAGAGAGACCAGAGAGAGACCAGAAAGAGACCAGAGAGAGGCCAGAGAGACACCAGAGAGAGACCAGAAAGAGACCAGAGAGATGGAGCTAGGGAGAGATAGAGATAGACAGAGAGTGAGAGAAGCGAGGGACCAAAGAGTCAAATAGTGACCCCCAGGGCTCTCTCTGACACAGAGATACCATGTGACCCTGTCCTGTGCCCTCAGCTGCCGGAGTGTGGCTTTTATGGGATGTACGAGAAGATCCTTCTGTTCCGTCACGACTCGACCTCAGAGAACGTTCTGCAGCTTCTGCGCTCAGCCTCACAGATCCAAGATGGAGACCTGGTGGAAGTCATTCTCTCCGGTAACTCCTGCTTTTAAGCTCTGCTCTTCTCTCCCCTCTCTCCTCTCGTCTCCCCTCTCTCTCCTCTCCTCTTCCCTCTCACTGCTCTCCCCCTTCTCTCCTCTCCTCTCTGCTCTCCCCTCCACCTCTCTCCCCTCTCTCCTCTCGTCTCCCCTCTCTCTCCTCTCTCCTCTCGTCTCCCCTCTCTCTCCTCTCCTCTTCCCTCTCTCTGCTCTCTCCCTTCTCTCCTCTCCTCTCCCCTCCACCTCACTGCTCTCCCCCTTCTCTCCTCTCCTCTCTGCTCTCCCCTCCACCTCTCTCCCCTCTCTCCTCTCCTCTCCCTTCTCTCCTCTCCCCTCTCTCCTCTCTCTGCACTCTCCTCTCCTCTCTCTCCTTCAGCTTAAGCCTCCTTCAGCAGCACACGCCGGGCACCAAACAAAAACACATAAACAATAATTTTAATAAACATTGTAATTTCCCGTCTGTATAATGTGTAATCAGGAGCTTTGGAGCGTGGCGGGAGAGAGTCTGGCCACCGCCACTTGTAAACGCCACACCACTAAACATTTACAAATACAGCTAACAAGATATTCATCAGAGTGAGTGTGTGGGGGAGGAGGGGGAGGGGGTGGGCGAGTGTTCGCTCCAGAAACATGGAGAAAAAAGAGAGATGTATGAGCATGAATGTGTGCAGGTGCTGGTGTGGTCAATGTGCAGGCTGTGGGAATGATCCTAGAGCTGATTTGGACCTGCTGTAGTCCTGCTTTAGTCATGCTTTGGACCTGCTTTAGACCAGCTTTAGACCTGCTTCAGTCCTGCTTTGGACCTGCTTTAGACCTGCTTCAGTCCTGCTTTGGACCTGCTTTAGTCCTGCTTTAGACCTGCGTCAGTCCTGCTTTGGACTTTCTTTAGTCCTGCTTTAGACGTTCGTCAGTCCTGCTTTAAACCTGCTTTAGACCTTCTTTAGTCCTGCTTTAGACCTGCTGCAGTCCTGCTTTAGACCTGCATCAGTCCTGCTTTAGTCCTGCTTTAGACCATCTTTAGCCCTGATTTAGACCTACTTCAGTCCTACTATGTCCGTCCCGCTTTAGACCTACTTTAGTCCTATTTTAGACCTGCTTTAGACCTTCTTTAGACCTGTTTCAGTCCTACAGTGTCAGTCCTGTTTTAGATCTGTTTTAGACCTGCTTAAGTCCTTCTTTAGACCTGCGTCAGTCCTGCTTTAGTCATGCTTTAGACCTTCTTTAGTCCTGGTTTAGACCTGCTGCAGTCCTGCTTTAGACCTGCGTCAGTCCTGTTTAGACTTGCTTTTGTCCTACTTTAGACCTGCTTTAGACCGAAATGTGGTTAGCTGTGCTTCTAAACTTGGCGTTGGTGTGCCCTCAGCCTCAGCCACCGTGGAGGACTTCCAGATCCGTCCTCACTGTCTCTTCGTCCACTCGTACAGAGCCCCCGCCTTCTGTGACCACTGCGGCGAGATGCTGTGGGGGCTGGTCCGACAGGGACTCAAGTGTGAAGGTGAGACCAGCTTTAGACTCAGACCAGAGGCAGGATCAGGAACCTGGTCTGGACATGTACTGTATGATAAACCTCTCTCTGGTCTCTCTTTCTGATTGTTCTCCAATTTCTCTTGTCGCTGTCTCTGTTTCAGGTCTATATCTCTGGTCTCTCTCTGGTCTCCATCTTTGGTCGACCTCTAGTCTCACACTCTGGTCTCACTTTGGTCCTTCTTGCAGAAAGACTCTAATCTCTCTTTGGTCTTTTGCTAGTCTGTAACTCTGCGCTCTCTCTCAAACTCTTTCTGGTCCAGCTCCCTGGTCTCTTTCAAGTCTTTCTCTGGTCTTTCTCTTTGGTCCATGCTTCAGTCTCTGCCTCAGTCTCTGCCTCAGTCTCTGCTTCAGTCTCTGCCTCAGTCTCTGCTTCAGTCTCTGCCTCAGTCTCTGCCTCAGTCTCTGTTTCAGTCTCTGCCTTGTTATTTCCTGGTTCACTGCTGGTTCTTTCTGTTGTAGGTTGTGGGCTGAATTATCATAAGCGCTGTGCCTTTAAGATCCCCAATAACTGCAGCGGCGTGCGGCGACGGCGAGGGTCCAATGTGTCTCTGGGAGGCCTGGGAGGCCTGGGAGGTCTGGGAGGTCTAGGACTGGGAGGACCCTCTCCTCCACACTACACAGATGAGGCTCTGCTGGTGAGAGTCTAACGTCTCAGTCACATAGAAAAAAAAAACAATAATAATAAGTCTATAACAATAATAAGTCTTTCATCTCTCCCTCAGTCTCCAGTCAGCCCCAACATGGAGGTGAGTTAGCCGTGCTTCTAAGTGACCTTTAGCTCTCTCTCACTCTCTCTGATCCCTCTGTTCTCTGTCTAATCTCTCTCTAGTCTCTCTGCTCTCTCCTCTCTCTCTCTGTTCTCTCTCTGGTCTCTCTCTGGTCTCTAAATAAAAACAGTCACTCTCTCTATTCTTTTTCTAGTCTCTCTCTCTCCCTCTTTCTCTAATCGTTTTAAGTTTAACTTGCACAATCAAAGAGTGATGAATACTATTTTACCCTTTGTAAAGTCAATTATCAAACACTTATTTATTCCTTAGAAGTGTTTTTTATTCTTTTTATTTTATTTTACTCTCTCTCTCTGACTGTTGCACCGAGCCAAAGCAATTTCCAAGTCTGTGACCTCCTGTTACTTACGTGGCAATAAAAATGATTCTGATTCTTATTTGGCCCTGTGTCCTGACCTCCTACCCCCTCCCCCCCTCCCTCTCTATCTCAGAAGTCTCCGGTGGACTTCCTGGGGGGCCGTGAGCGCAGGGCCAGCTGTCAGTCGTACATCGGGCGTCCTATTGAACTGGACAAGATGCTGCACAGGATCAAAGTCCCTCACACCTTCCTCATCCACAGCTACACCAGGCCCACGGTCTGTCAGCTCTGCAAGAAACTGCTCAAGGGACTGTTCCGACAGGGACTGCAGTGCAAAGGTACCAGAGAGGGACCAGGGAGGGACCAGAGAGACTAGAACGGGGACCCGAGAGAGCAGGGACGCACCAGAAAGGGACCAGAGAGACTCGAGAGGGACCAGAGCGACCAGAAAGGCACCAGGGAGGGACCAGAGAGAATTGGGAGGAACCTAGGAGAGCCTAGATAGAGAGACCAGAGAGACCAAGGCGGGATCTGAGAGTGAGACCAGCAGAGACACCAGAGAGACCAGGGAGCAAGCAGTGAGGGACCAGAGAGGGACCAGAAAGACTCGGGGAGGGGGGGGGGGGGGCCAGAGCAACCAGAGAGAACAGGGAGGAACCTGTGAGAGCCTAGGTAGAGAGACCAGAGTGAGACCATTATAGACACCAGAGAGACCAGGGAGCAAGCAGAGAGGGACCAGAAAGGGACAAGAGAGAGAGCGAGAGAGAGAGGAGAGATGGGTATTTTACAAAAACCTTTTTTGGAAGAAATTACACTTTTATACTTACTATTAATTATAAAAGGAAATCTGATTAAATAATAAAGTATGTTTTTATAATGAAAGTCAGTAGATCCTTTTGGGTCGCAGATGAATACATGTGAGCATAAAAAGCCAAGAAACATCAATATTGGGACAACTTGCTAAAAATAGAAGATATGCAAGATCTCAAGGGCACAAACATGTAGCGGGTGTGATGAAGCTGAGGTCCCAATTTACCAACTCAAACTCTGAAAGTTCTGTTACTAGTTTTATATTTGGCCTCACCTGCTGATCAGATTTTACAGACAGTAAAGTGAGGGAGAGAAGACCACCCTCATTAAGCCAATCAGCTCTCAGCTCAGAGAGGCATATAGTGACTCTCATTGTAGGCAAGGCAAGTTTATTTGTATAGCACAGTTCATACACAAGGCAACTCAAAGTTCTGAACAAAACATGAAACAATCACACAAGGCTGTGCTCCTCAGAGTCCCAGCAGGAGGCCAGTCCCTGTGCTCCTCAGAGTCCCAGCAGGAGGTCAGTCCCTGTGCTCCTCAGAGTCCCAGCAGGAGGCCAGTCCCTGTGCTCCTCAGAGTCCCAGCAGGAGGCCAGTCCCTGTGCTCCTCAGAGTCCTCCTCATGTCTCATGTTTGTGCTAAATGTCCTGATGTTGTGTTTCTCAGACTGCAGGTACAACTGTCACAAACGATGTGCCGCCAAAGTCCCCAACAACTGTCTGGGAGAAGTGACCAGGAACGGAGGTGAGCTACATTCACTCTTCACCAGAGAGAGACCAGAGAGAGACCAGAGAGAGACCAGAGAGAGACCAGAGAGAGACCAGAGAGAGACCAGAGAGAGACCAGAGAGAGACAAGAGAGAGAGCCAAGAGAGAGACCAGAAGGAGACCAGAAGGAGAGACCAGAGAGAGAGACCAGAGAGAGACTAGAGAGAGAGCCAAGAGAGAGACCAGAAAGAGACCAGATAGAGAGACCAGAGAGAGACTAGCGAGTCCGGAGAGAGACCAGAGACAGACCAGAGAGAGAGACTAGAGAGAGAGACCAGAGAGAGAGACCAGAGAGAGAGACCAGAGAGAGAGATTAGAGAGAGAGACCAGAGAGAGACCAGAGAGAGAGACCAGAGAGAGAGACCAGAGAGAGAGACCAGAGAGAGACCAGAGAGAGAGACCAGAGAGAGAGACCAGAGAGAGAGACCAGAGAGAGACCAGAGAGAGACCAGAGAGAGACCAGAGAGAGACCAGAAAGAGACCAGAGAGACCAGAGAGAGACCAAAGGGAGTCTCTTCATGTGCTCTTGGAGGTTCTTCGTGGAGCGACACATGGTCCTTTTGTTGGGGTGATGTCTGAAGTACCAGTTTTTTTTGGGTGCAGAGCTGCTGAGTCCCGGGGCGGAGTCTGACGACCATGAAGGCGGCAGGAGAGCGAGCCTATTGGACGATATGGAGGAAGTGATGTCATCGGAGGGCGCCCTTCTGCTGGAGACCGGTACAAACGACGATCCGGATCTGGACGAATCCAACCGAGCGATCAGGTGAAGAACCAAGACTGGACCAGGACCGGACCAGGACTGGTTGATTTGTTGTGTACCATGTGTTTTTTTGTGCTCAGTCCCACGACCAGCAACAACATTCCTCTGATGAGAGTTGTGCAGTCGGTCAAACACACAAAGAGGAGGAGCAGCAACGTGATGAAGGAGGGATGGATGGTCCACTATACCAGCAAGGACACTCTGGTACTGACAGGGACCAGCATGCACACTCTGCTACTGACAGGGAACACAGGGACCAGAGAGAGACAAGGGAGAGAGACACCAGAAAGAGACAGTAGAAAGACCAGAAAGAGAGAACAGAGAAATACCAGAGAGAGAAAAGAGAAAGAGAGACCAGAAAGAGACCAGTGAGAGACCAGAAAGAGACCAGTGAGAGACCAGTGGGAAACCAGAAAGAGACCATTGAGAAACCAGAAAGAGCCCAGTGAGAAATCAGAAAGAGACCAGTAAGAGACCAGAAAGAGACCAGTGAGAGACCAGAAAGAGACCAGAGAGAGAGAGATCAGAGAAGGACCAGCCGTACTCTATTCTACTCCATACTAATTGTGTTTTTTCTGTCTTTCAGAGGAAGAGACATTACTGGCGCCTCGATAGCAAATGCATCACTCTGTTCCAAAACGACGCCAGCAGCAAATACTACAAGGTTCTGTTTTGTTTGCTTTTATCTTTTTGCACACGGCCCACATGGTTCCAACTGACACCAGGTGGATTTTATTTATTCATTTGATATGGACACAACAGTTGGACAGACCATATGCACTGCCTTTGCGTCATAGCAGGACAGTGATTATTTTCTGGTGTTAGCTCTATAATAATAATAATAAAAATAATAATGATAATAACAATAATAATAATAACAATGATAATGTTAATAATAATAATAACAACAATAATAATAATGATAATAATAATAATACTAACAACAATAACAATACTAATAATAATAAATCATAATAATAATAATAATTCTCTGATATGCAGGAAATACCGCTGTCCGAGGTGCTGACGCTGGAAGCTGCCCAGAACTTCTCTCTGCTGCCGGAAGGAGCCCACCCTCACTGCTTCGAGATCTCCACCTCAGCTTTAGTTTACTATGTAGGAGAGAACTTGACCAGAGCTGAGACTGGACTCAGTGGGAGCAGTCTGCTGGTGAGACTGAGACTGAGACTGAGACAGAGACTTGCGTGTTCCTAATCCAATTCAAAAAAGGTTTATTTTATCCTGAGTTATCATTTTCATTGTTTGGTCAGAGAGAGACCAGAACGACTAGAGAGAGACCAGAGAGAGACCAAGGAGGGAGATCAAAGAGAGACCAGAAAGAGAGACCAGAAAGAGAGACCAGAGAGAGACCAAAGAGAGAGACCAGAGAGAGACCAAAGAGAGAGACCAGAGAGAGACCAGTGAGAGACCAGAGAGAGACCAAAGAGAGAAACCAGAGAGAGACCAAAGAGAGAAACCAGAGAGAGACCAAAGAGAGAACATAGAGAGACCAGAGAGAGACCAAAGAGTGAGACCAGAGAGAGACCAAGGAGGGAGATCAAAGAGAGACCAGAAAGAGAGACCAGAAAGAGAGACCAGAGAGGGACCAAAAAGAGAGACCAGAGAGAGACCAGTGAGAGACCAGAGGGAGACCAAAGAGAGAGACCAGAGAGAGACCAAAGAGTGAGACCAGAGAGAGAACTTATAGAGATCAAAGAGAGACCATAAATATAGTGTGTGTCTTGTGCAGGTGAGTGGTGTGGGGCAGGACGTGGCGAGGATGTGGGAGATGGCGATCCAACACGCTCTGATGCCCGCGGTGTCGACAGGAATCGCACACAACAATCACAAACACAGTAAGTGTTTCTGCTGCTGTGACCTACGGCTGTGTTTGACTCTGTCCTGTCTCCACAGCTGAAGTCTCCGTCAGCATCTCGGTGTCCAACTGCCAGATCCAGGAGAACGTGGTCAGTGAGAAACTCTTTTATTGCACCGGGACTCGTTCAGCCGTCATTATGACTGCTACCATACAAACTAATCCCCAACATTTCCTCCAGTTTATGACATTTATTTAGTTTTAACAAGTAGTGAATATAACTGAAGCACATACAGTAACACAAATGTACGTGCGGGGAAGTGGTGAGCCATCTGTTCTCTTCCACTCTGGAGGCTCCTTGAAACACCGTCTCCATGTAAACAAAAGGCCAAAACGATACACATGAACTCTGACGTTCCACTGTTGCAGCGTCCTCGTGTAAACAGCACATTACAATACTCTGACCTCATCTTCTCACCTTCTCTGGCCTTGTCCTTCTCTGACCTCCTGTCTTATGTTCCAGGACATAAACTCAGTGTACCAGATCTTTCCAGATGAGGTTCTGGGATCTGGACAGTTTGGAATCGTCTATGGAGGTGAGTATGAGCTGCAGAAACTAGAGCCTAGTGTATGTCAGAAATGAAACGGACAGAGACGGATCATGGGGCACCGAGGCTCTGGAAATGTATTTAGGCTTCTCTCAGGTTCCAGTTGTTTCAGTTGTTTCATTTTTTTCAGACAGAATGAAGGCAGGACATGATTTATATAGTCATTGTTACGTCACACACGGAAAGACACACATGTCACATTCAAAGACACTCAGAACATATTATAGTCATAGAATGGATACACAATCAGAATCCTTGTAGAGTCTTGCAGTTGTCCACCTGGTAGGTCATATAGCTATCTAATCCTCATATGTATACACGCGCGCAACTGGTTACGGTTGCGGTTGCGCTGGACCTACGTAACCACATTGGCTCGTCCACCCGTGCGTTCCCCTTGCGGAGTTTTGAAGAGAATGTTGTAATCCCACACCCAACCACATGATGGCGAACACACAGGAGTTGCCTGAGAAACCAAAGCGGTCCCTTTTACGCTAGCTACTTTCTCCTCTTCAGAACAAAAACATTTGCAAATCAAGCTGTTTGAGCTCATTACATGTGTATCTAGTGTAGGTTTATGTGATAGTTCTATGGACTTATTTCAACTGTGATGCTGTGAATAAAGACACAGTTTTATTCAACACAAGCAGCAAAACAATAAGTAGTAAATATCTGAGACCAAACGTGACGGTTTACAAGTGCAGGAGGAATGGAACAGACGCGATGAGCTACGAGTGCAGATTCAAACAAAGACAGGAACAGTGCAAAAGGAACGACTGCCGTTTATAAGTTGGATATGCAACAGAACTCTAGTCCACAGTCTCCGCGTATATCAAGCTCTGAACCATGAACCCAAACTATGTTTCCTTCGAAGCACAAAGCTATCTGGTCCGAAGTGCCTCGTCCATGCTACCTGCAGCCGCTCCATGCTTCCGTCCAAAACACACACACGGACCAATCACGGTGGAGCTTCTCTGCGGCGGCGGCTGCGTTGTTAGAAATTTTTGAGGGTGTGTGGCAGGCTAGGCAAGGGTCTTGCGGTGATCCTGGCGTTACGCAAGTGACGTCACATCACCACCGTAAGCTCCGCGCAACTATACACTAGGCTTAAAACAGAGACTGAAACAGAGACTGAAGCAGAGACTAAAGCAGAGAATAAGGCAGAGTAGCGCTTGGGACATACAGGAGGACCGAAAGATTGGCGGAACTTGCCTATATTTGGGCATCGTCTGGTCCTCCTGGTTCTACGCAGTAGACGGCCTCAATGATGCATTGCGCCAAATACACAGTCTGTGTTAGCGTCCTCCAATTTATCAAAAGTAATTTATTACTTGTGTCATGTCAGGGAGATGTGAGATTTCATAACACTTTTAAGCAACTTTTGTTAAAGTTAAACTCATCAATCTATCAATGTGCAGAAGCCAGTACTTTTCCCTTGTTTTGTCTATCTGAAGGCCAAGCTACAAGCACACCGTGGAAGCTGCTGATTGGAGGTCTCCATGCCTCCGCTCTGTATAATACACTTGCATTCTATTGTATCTGTAGATCGTGCTGTCTCTACCATTGACAATAAAACATGTCTTCTGTCTGAATGAAAGACGCGATCCCAGACTTGGCACATCTTCTTCAGAGATATCGGAGATTTTAATTTTCAACTTAGATCCTCCTGAAGCCTGAAGGTTCTTCTGTTCCATAACGTTGTGTGTTTTACTCAAAGGGAAACACAGGAAGTCGGGGCGAGACGTGGCCATTAAAATCATCGACAAGATGAGGTTCCCCACGAAACAGGAGTCACAGCTGCGGAACGAGGTCGCCATCTTACAGGTATCACACTGTCCTGGGTCCACAGCCTCAGTCCTGGATCTTTGTGTGTGTGTTGTGTGTTCATGTGTGTGTTTGTGTTTTTTTTCAGAGCCTACAGCACCCTGGTGTGGTGAACCTGGACTGTATGTTTGAGACTCCAGAGCGAGTGTTTGTGGTAATGGAGAAGCTTCACGGAGACATGTTGGAAATGATTCTGTCGAGTGAGAAAGGACGACTCCCAGAGCGCATCACCAAGTTCTTTGTCGCACAGGTCGGGACAAGAACCGGACCAGGACTAGACCAGGACTGGACCAGAACTGGACCAGGACCAGTTCAAGACTGGACCAGGAATTGACTAGAAAGAGACCAGAGAAAGACAGGAGAAAGACCAGAGAGAGAGATCAGAGACTATGAGACCAGAGAGAGACCAGAACAAGACCAGAGAGAGACCAGAACAAGACCAGAGAGAGACCAGAACGAGACCAGCGAGACCAGAGACACCAGGGACTGTATTCCTTCTCTACTCAAAATAATTTCCTTGTCTGTGATTTCTTGTTACTTACATGGCAGTAAACATGAATCTGAGTTTGTGAGACCAGAGAGTGTGAGATCATTGAGAATAAATATCTAATCCCCAAATACCAGAACAGATTCCAAACTGTCACAAATGTTAAAACAGGCTTTTGAAAGGAGGGAGTGGAGACTTCTGCTCAGGGTCAGAGGATTAGATTCTCACCTCATCAATTGAATTGAGAAAATCCCTAAGCCTAAACCTGCCTGTGTGTAATGCTGTTGTGTTGTTGCAAATCCTGGTGTGTGTTACCTTCTTGTGTTGTGTTGTTGCAGATCCTTGTGGCTCTCAGACATCTTCACTTCAAAAACATCGTTCACTGTGACCTGAAGCCGGAGAACGTCCTGTTGGCCTCTGCTGATCCCTTTCCTCAGGTCAGAGGTCATTTGGTTTGATCTCTCTCTCTCTCTTCTCTCTCTCAGGACCTGTCATTGTTTGGCAAGTCTCAAGTTAGTCTTATTCATTGCCCTCAAGTCCCAAGTCAAGTCCCAATTCAAATCCTGATTAAAGACAGGCAAGTCCTGAGTCTTGTCCCAAGTCAAAGCCAACAAGTCTCAAGTCAAGTCCCCGGTCCTACGGTTTGACTTTCGAGTCCTTTCGAGTCTTTTGAACCGTGATCCCTTTCTTTTTGGTTTCCACACATTTTTTGAAGGCAAAGAAAATAATCTTAGTGAATGACCCAAATTACACAAGTCCTTACAAGTCAATCAGCGCAAGTCCAAGTGAAAGTTAGAGTCCAAGTCAAGTTGCAAGTCTTTTTATATGTCTAACACGAGTCCAAGTCACATGACCTGAGTCCGCACCTCTGCTCAAGTCTCACTCGGGTATCTAGCAACCAGAGAGCAACCAAAGAGAAACCAGGTCATTATTTTTCTCAAATTATCTTTGTGAGGAGTTCTCCCCTCATTATCCATCGGAGCATAGGGGCTGGTGCTATGTGTGCTGGGTGCAGCACGTCAGTGCCACCCGACCCAGAAATGGATTAAGGGGAAGAAAATGGATGGATGAATAGCAAGTGCTAATTACCATAGCAACACTGCTTACTACCACAAGTTAGGATTAGCATTTTTTCTGTAGTTCAGTTTTAATGACCAGTTTTTCAAAGTGAGTAACGGTAAAAACTGTATACTTTCACTTCATGTTGTCGTGTTATATGGTGTTATTCAGGTGAAGTTGTGTGACTTTGGCTTTGCTCGCATCATTGGGGAGAAGTCGTTTAGACGCTCGGTTGTCGGGACTCCGGCGTATCTGGCTCCTGAGGTTCTGCGCAACAAGGGCTACAACCGCTCCCTGGACATGTGGAGCGTGGGGGTCATAGTCTATGTCAGGTACTAGGACTGCTACTGATGCTACTGATGCTACTGATGCTACTAATGCTACTGATGCTACTGATGCTACTGATGCTAAT